>JAVVLW010002138.1:0-387753 GCA_034401795.1 Chaetoderma sp. LZ-2023a | reverse complement strand
ATGGTAGGTGCTGACCTGTCTTTAGTGGTCACCTATCTTTAGAGGACAGAATCGTGCTCTACATTCGCTCAAGCTGTATACCAGCAGTGTGCGATACACAAACCTTTGGCATAGCCGAAGTACAGCACTGTGCGAGCACCCGCTCGCTCCCCGAGCAAGTTCCCAACATGAAAGCTGAGCCGGTTACCATTATTAGGTGAGATGTTCTTACCTCCAAGGTGGTACTGACCCTCGAGTGCCAACTCCAGATCCTCGTGGCCACTGATTAGACGCAGTAGGGCATACGACTTCGTCTCCTGTTGATAGAGACAGCAATCAGCCTGATTGCGTAGCTCACCGAGAACATTGGTCCCAGCCACTATAAGTTTGAAGTCATTTAGCTCACCCACCTGCTGGACCACCCCTCCATTATGAACCAGGACTGCCACAGCTACACAATCTGAGACACCTCGTTGTAATATCACCTCTAACCGCTAGTTATCTGTGGCCTGGACATGCTGGTACTCCCATTCTACATGTAGAATTCGCTGTCTAGAACCCTCCAGTTTTAGTTCCTGGTCATTCTCATCATGCCAGACGTGAAGTCGTGGAGAGGTCATCGTTACTCAATAAAGACATTCAGTGTAACCCCGAAGGAACAGCTCATTCCGCATTATGGCCGGGTTCACATGCATGTT
Source organism: Chaetoderma sp. LZ-2023a (assembly GCA_034401795.1). NCBI lineage: Eukaryota > Metazoa > Mollusca > Caudofoveata > Chaetodermatida > Chaetodermatidae > Chaetoderma > Chaetoderma sp. LZ-2023a. The sequence goes on along the minus strand of JAVVLW010002138.1, from coordinate 387,076 downwards.
CTTGAGGAGGGAGAAGAGTGGCACGCAACCGGCATTTCTATGTTTAATTGTAAGCTGAATTCTATGAATCCCACATTACAACCAACAGCATAGTAACCCTTCCCCTTCGCATAGTAGGCCGGTCCACGAGCCAGAGGATCCAGGACTCGGTACTCATCGTGTATGTAGGTGGTGTCTAAGGTGTTGTTGTTCTGCACAATCTCCCACCTGCTTATCATCTGCAGGAGCTCTACATCCGTCTTCCACAGCGCTCTCGAGCCTGAACTTGAGCACCATACTCCTAATCTCATGGATCTGTCCTGAAATAGCGAAGTCAGTGCACTTCCCAGCCGTGAAGAGAGGGTTCCCATCATGGATACCAGGTCGAATAACTGTCAGGCAGTCCTTCTGTGGATCCGTGTGATGTGAGGTCATGGCTCAACCACTCTGTCTGGATGCTGCACGTACTGCTTTATGTTTCAGGTATCTCTATAATACAGATTAAAGGCCCCCCTAGGAACTTCATCAAGAACTTCAAGAACTTCGTCAGGAACTTCAGGAACTTCGTCAGGAACTTCAGCGGTGTCCGGTCACCTCCCCCACCCCACACACCCCCCCAACCCCACCCCACAAACCTATAGGGTTGTGGGGCCACCCTCACCTCACACCCAACACCCCCTGAAATTCCTGATTGTAGATGAGAAAATTTAAATTGTCTTGAACAAATTAAATGGTTAAAGAGCTTAATATATGAAAGAGGTTTTCACATATCTCACCTTTGCTGTGCATAAAGTACTAACAAGAGATAAAACAACCCCCCATGTTTACATGCATAGTGACTTCACATATAGTGTTTATAACTAGTAAGAAATAGCATGATACCTCATGTTTACAGGCACTCTGTACACCTAGATGTATCGAGTCTGAAACCACGTCTCCATTGCGCACGAAGTATGCCACAATCCGAATGCTTGGAACCATCTCTGAGGCAACCATGAATTCATATGTAACTGTTGCTCCAACTTCCTTAATTTGGTGTTCCCTGTGTGTAATACGACCTCGAGACAGGACCTATAAACAGGGTATATAAAATATAAATTTCCACTGGAGAATTCAACCAATGACATCATAGGTTGAATACCATTAAATATTCTTTGTTTATTTATTCAGGACACACAGACACACACACACACGCACTTGCCATTGCTTAGAAACTAAATCATACACAAATATATTAATTCATATACACATATATTGGTAAAGTAATTGTAATTGTAATTAATTACTTTGCAAAGTAATTGTAATTGTAATTACTTACTTTGCAAAGTAATTGTACTTAATTACATTCACAAAATGGAGTAATTGTAATTGTTACATTCACAAACTGAACATTTTACAAAGTAATTGTAATTGTGATTAATTACTTTGGCAATGTAACTGCCCCATGTCTGTCTGGAACATAACATTTTAAACTGCAATATATTTCTACTTCTAATTCACTTACACAGGTTACAATAACGGTTCTAAAAATGATACATTTTGTCGATTTGAATTATAACAAGTAGCATAGGTGTCTGGCATTCTCATTACGGTAAGCATTACCACTCTGATGTCAATATTATATCTTCTACTTTGTCAATAGCAAAGAAACCGCTATACATTTAAACATAATTTTGAAGGGCGATGTTGATGTATACATCTTTTAATTTAATTTGAAAATTCAAAATTTTTACATCAGAGTGTTAAGGGTTAATGAGCATAATTTACTCATAGAAAACATCTCCACAAAGCACAATCAGCAGCACACTGAGAATCCTGCAGAACATCTCCACGGTTATACAATACTGGTAAATCATACTGCATCGATCTGTAGCCGTCTATAAACTGGATTAAAATTGACATCTGTAGGCGTCTATAAACTGGATAAAATTGACATCTGTACCAGTCTAGAAACTGGATAATATTTGAATCTGTAACAGTCTATAAACAACATAATATTGCACTGTAGTAGTCTATAAAATGGATAATATTGTAGCTCGCTGGGGTACGCGCTGGTCCGCCATGTTGCTCCACTCCATTGCACTGCATATACATGATGCCCGGGATGGCTACGGTTCTCGGGGTTGCGGAACCCATATCACGTCTCTCTGAAAAGTACAAAGACCGGCCTCTAGAGCCGGTGGAACATTCACGTTCCAGTGGGGCCATGCGACCATTGCCGCCGAGATAAAACCACACGATCTCGTCCCAACTGTTAGTGTCACCGGTATGACGGTCCATCCTAATTTAGGAACACGGACAAGATGATAATAATTAAGCAGTCACTAAATAATATATACTATACCAACAATATCACTCGTTTGACAGTAATGAGCAAATAATACAGAACATAGAGCCATCCGGTGTTCTTTCTACATGGTTTTGCTGAAGGTACCACACAGATCTGTAAATCCGCAAAGGTCACTTGGTAGTTTAATATAAACTAATTACACCCCTACCACACACACACACATAAAAAAATGTTGTGGTTGCGAGAGGAAAGTGCCTCGCGTGGATCTCTGTCACAGGAAAATGCCTTCAACGCTGAAGTGGAGGAAGAGTTGGAAAAAAGGGCCACTCTTTTGTTCAAACAGAAAATGCTAAGTGCTGAAAATCCTAGTGAAGCCATAATTAGTGTGATGCACGCTGGTTTACGTGAAGACGGGACGAATGATTTCCGAAGAATTCACAGGTCACGTCTTATGTAGGTCCAAAGTTGCTGCATTGGTAGTTGCCGCTTTATTTATGCGGGCCTTCTGCTACATTCTAATCTACCATTTAGTTATTAGAAATGAGTACAAGCTTTTAGCCGCAAGCGTCAGGGATACCTACCTAACTTTAGATACATTTATCTAACAGGCGAAGACGCTCAGCTTTCCATAGGTCACTCTGCATAGCATCTACCTCCGAAAGATAGCATGCATACATGTTACAGTGCAACAGCTCCCGAATTAAATAACAATCTGGTCACTACTGTTCCGCAACCACATATAACATCACCAGACAAGTTTTACAGTTCACAGAAGCAAGTTTTTAGAAAGCACTTTGTTATTTATGGTGGGATAAAGAGATGGATATCCACCACTAGTATCCTTCCCGTAAGGGCGTGGTGGGTTCCAAGACCTCACCCAGACACTACAATAAATTGGATGGAGATCTGCATCTCATCCGTCACCGCATGCTAAGGAATTAATGTTTACCTGTCATTAGGGTTAAGTTCCAGAATGCCCCGAGATGCACTGCAGGCGGTATCACATATTATTTCTTTTCTCAGTGCTTCCTACACGGCGGGGGTATCTAACTAACTAGTATCTGGAGATACAGGGGGAGATGTTTGTAAATCGGCACTGTAGTTCTCACCGCTCGGAAACCTCTGATAGTTTCCCAGAGTTGGATCCTGCTAATGTGTCGATAGGAATCCAAACAATTATTAAGCCTTGCGGCTGGTGGATCGTGGAAAGAGACAATAACTCGATATTAATACGGGGCCCTAAGGTAGTTGGTCAATTGGTGTTACATATCCATTACATCCAGAAAAGAGGTGTACACTATGCGTCTCTTGTGGAGAAATTGTCCCTAACGACTTTAAACCTATCCTATTGAGCTAAAATAGCCAGGTTTAGTCGGTAGCATGTCAGGCTCAAGCAATTAGAGCATGATCAGCGACCTCAGTGTAAAATTGATACTAGGGGAGAAGTGATGCGGATATATATGTTGCTGTGTAGTATTACCTAGTGTACTACATTCTAGAGTTTTTATAAATAAACAAAACAAAGTAACTAGAATGGCTACTTGCCATATACACCACTAACTAACACAATGAGATATATATCACTGGTCATTGGACATTACAGTGCTATTAGTTGGGGAGCACCCACAGTAAATAAGGATAATATTCACATAAAAAACCCCACAGAGCCCCTTGCTGGTTGGTTTGTTGTTTTATTAACCACTATAAAAACATACCTCCCGTTCAATCACTACTTGCTAAATCAATTATCTGCATTAGAGCTACCAGAATAGGATTTTTATGCTTGCATACACTCCTCCCCATGCCTATTCCTATAAATATGGACCCTCAACCAGGCTACTGGTTAGGTCCATCTCCAGTATATTAACTGATATAGACTGGCACCAGTCTGTACTCACTCCATAGTGACGCCTGTCACTAAGCGCGCTTGCGCATGCGCATGCGCACTGGAGCCCGAATAGGAAACAGATTCTCTTTTCTGAATTTAAGTGCCAAATATTATAGGCAAATTCTCAAATCAATTCCACGCGGGGTGGCTGAGGCCGGGTCGTAGTGATTGAACGGAAGTATGTTTTTATAGTGGTTAATAAAACAACAGACCAACCCACAAGGGGGGTCTGTGGGGGTTGTTATTACACCACAAAAACATCCATTACCGTTCAATCACTACTTGCTAAACCCGTAGATTTGATCAGTGCCCCACTTAAAACATTAGGTGGGAGGCGATTTGAGAATCAATCAAACAAGGATAAAAATCAAACCAATCTTATCCAAATGTTAATAACATAGTATAATAGTGCATTTAAATCAATCACACCGTGATTATCAAATAAGGAAAATTTGAACTTAGAGATAAATAAAAACCAAAATAAACTATCACCATTTCTTACAGACACCCAGTCTTAACTGTCTTCAGCTATATTGGTTAAAATCGAAATATTACGAAAGAAGGAGACTGCTGCACTCTGATCTTTCAGATAAAAGGTTGTAAGAGGATTCAGATTTTCATCCTGCAACCTGTATTGACTTCATCTAAAAACGAACAGGCAAAAAGTGCAAAAGAGGAAGCCATTCCTCTAACATCGTGAGCTTTAATATGGGAGAGATTAATTTGTTCCGGAGAAGCAATCTCGTACAAAGCTAATCGTCTCCCAAATCCATCAGGACATCGTAAACTTTGAGACCGGCTTAGTTAACTCTTCCGCATAAGAGAAACATAAAAGGGACAGATCAAATCTTTTGAAATCAGTTCGCTGTTTGTACATTCTTAATGCCCTAACACGACATCAGAATTTATCGGAAGGGGAAAAAAGACGATAATGATTTTTAAATGATCGGACTAGCAGGAAACCGGTTAGACTGAGTTTTAGATAAAAAATCCCTGGGATTAAAACTAAACCGTCTCCTGAAACTATAAATCTCTCCCTTTCAGCAGAAAAAGCATGAATTCTGAACACCTTCCAGCAGAGGCCATTAATACTAATAGAGGAAAGAGGTTCAAAATGACGGCCTGCCAGCACTTGAAGAACCAAAGCCAAGTTCCATGAAGGTAAAGGCTTAGCTATCAGATGACGAATATTGCCTAGACCTCTAATAAAAACTATTAACGGTCTTAGTGTCCTTGACATCGGCATACAGAAGGCAAGGAAGACGATGCCAGAGAAAATCTAGACCCCCTAACCAAATTAGCTGATAAATGGAAGGAATCAAAGAGATATGTTAAAAAAGTCTAATACTTGGGGAATAGAAACAGAATCGGGCACGAGACCTTGGTCTGAACACCATTCTCCAAAAATTTTAAGTCAACACTTGTAAACTCTGTGGTTCGACTCTCTTCTGGAAGAATTGATAATTACTGGAGATCTTGAAGAAACTTTATTCTCGTAGACTTTAGTTTCGATATTCTCCAAACACACAGACTGAATATTTCTGAGTTTTATTGAAGACAAAGACCTCTTACTTGAGACAGAAGATCCTGGGAGAATGGAAGAAGACGAGGGAAGTCTACCAGGAGATCTAGAAGGTCTACAAACCAAAACCTCTTTGGCCAAAAAGGAGCTATAAAAGAATCTCGCATATTTCTTTTGACATTCTTCAACACTAACCAAAACTCTAGATAAGCTTTTCAATAATTGGGCGATTCACTCTTTGGGTTTCTTTGGAATTTAATTGGCTATTATACATTATTAGCAAGAGAACTGAAATTAACTGGGTGATTTTCTATTGCAGTACTCATGATGTTAAAAATTAATTGGGTGATTGGCAAATTTTTATTGGGTGAAAATGCAAAAAACCTGCTTATCTAGAGCTCTGACACTACGGAATCAAAATCGTTGGAGGGAACCGCATAAACGAACATTCCTGTCCAGGACTGAGACAGGTCATCCACCGCCAGGGCTTGACTGTCCGGGAAAAGAGACATGTAAGAGGAGATCTGAGCATTCAGAAATGTCACAAAACAGATCTACCAGAGGACGATCCATAAGACTGAAAATCGCTTTGACAACCGACCTCTTTAACTGCCACTCTGTGTGGGCGAATTTGCTGGGACGTGACAGTTGCTCCGCAAGAAAATTCAGACTGCCTGGGACATGAGGAGACACAAGAAGAATCTGATTCTTGCGACACCATAAGAGAAGGATCCACACTTATAGACAAAGGATGGATGACCTTGTAGACCCCTGCCTGTTGATATAAGAGACCACTGTCGAATTGTCCGACCGAATCGAGACTTTGAGACCTATCACAAGATCTGACCATGAATGGAGAGCCTTCTTGACACCACACAATTCCAGAATGTTGATATGAGCTGTCGACTCCTCCAGGGACTAAAGACCGAAACAGACAGGGAGTCCCAGACTGCTCCCCATCCCTCCTGAGAGGCGTCTGTGAAGATAATCGCCTGAGGGGGAGGACTTTATCAGTAGAACACCAATCAGAAGCAGATAATGGTCTTTTCCAAAAATCTAGAAGAGGAATCAAGTGTTCTCTGATGGGAATCTGATGGTAAATAGAGTGAACCGACTGCTTCCAAAGGGACATTAAATACATTTGGAAGGGTCTTGGAATAACATTCTCTACGCTGTCCATCAAACCTATCAGAAATCTTGCTCAGACCATGGAAGAAAAAGACAGGATTTCCATTGCCACTGATAAAGCCTCTATTCTTGGATCTGAGGGGAAGACTAGACCCTGGGCCAGATCGAAAGAAACTACTAGATGCGTGAAGATTTGAGAGGGACCTAGGCTTGATTTCTTTAGATTTAAAATCCACCCTAGGTTGCATGCCAGACTGCAAACCTCTGGAAGAATTCCTGAGAAAATTGAAGAAGACTTACTATACTAACCAATCGTCTATATAAACGTGGAGATGGATAGAACGACAGTGAAAATTTCTGAAAACATGAAAGAAGGCGTCATTTTGGTCGATGGAAATGACCACATACCCTGATCTAGACTGGAAATGATCTGGGAGATGGTCTCAATCTTGACTTGGGAGTAAGAATCATGATATTTAATCATGCCATACCCCCTTGTTAAATAAAATTAATGCAGATTTGAATGTTTCAGAATGAATAGAGATCATTTTACTAAGATTTAATGACAGGGTAGGAAAACCTACCCTAGGCTGAACGCTCTCATGTATATATAAATTCCTTAGAATTAACATAATTCACAAAGAAAATTAACATGATAAAGACCAAATTGTCAATTGAAAGGACCAGAGGAGACAAGAAAGAAGAATTAGAAGAGGAAAGAGCCGACACAAAAGAAGGAAGGTCTATAAAAAAAAAACCCCGTCCCTTAAAAGGAAGATAAAGAGTCTAAGCAATCCACCAGTGAGCCAGGGACCAGTCATCCGAAGAGACCCTGACTGGACAAAATCTCCTCAGCCCTGACCGACTAAGGATAGAAGAATAGAGAAGGATTAGGAGATGGAAAAGAAAAAAGATGAGAAGAGTCACCAGAGGCCATAGAATCAACAGTTCAAATGGAAAGAGGAGAGCAAGGCCTCTTGGAAGCTAGAAGAGAAGAAAACTGTAAAGAATCATAAAAGGAAAAAGATTGATCAGAAGGAATGTGAACAGATACAACATCCTGACCAGAGGACATGGAAGAATGAGAAAAAAGCTGACATGAAAGAACGAACAAGGGACGAATCCCCAAAAACAGAAAACAATGAGAAAACCAGACCTTAATCAACAATTAGAAACTCAAGCTCAAAGAGAGAATGACAGAAACAATCAGATCAAGATGATCAAAAGAGGAAGAAGAGGAAGAGAGGAATTAAGAAGAATGGAAGATGAAGAGGAAAGAACAGGACCAGAAGATCCCAGGAGAGGATTGATAGAAGATGAAATACGGGAAAACCCCATAGGAAGGGAAAAAGAAGGAAGACAGACAGAGAGAGAGAGAGAGAGGAAGGAGAACATGACTGAAGAAAACTTTAGAGGGAGAAGGGGGCAGAGGATGGAGGAAGAGACCTATACTTATCTTTACTCATTATTAATTAAAGACTTAGAAACAATATTATCATCTTGTAAAGACGGAAGTCATTGAGTTTTGATATGCTAACAAAAAGGAATGATTGATAATGAATCCCGGAAACAGCTGGATGTTAAATACACAAAACACTAATACTAGATTATGATTAAACACTACGGGATGAATCACGAAACAAAACGCTGAAAAAAGAGGCGATATAAAAATCTAAGCAAAAAGACTCACCTAAACCATGAATGTGACAAGGCAGGAGAAAAAACTTGGCTTTTGTTCCTTCTTCCTTCACCCTAATCTTATTTCTCTATTCTCAGCGTTTTCTTGCTCTTGTAAGCATTAATCTTAGAGCCATTCTCTTCCCTATGAATCCACTACTGAATCTATTCCTTTCAACGCCTGCCAGAATTAGACTAAGAATTACGCTATAAACAGGAATTTTCCTCAAGAAATTAATTCCCTTGGATAAAATAAATGTCAACCTGCCGACATAAGAGGAAAAAAGAGCGCGAAAAAGGGCTGAACGGCTCGGAGACAATGGCCATCTAAAGTTGGATGAAATTAAAAATTAATTTTAATTGCGACATCTAACGATAATGCGTAGAATATAGACTGACTTATCGACTGCAACAAAAAACCCCTCCGGCAACCAGTTGGAAGAGTCTTTAATTACGTTGAAATGTTTCATTGATAAAAGAATAAATGCTGAATATCCACAATTCCAGAGAGACTTCAAGACTGGCAATGTCTCGGAATTAATATTTTCAGTGATTAAACATTCCGATTTTAAAAGCACTTACTGAAATAAGACTAACTCTTAGACAAAATGATGACTAGATCCTAGGAAAGACAAACCTCGAATCTCAGTAAGAGCTTTCACCGGAAATCCAAAAAAGGAAGACAGAACCGAAAGTTAATCATAGAACACCATGAAACCGGTAATGACCCTATCCCCGGATGTACGAATCCAGAAGTGTAAAATAAGGAAACGGAAAATGCGCAAAATGGAAGAATACAACCGGAAACTGAACCCGGATGTACATTAAAAAACCAGAATAAGCATAGGAACCGGAAATAGGGCAAACCGGAAGTCAGTCCGGACACGGAAAAAACGGAGGAGGATTCGGAAACGGAAGTAAACCCCTGTCGTGAGGATCTGAATCCACTACAACGGATCTAAGACCTTGGCATTAGCATAAGCACCAGGCTTATGGACATCAGCTTCAGCCTCCGCCACCACAGCTTGAGGGTTATGCCCGTCACCCTCAAGTCTAATGTGGGTTTTACCCGGTGAACTACACGAGCCCACCTTCGAGAGCTTATTTGCTCTAATTAATTGCTCTTTATTCTTAATTGATTCACTAGCCCGGAAGTACGTCCCAACGGAAGTCGGAAGAGCTTATTAGTCATACCGGAAATGGTCGGAACGGAAGTAAGAACCGGCTCTTGAAGACCTGGATGTCCTGCAAAACCAGAAGACAAACCCGAAATGGACGGAACGGAAGTAGCACCAGAAAACGGAAGTAACCCGAGTCCCGAGGATCCGAATCCACCCCCAACGGAACCGGAAGAACTAGCAAAACTAGATTGCAGACTATAGCTATAGGCAACCTATGAATAATCTTGATGACCGGTATGACCGAAAAATTGGCATTATCATAAGCACCAGACTTATGGACATCAGCCTCAGCCTCCGCCACCACGGCTTGTGGGTTATGCCCGTCACCCTCAAGTCTAATGTGGGTTTGACCTGGTGAACTACCTGAGCCCACCTTCGAGTGCTTAGTTGCTCTAGACTTCCGCTTAGGAAACCTGAATACTTGCATTGACGTTAGAGGAATCGGTTTCCCCCATTTGCGGGAACGCCCACTAGCCCTCGGGCTATCGTCAGAATCAGAAGAAACTTCCTGTTTCCTGGCCTCCATGATGGCAGAAGATATTCTTTCATCTAAAGATTTAGTCAAAACTGCAGCGAAGGATACAAATCTCGCAAATAAAGCTATCACTGCTTCCGAATTCGCCGAAAACCCCCCCCCCCCCCCCCCCCCACACCCCCCCCCCCCCCCCCCCCCCCCCCCCCCCCCCCCCTCCGTTGCTGCTGGATTAGACATATTAGAATATTGCAAGACACAGCTTTTGTCTACTAGCAACGGAGGAAGGGGAAGGACGACAATAGGGCAGCGCTGTAAGGACGAATAATCCTTAAAGAAACTTAGATATGAACGCAGACCACCCTATGCAAAACCCGCACATCGATGTGGGGGTACACGTAGTGCATACTCCACAGAGTGAACTCGTTCACAGATTGAGGACGTGCACTTGATTTATTGGTCGATAAAACACTCTTAAAAAACGAAAAAAGATTACGAAAGAAGCATACAGCCTAGAATTTTGATAAAAGGAGTCTAGAAACATGCAAACGCCTTTCAAAGAAAGGCTGGAAAAATTCAATTTCAAGATTGTTTCCTATCATAGGGAAATAAATGTAATTCCTTGTAAAGCACTATTTTTTCTTCTAACTGAAAGTGATTAAGGGTTCACTGGAGTAATAGAGTGTTTTTATATGATGATGACTTAGGCATGTTAAAGGTGTTACCACGAAAACGAAACCCACGAAAACCGGTAACATCTATATACATAGTTATAAAGTTCAATATAACCACAAAATACTTCCAAAAACATAATATTGGGAGGATAGACTTCATAATAGGCATATCTTAGTGTGAGGAAGTCCTTCAAGTGCAAGCTGACACAGCGCAAAGATATAAAAACTTTCTGATAATATTTGTGCAGTTGTTCTGCTTGCAGAATAATTGAAAAGTGAATCTGTTTCCTATTTGGGCACGCTTAGTGACAGGCGTCACTATGGAGTCAGTACAGACTGGTGCCAGTCTATATCAGTTAATATACTGGAGATGGACCTAACCAGTAGCCTGGTTGAGGGTCCATATTTATAGGAATAGGCATGGGGAGGAGTGTATGCAAGCATAAAAATCTTATTCTGGTAGCTAAATGCAGATAATTCATTTAGCAAGTAGTGATTGAACGGTAATGGATGCTTTTTTTGGTGTAATAACAACAGGATGTATAAAATTGTGGTCAGAAGGACCGGTAAGGTGCCGATTAGATATTAGTACCATATACAGAAATAATGAAATATACAATAGTATAGATACTTGAGTACCTATTGATCACCGGTACGGTTAAAGTTCATAAGTCACTGAAATTGAGGCGCTAATATGAAAATAACCCGAGATGGCACGATCTGTAATGCAGGGAAGATTTCTGCAGGCAGGTTTCCGCAAGCAGGTTTCCACAGGTAGACTATTGATGCAGCATATTCTCATGATAGTGAAGAAGAATGGATAATAAGATGTCCATTAGATAGTCATTTAACTGATACATGATTTAAAAAGTTTGGTGTAAAGTTTCCGTCCGGTGACAGCGGTGTGAAAGTTGAAGGTGGCCCATTAACAAAGAGGGCTAATGTTATAATTAAATATGCAAGTACAATAACTGGGTATACGGTGTGGGATACGTCGCATAGCTCTTGTGGCGCACCGAGCAAAATTCCACCAGACGGTGGTCTAAAAGTTAATTATCACAACCGACATGCAGCGCAGAAATTTGAATCCACTTTTCAGCATGGTTGGAAGATCCGGCAAGTTATCCACCAAGAATCACCATCAGCGTAAGGCCCTTTCCGCAGACAAGCTCCTTAGGAAAGTCCGGATGCAGGAGTTCTTGCTTTAAGTTATTTTGCCCCCGGATGGCCGTCCGGGAGCGTCCAAAATTGTTGCAATGTGGAAAGTCTGAAGACTGGCCACCGGTGCAGAATTCAATTCCGAATGGCACCGTGATGATGATCGATGGAATCACCATCGGCCTGCAGTTGTCCTGTATCTGGCCCGTGCTGGTCCAGCAGTCTTCCTGACAGGTCGGCTTCCACGCCGATGATCTTCCTGATCTTCGATTTTTTTTTGTCCCTTTTATACAACTCGTGACGTCAGAGGCAGGCGCTTCAGCTTCAGCCAATCAGTGGGTGAGCTGTAGCCAATCAATGTGCAGCCAGAAGTGGTGAGGTGACTATCACGTGAACAGCACATTTCGCACTCAGTTAATTATTTTTGTAAATAATTTAATGGGAGTTTTGTTGATAATTCGGCTATTTCTGGTCCGATTTTAAAATGGTAAAAGGTTCTGTGATCCTTGTTTTACTCTGGTCCTGGTCACTGCCAAGAACAAAGAGAATAGTATAATTTCAGGAAATCACTAACACCAACTCGGTACACTATAGGCATACACTTTCTCCCAATTCCGACACGTGTTGTCAGGGAAGCTCTAACGGACTTAGCCAGTTTTTTTAACGAAAACCTCTCTCATAGGGCTTATATACCCATACTATCCTACTCAGGGGGGGGGGGGCGTGCTTGGAGCGAATCTGGAACAGTTGTCCCGTACCCATCCGGTCGATCCGTGCTACAGTATTTGCATCTGCAGCAATCTAAAAAACCATAATATTTGCATCTGTAGTAGTCTATAAACTGGCTAATATTTGCATCTGCAGCCGTCTATAAACAAGATGATATTTGCATCTGTAGTAATCTATAAACAAAATGATATTTGCATCTGTATGTATGATTAGGGTATTCTGCGGCTGTAGTAGTAGAAACATCCTACAGCTGCAATCAGTCCTTCTTCGCATTTGCCCACTGTGTCTTGTCCTCAGCCCAAATCCTTAGCTTCCTCAGGTCCATTCTTGACTTGAGTGTACCTAATCCTGCTTTCTTGAGGTCACCTCGTAGCATGCTTAGCAGATTTATGCAATGACGTCCTCTCCTGGCTTTGTATTTGCTGGCTCCGAGTAGGGCGAATTCAAAGGCACTCCGTGCTGGTGTGTCTTCTGGCATCCTTAGCACATGGCCAAACATGGACCATCTTTGCTGGGCGACTTTTACAGACAGCGGCGGCGTATTACACATCTTGTATAGTGCATCATTGGAAATTATGCTCTCTGGCCATCGGTGTCCAGTGATGGCATGTAGGTGTTTGCGGTGGCAGGCATCAAGTTTGTCCAGCGCTAGCTTTGGAGCTGCCCAGCTGTTACAGTTATACATCATCAAGGATATGCAGGTTGCATTGTATAAACAGTCTTTTTACCAATGGCATCTTTGATCTACGAATCCATAGCTGCCAGAAGGACTGGAAAGCTATGTTCCCCATGATGCAGCGTGCAGCAATGTCAGCAGTACTGCAAAGCAGTGAGCCCAGGATTTTACTTTCTGTCCATGGTTCGCCACCATGGAGTGGATCGTCATTTTCTTTAGTTTCATGCTTTGTAGATAGGTATATGTGGGTGAACTCTGTTTTGGATTCATTCTTAAAGAGATTCTCAATTTTTAGTTTGCTTGCAGCTATTGGGAGAAGTTCGTCAAGGGGTTTCTTTTCCTCATCTATAAAGTCCACATCATCGGCATATTCCATCTCTAGTGGCATGCCCAGTATTGACACTTGGGTTTGGTCTTTTGGAATTTTCCCGCATGGATTTCAATGCAGCAGCCAGGTAACAGGTGAAGAGCACAGGGGATAGACCATCTCCCTGTGGGGAGCCGATTGATGTCTCAAACTCTACAGACTTCACTGACTTGACTCGTACTCTCAGCCTGGTGCCTGCAAGCAGTAGTCTCACTAGTCGTAGCTCATCTTCATTGCAACTGGCCTGGCGTAGTATTTCTAGGATCTTTGAGCGCTTAATTGAGTCGAAGGCTCATGACATGTCAATGCTCATTTTGTGGAAATCCCAGTGTTTGTACATGATTAATGACACAAGCATGCATTGAGCCCATACATTGTCTGCACAGCTACGTCAATGTTTGAAGCCACTTTGACATGATCTGGCGAAGTCGTCGATCTTGTCTCGGATGCAGCACAGAGTAACCTTGGATAGGATTTTCCGTATGTTGTTAAGGAGCACAATGAGCCGCAGATTGGCTGGGGGGGGGGGGGGGGCAGCTGGCTTCTTGGGCTTGGGTAGCGCGATAAGGATGCCTTTGGCCTACAGCGTCGATGGAAGGTGGTGCATAAAAGCTGAATTGATTATGTTCGTGATCAGTTTTGAGATAATGTCACTTGCATATTTGAATAGTTCATTGCTCATGCCATCAAGTCCAGATGCATGTCTACTTTTCAGGGATTTAAGTGCGTTCTCAACCTCTGCTGTATTAATTGGTGTTAGTAATGGCCTGGGGTCTCCTGAGAATGGGTGCAAGGGCTCATCATCGTGGTCAGTGAACTGTTCCTTGAACCATTCTCGAATTCCCTCGGCTCTGCCCTGATCAATCCTGATAAAGTGTCCTTCATAGTTGTGTACAGTTAGTGGTGGTGTGTAGTCAACAACTCTCAGGGCTCGGGCCGCCCGAAACATTTTGTGGCAGTCATACATGGCAGTGATTTCATCTGCTAGGGCGTCTGCTTGTTGGATAGCAAGATCTTTTAAGCGTTCGCTAATGTGGCGCAGAATGTTACTGCGTTACTGGCGTAGTTTGGTGCAATATTCACTTTGGTCACTTTGATAAATGCGCAGACGTAACGCTTTCTGTTCTGCTGACAGTTTTACTATGAGAGGGTCATCAGTATACCTAGTTCTGTTGTTTTTTAGAACACCTATGGTGCTAGTAGCTGATGATTCCATACATATCAGTATTTTGGTTAGGGCTTCGTTTGGATCGGAGCTGACGTCGATGTTAGCTATCTGCTCCCCGAAGGCCTTTTTGTATGAGATCTGAGTGTCAGTGTCGCTGATGAGATTGGGTAAGTTGTAGGTGACTCTACCCTCTTGTCTGGTATGGCATTTATACATTCGGTAGAGCTGCTTCATATGGAGGCGTGTAATGACTGGCTTATGGTCAGAATTGAGGTCTGTGCCTCCATAGGAATGAGCATTCCGAAGTAGGGGTTTTGCTGCTGTCTTGCATAGTATGAAATCTATTTGGTTGAAGACAGCTTTTGTAACCTTAGAACCTTTTGGGGTTTTGCGACACTTAGTGGTGCGCTTTCGCGTTGGTATAACCAGGTCGATAAATGCAACGCGATCACTGACGCATCCAAAACTAATGACATCGTCCAATACCCTTGGTCCAATTACGAAGCCTAATCCATGGTAAATGGCCTGTTTTTGTTCCATGAGTACTAGCTTATGGCCTGTCTGAGGTTGCTGCTCTGAGTGTTTAGCTACTTTAGTCTCTCGAATACATGTGCATTTGCATCTGTAGTAATCTATAAACTAGATAATATCTGCATCTGTAGCAGTCTATAAACTAGATAATATTTGCATCTGCAGTAGTCTATATACGGGATGATATTTGCATCTGTAGTGGTCTATAAACTAGATAATATCTGCATCTGTAGTAGTCTCTAAACAAGATGATATTTGCATCTGTAGTAGTCTCTAAACAAGATGATATTTGCATCTGTAGCAGTCTATAAACTGGATAATATTTGCATCTGTAGCAGTCTATAAACAAGATGATATTTCCATCTGTAGTAATCTATAAACAAGATGATATTTGCATCTGTAGCAGTCTATAAACTGGATAATATTTGCATCTGTAGTAATCTATAAACAAGATGATATTTGCATCTGTAGTAATCTATAAACAAGATGATATTTGCATCTGTAGCAGTCTATAAACTGGATAATATTTGCATCTGTAGTAATCTATAAACAAGATGATATTTGCATCTGTAGCAGTCTATAAACTGGATAATATTTGCATCTGTAATATCTGTAGCAGTCTGGATGATATTTGCATCTGAAGCAATCTATAAACTGGTTGATATTTGCATCTGTAGCTGTCTACAAACTTGATGATATTTGCATCTGTAGCAGTCTATAAACCAGATAATATTCGCATCTGTATCTAGATATTTGCAAATTCATGGATTTATACTTAGTGATCGGTCATCGAGCCAGTCATTCCAGTACTAAAATTTCAAAATAGTTTTCTTTTGGCCTGCAGATGGGCATTCCTCAAGAGCACTGCAAAGGCTGATTTTGCCCAACTTGAGCATTAAAGGGTTAAACATCACATGTTCTTACAAAGATTCTGAAGACATCATCATTCCATAAAGATAAATACATTCAATATGCATGGAACCCGTGATAAATAGCTTAGATTCTTAACATTGTCTCGTCTTGGCCTGATATTCATAAGCGAAAATTTTAATTTTCTTGACAAATTTTAACAAGTAAATGGTTAAAAGATCAAAGATATACTTACAAAAAATGTGACACTACTGACATTCTGGTTATTGTTAAGCAGGGCTGTGACAGTCACTCTGCTCCCAACCTGAAACAAAGGTGCATCTATAGACAGAGAACAGCTACTACTTGGTAATTTTCGTCAGTAATTCCAATCAATTTTCTTTCCCACTTCGTGTAATGTACCAAGAATCAGGAACTGGGAACTCACTATACTGAACACGGAACTCGTGAACTATTCAGTAAGTCTCGTCGCTAACTCAGAATTTGTCATGTGATGCATGTTGAAAAAGGACCGGTTGGAGCCATTAGATATTTTACTGTTTGGCAACGTCTAGAATACAGGGCATGTTTTTATGCCTCGGCGAGTCTGCCATTCTTTTGTTATTAATCATATATTTTTCCTGTCATTTCGCTATTCAGCAGATCGCGCTTCTTTGGTGGTTTGTAAATACTGGATGGCAGCCCATATGTGACATAATTATGACATCATATACTTGATCAACAGATCTGATTCATCCAGTTCCTGATACTAACTACTTTAGAATAGCCTTCAACCGGGAACCGACTGACGATAATTATCTGGATGAATACAAATGGCAGCAATTCATACACAATTCCCCGAAGAACATTAGAAACTCACGATGCACTATAGTGTTAAAGATTTTCATTCCAAATTTTTTCTGCGTACCCTGGACAATTACAATTTGAGCAACAGCTTACCTGTATACTGTAAGTTACCTTGATATTGGGTCCGACTTTATGCATTTTATGCATCTATACGCGCAAAAGGACACAAATTGACGAACACTGCTGCCATCATAATCATAATTAACAGAAATATGCCATCTTGAAGCTGGAATACTCCGCCAAGTGTACAAATTCTATGTCTTTGATGGATTTACTATTTGAAAAGCATTCTGTTGAAAATTTTGAAAGAAATTTGTCTGGGTGCTGTTGGTGTCACAAGCAGCAACATCACCCAGTCAAATTAGTTACAATTTATGCAACAGCTTACCTGTACAGTTACCTTGATACTGGGATTTTGGGAATTTTTGGTTTGATCAATCCCAACATAGGCAAAGGTGAGCAGAGCTTAGCTAGAAATTGGTAGGGCATAGCTAAAAGTAGATTCATCCATTGTGGAACTGTCAATGAATTGACTCCACCTATAGCTGATTGAGTCGGCAACTATCTTTGATTTTTTGCGATATTTTACCACTTTTAAAACTTCTCAGAAACTACCTGTCAATTAATTTGAAACTGTGAGCCCTTCTCTGGTGCAATGATTTGTTTAAGAAAGTATGATTAGTCAATATAGGAAGCAGCCATCTTGAGTGACCAGGTTTTCACAAAACAACCTTCTCTGTAATCGCTCAAGGGATGAATGCCAAACTTGGGAAATACCTTAATGGGCTCAGGACGATTTCATGCAATGCGCTAGAAGATTGAAGGATTTTAATGCGAAATAGACATAGTCATTTAAAAGTGAACAGATACTATCATGATTGCATTTTGCTTGCAAAATCATGATATATTAAACGAAATCAAGGATTTCTTTTTTCACCAGAGAGTTGAAACTTACCATCCTGATACTCATTGACATTTCCTAAATATCCATCTGGTTCAATATTACACAAAATGTAAAACAAACTTGCCCCCCCCCCCCCCCCCCCCTCCTCCATTAGGAAGGTTAGACATCTGTTACTCTTGCCGCAGCCAGGACCAACGGTGTGCGTGCGCAGAGTGACCAGTCACTTAAACTAAATATTGATTAGTCGACAATTGCAACTGAGAAATATGACCAAGCCTCTGTGAGGTGGAGATGATGGGTTCATATCAGGATGGTAAGTATTGTAGCTCGCCGGGTAGTGTCGGGCCGTTCTGGTGTAGTATGTCGACTCGCCGCGCCGCAAAGTGCACGACGAGTGATGACGCTCCTTAGCATCTGGTCTCGGGGTGACAGACCTTGTACGAGACTTCCCTGCGGGAAACAAAAACCGGCTCCTAAGGCCGGTGGAACTCAATCATTCCGGTGGGGTCGTGCGACCATCGTCGCGAACATTAAACACAACTGTCCCATCCCACGAGCTTGCGTCACCAGTATGCCTGTCCATAGCAATTTCGTGATCTATGGACTTACAAGATTTGATTTGGTGACCTAAAAATATAAGTCTATACAATGAGTTTACCTAAACAATTATAAATATGCTAGATAACACTACAGTAAGAGCATAAGAAAATACGAGACATAGAGACAGGTAGATGAACTCTTAAACATGGGGCTTCCGGAGGTACCACATATACTCGTAGGTCTACAGAGGTATCCCCACAAGGGAGGCTCCCATACACGAGACGTAACTAGTTAACTTAATATAAGTTATTATACCTCTAAGCTGAAAGGAAGAAGGTTATCTCGGACGAAAAGTGAGGCACTACTCCTAGTGCAAGTTTTGAGTGAGGAGTATTATCCTGGCATGGACCGTCGTCGCTGAATCCTTGCGAGAGGCAAGTGCCTCGCGTGGGCCTCCATCTCGGGAAGGTGTCGCCACTGCTTAAAGCGGAAGAATAGTAAGCAAAAATGGGCCACTCTAATATTGCAATCAAAAATGCTTTAGAAAGACGAGACCATACCTAGTGAGATTATGACTATAGGGGTGCGTACTGTTTTACGTGAAGACGGAACAGGGGATTGCCGATGGATTTCCTTGTCACCGTCTTATGTAGTTCTTAGTTTGCTGTATTAGTAGTTGCCGCTTTATTTCTGCGGGCCTTCTGCTTTGCTTAACTCTGTTTAGTTGTTTTCAGAACAAGAATTATTTTAGGCCGCAACTGGCTGATATCTACCTAGCTTTTAGACATGGCTGTCACGGGGAACAGATGCCCCAAGACATCAATTACTAGAGACAGCGCTCATACATGTTACGTAGCAAGATCTCCGAACTGGATAAGAATCTGGACATCCCGCCCCGCAACCACATAAATCATTACAAGACATGGGTTACATTTCACAAAAGCATTATTAGACCATTTCTCTTATCGTTATGGTGGGGGTAAGAGAGACGAATACCCACCGTAAATGTCCTTCCCACAAGGGTGTGGCAGATCTAAATATCATGCCCAGACATTTTAACAGAATTCGGTGGGAATGCGTATCTCGCCCGTCACCGGGTCCTATGGAACTAACCGTTTTACCGGTCATTAGTTTTATATACAAGTTGCCAGTTTTGCACTGCGGTGCGGGAGCATTGTCAGTAAATAAAATAATAATTAATACATATGTTTTCGCAGTGCTTTCCTACATTGGCTTAAAGTGCTAACTACTAAGTATCCGAAGATACATGGGAATGTGTGTGACACCGCACCCTAGCTATCACCGCTCAGAAACCCCAATAGTTTCCCAGAGTCGGATCAGCTCATGGTGCGGATGGGGACATCCAAACAATTAAGAAGCCACAAGGTTGAGTGGAGCACGAAGAGAGACAAAATCTTACTTATGAGTCTTACCGGAGTGCGGGGCTAGATTATCGCACTACCGGAAGAGAAGAATATATTACACAGTATGTAATGAAGAAAGTATCTCTAATCATTTCGAACCTATCCCATTGAGCTGAATAGAAAAGGTTTAGTCTGTAGCATGCCGGGCTAAACAGAGTTATAACATGGACAGCGACCTCAGTGAAAAATTGTTGGTGGTGGGAGTGTTGCATATAAAGATGTTGCTGTATAGTGTTTCCTACGTGCACTGCAGTCCTATATTTTCTATGAATAAACAAAACATATGAATGGATGGCCACTGGCCATATATATACATAATATAAGCAGAACAAGCAATACGGTGTCAAATGATCAAGATATATATTACAGTACAGGTTAACGAACTTACTATAGTGCGGTTAGCAACACATTGAGGATAATGAGAATAATTATCAACAAATACAGAAATTATAACTAGCAGTCCTAAGACCGTTATGGTTCCTTTTAGTCATCGGGACCATTATTGCGGATACAATATAATTAACAAAACCTATATAGAGAAATAATTAAACTGTGAAGTATAGTTACTTGAATACTTGGTAGTCATTCCTAAATTAGGCTACCGTGTTACTGAAATTGATACGTCAATCCGTAGTCGACGTGAGATGATGCGCTCTCAGGAAGCTGGAAAGTTCCCGCAGGTTGGTTCCCGCAAGCTGTTTTCCGCAAACAAGACTTCCGCAAGAACTCATGGTGGGAGGAGTACATCGCTCAGTGCTGTAGGCCTAATAGAATGTCTAACGAGCAGTCAGTAAAAGATATGATAGTACTACGTGGTGAAGAAAGTTCCCATACACTGATGGCACGGATGGAAGGTGTAAACAACCCGTCACTAGCGGGGGTTGTCAGAGGCAAACGAGAATACAAAACAAAGCTTCACGGTGCTGGGTACGTCAGCCAGCTCTGAAGATGCACCGGGCAGAGTTTACTTGCCGCAGTCGAAAGTCGAAAGAACCGACACGATATTAGTGCGGATGGTGATTGAAATACGACTTTTATGCATGGCCGGCAGATCCGGCGAGTTATCCATCAATGAACATCCTGCCTCTACATCTGTAGACTCACATATTCAGGCCGTAAAGACCTCACCGCAAATTTGTGTTCCGAATGTAGATGTTAGTATACGTGAACAATTATCAGAAGTTCCAAATCACTCGCATAAGTAGGGAGTCTACAAAATAGTTTTTACTGCGGTGGGTCGGCTACTGGTAGCTACGGAACGCGACGGAAATATGCGTAATATCTGTCGATCGTAGCTCGTACAGGTCCAACCTGTTCGGCCCCTGGCCGAGAATGCTCTCGATCACTGGATCGCTTCTCCTTTTATATTCCTCGTGACGTCACAGGCGCAGGCTTCATCCAAGCACCGTTCGAGCAACAGCCAATCAACGTGCAGCTAATAATAGCGCAGTCGACTGTTCTAGAACATTTTAGAAGCTTTGCGTCCACGTGGTTATGACATCAGGGAAATATTTTGAAGATAATCATGAAGCGTTTTCCCTGGATAACTCAGCCATTCCTCAACCGATTTGAAAAGCCCGTTGAATTCTGGTCTTGAATAATGCCAGATTTAACGGGAACAGGTAATCCACAAGGATTACAGGGTACCATCTCGGTACACTAAAAGTGCCATCCTATCTAGGTCGTAACTATGCACTCCATATAAACAGTGTCTTGGCGTGCGCATGCGCATCATGCGTTTTAACGAACTTAGTCGTTTTTTGACACGCTATCTCTCCCATAGGCCTATATACGCCTATGGCTCTACCCAGAGAATCCAGGATGGGCGGCGCATACCCAGCTCAGCTGGCATGGCCGGTATCCGACCGGTCAATCAGAACTACACCACCCCCTCCTAGTTTGACATCCATGGCAAATGATCGCATGGCGGATCGACGCACGGATGTACACTAGGCGGGAATTATAGACTTCCCAGGTAGGCGCGTGGCCGGAGAGGAGTAGTGACGCATTAGATGCGTATTCAAGAGACAGAGCATATAGGGGTGCCAAGAGGAGGGGGAGGCATACTTTTAGTTTTTAATTTTGACATGGAATTATTTTTCCAGCCCTTTCTTTTTTTGTTTCGTTTTATTACTAATATTACGGTGCATGCTATAACTTTATTTAGTTGGTGATTCTAAACAATAGCTCGCATGGGTGCGGATAATCCTGATTTCCACGAAGAACACCCAAAGCTCCAACGTACCACAATTTAAGTTTGTAAGTATATCAAAATATAATAAGAAAAAGACAAGGTATATCTAGACCATGTAACATACCCTTACGAGGTATTTATTTATTAAATCACACCGGATTACTTGCGCACCCCGGGTAAATAAAGGGGTACGCAACACGTATCACTTAGTATTATCATTATATAAAATATCTATTTGCAGCCCATTATTGCGGGTCCGCAACGGTCAGCTCTCGCTGGCCCCATATCCGTCCTGACGTCTGAGACAGGAAGAAAAATAATAAGAAAAATAAGATATATAATAATAATAACTTAAAAATTGGTTTATTAGGCAGCCTCAGCATAGCTGAGACTGCATGACGGGATTGTGACGTTATTGCACTGCGGGATGTTGTATTCTTTACGTCGCACACAATGTTCTTACAACATCAGAGTCCGCAGTGCTCATTTCGTGTGAGACACAACCGGGCACTGAAGTGTGCGGCTGTGTCGGATAACCGTAGTGATCCTAAGGATGGGATTCAATTGATCTAACATACATATAATAAGAAAAATATTTAAAAAAAAGAAAAAAAGTAATAATTAATACATTTCCACGAATCGCCTATAGATATTTCTGCTGAATTACATATGATCACACCTCTGCAGTGAAATTTCTCCATTGAGTCTGGGTCCTGCGACTGATGGTGGTCGGTCGCGGTGGATGCACTGTCATTGCTGAGATGCTTTCACTATTATTGGCACTGTCGGAAACATCCAAAGTGATGGTGGCGGAAATATGCGCATCCATTATGTCTCTCACAGTTACCGCTGGTTCCAAAATATTCATCGTTATAGCAGCGGTGGTACTAGTGGTTGCCAATGTCGCTGATGCTGTGTTGATGGTAGCTGTCGTGGTGGCGGTTGTAGCTATTGTGGTGGTCGCTGTAGCGTTTGTGGTGATGGCGGCGAGCTGTACCATAGGCTGAAGTCGTGGTGCGGGAGCGGATATGGCAGGAGACGACATCTTCCGAAACTTAGCATACTTTAGTAGACGACTTGCGGTGATGTTAGGCATGGGCTGGATATCCTGTGTGTGGGCGATCCATCTCTTTCCCGCATATGGACATTCCGGCGTGGTTCCCTTTCTGATTGCAGGGTCAGAAAGGCGAGGAGGCGGATGCTTAATAACATGGGTCGGAGTTACACTTATTGTCACAGGCTGCGACGGTCTTGGTCCTTCGTCTGTGGAAAGTTCGGGTGGAGATGGAGACTGCGGATAACTTGGAATGTCTATTTCAGCAGGTGTCATAATTACCACTGAAATCGGGTGACTGGCTGACACTGTTTGAGATACTACGGTGGCGGGTGTAGTGACCGTAGCCTGATGGCTAATAACTGATGCAGGTGCTGCCGAACTGGATTCGGTGGGAGATTTTCGCTTCTTACTCTGCTTCAGGACTGGTGTGGATGAAGTGATAGGTACTGGCGTAACACTTCCAGACGCGGCTGTGGGCAGGATTTCACGTCTGGCTGTCAGTACGTTTCTTACTGTAGCCATGGGAAGACGATGGCTAACGCGAGTAGTGTTCTTCGTGCGGGCCATTTTATCGGTCGGGAAAACTTTAACCAGGAGCCGAGATTCGAAATGGGTGGCTAAAACGGCCCGATCCTCGTTCTCTTCCCCAGGAACTAACATCACTTCCAACACACGGTGATGATAACGGAGCGCGTGTGTCACCCCGTAGCGAGTAGCGGTGTAGAGATACTGGCATTTCACACAAAAGGCTGACTGGAAGAGATGATCCTTATTAACATGAAGGGTGCGGTCGGATTTTCTAGTGAAAGTTCTGGTACAAAGTTTCAGAGCGCGCTTCCTCCTTTTATACTATTTGGTGACGTCACAGGCGGCGGATGACCACACCTAAAAGTTTTAACAGGTGATTCGGTCATTCTTATGCGAATGTTTCCTCGTTTTCCAGCCTGGACGTCATAGGATTAATTCCTCCCGTATAAAGGGAGTACTTTTAATTATAGGAAGAATGGCTTGTTAAACTTGTCTTTATTTCGCACATTTAACAGCCTCTGATCAACATAAAAACGTGGTACTACTTTTTCTTTGTGGAGCCTCACCTTTTAATTAGCGTGAGGCGGTTCTCCAGGTTGGATGCTTAAAAACTTGCCTATTTTAATTTTAGGCTGGAGCGCCCGATGGGGTATGTGGGAGCCAGGTGACGTCAGTGATAATCTCCCGGACTCACTCTCGCCACTCCTCCATCACGCTGTGGTAGTCGCGTTTTGGGCGGCTCTTTTGTTTAAAGCGTTTGATCCAACTTACTAGAAATAGCAGTAAATGTCACGTGGCTCTAAAAAGCACGTGGTTGATTGGAAACGTGTATGCTGTCTATGGCGATGGCCAAAATGCTGTTGCTGAGGTGTAGTTTGTTGCAGAAGCGAGAGATAGGAATATATATGTTACTTCAAGATCTTTATAATGTCCCGTATTTGCGCGCGTTCTTTAACATGCGTCTTGGTAGGTGTCTGTAATAGGTAGTTCTCAGCCCATGTCGATTATGGACTGGAACGCAGGTAAGAGAATTTTTGAAATTCTCTTTGTAATTTTACTGTCAGATTTTTTATGCTGCTTTACCGGCCCATGCGCTAATGATTTGTAGCACGGTAGAGCAGTTGTGTTCTTAATAAAAAATTTAACAGTAAAGTTGCAAGTAATTTTTATGTGTGGTTTAAACAGATCTATTCATGCGGTAGATCAACGTTACTGATCCCGTCAAGATAGCTGTGTTTTCCGAGCAGGAGGGCTGGCCAAGCATTCTCCTCAATGGGTAGAACTAGCTCCGTCTCGGCCTAGACCAAACACATTAGTACCATTTTAATAATGGTTAAATTACAGTACAACTCGCAAAAATGTGTGCCACAATTATTACAATTTACAATGCTGTCGTTCGGATATTGTGAATACAGTCAACCTGAGTATCTGTGTTTCTGTCATGTTGGTGATTTGAATCTGATATGTGTGACTGGTTTTCTGTGGATGATACTTGCGCTGTGGTGACGGTGACGTGTTTATGGCCACTAGGTGTGGGAGTGGGGAAGGAGAGGCGGCGTGAATGTCAACTTTATCGAACCCTGAGGGTATTTCACTCTGTAATGGCCAAGCCCGTGGGCGGGACGGAGTTACTTTAGAGCACAGATGACCTGTCGGATGCTGTCATAACTTTGATCAATCCATTGTCGAATTCAACTTTTCGGTAGCAAAATCCTACTCGTGACTGACGACAATGTTCTCTTAATAATATTGACTGTTATTATGTGTAGATGAAGTATGTAGTTTAGCTGTTTCCGTACGACGTCGGGAAAAAGGGAATGGGGAGGAACGTTGGACAAACGTCCTCACGTGACGCGTACTGTAGATGGCTGTAGTGCATTCCTGATATCCATATGATCAGTTCTCCCGTAACTGGATAAGAAGGTGTGTGCGGGAGATTTGTTGGCTGCTGTCTGTTGATGATAATGCTGTTGTCGGGATGTCCGGGCTGCTGTATGATGGCAATGTTATAAGCGAAGTGGGCGCATTCCAGTTTTCCACGCTGGTGAACGCCAAGTCTGTTGTTATTTGCGGGAGGTGTAGTCTGTGGGAGAAATAATAATTAGTGCGGGAGGAAATTGTTGCGGGAATATTTATGTCTCTACCGGTAATTAATTAAGACCGGTAGATGCTGCTAAATGCTGTTGTTGCCGATGTTGAATGTCTCCGTTATGCTGAGTATAACCGAGCAAGTATGCGATGTATGCGCAATGATGAATTGATGCATCCAGTCTTGAAGGCAGGTGTGTTCTTGTAGGTGTTGATGTTCTGTCTGTTGTGCGGTGTTCTGACTGCTCACGGGGGAGTACGGTAGGCCTAATGGATAGGGTGGCCTTTGGATAGGGGGATGTGGTTATCTCCCGTTACACGATGGTTGGTGTCGTCGTAATTTTTAGACACCGGGAAAATTTGAGCCGAGAGTCTGCTGAACAGGCCGCTTCCCTGCTCATGGAAGGGGGTAATGTTGGTCGGTGCGGTGCGGGATGCCACCTCCTCTGTTGCAGCAGTCTCTCTCATATCTGAAGATTGATGGTCAACAGACGACGCGTTGAGTGTGAAATGGACTGGGCTGGTGATGTCCGAACTTGGTGTATAGACGAGGGATGCCAGTTGGATTTGGGGTTGTGGTGCGGTAATGGATATGGGTTTCGCTTGGTTGGGAATTGGTTTGGGGGTTTGGGGGCGTGGTCGGGTACACCTCGTTGTATGGTTCTGCGGTTCTAGACACGCTAAGGCTTCATCCAGCCTCTTCACTTCCATGCTATTCATCACATGTTCCACCCTACAGGAAGCATGGCTTGGGTCAGCCTCAGCTTCCGCTTGTGGCAACTCTATGATGGGGGGCATAGCGTGAAGTGGGTGGGAATGGGAAGAGATTGGAGGAACAACCTTTCCATCCGGTCCCTTGGACAAAACAAACATGAAATTCTTCAGATACGACTTCCCAGATCGAGTAGACCCATGCTGAGGAGGGAGAGGGCGAGTACGTATCTCGTCATCGCCGTCAGCGCTAGCCACATGTTCAGCCACATTCTGGCTTGGTAGAACTGGGGCTGAACTGGCACCACAGTGCTCTGCACTAACTGTGGGAATACTAATTTCCGTAGAAATATCTGTCTGGGTACTGGTGTCATGAGAAACGCCCAGTCCGAGCTCTGGTGCTGCATCATCACTGACACATGGTTTAAGTCGATCGAAGTGGATGACTGAGGTCAGGCCATCCGAAGCACGGATACGGTAGGTCACGTCCGCCGTCTTACCTACTACCACATATGGGCCTTTCCACTGGAAACTCAGTTTACTTGGCACGTTTGCAGACCATCCTGAATCATGTACCCAAACCATTCTTCCTGCTTCATATGGATCTCCATGCACTCTCCGGTCGTGCCATGTCTTTTGCCGCCAGTGTGCAGTGGATAGTGTTTCTCTCACTAACTCATGGGCTTGTTCTATCCTTTGCCGCAAGAGTTCGACATAGAGAGATGGTGAACTTTTCTCCCCTGGTATCCGTGGCATAGCCAGATCCAGGGGTAAGGCTAATTCACGGCCTAACATTAACCGAGCAGGGGTGTAGCCCGTGCTGGAATGTTCTGAAGTGCAGTAAGCCATGAGTACATACGGGAGCCGTAGGTCCCAATCTCTACAATCAAGGCATGTTTCCTTGGTAAGCATCTCCGCGAGAGTTCTGTTGAACCTCTCTACCATCCCGTCACTCCGGGGGTGGTATAGAGTTGTCCTTGTATTGACGATATGGAATAATTTGCAGAGCTCTGATATGAGCCGGCTCTCAAAATTACTTCCTTGATCGGAGTGCAACTCATAAGGCATACCAAAGCGGCAGAACACATTGCTGGCCAAGACCTCTGCTATGGTGGATGCCTCTTGGTCCGGCAGAGCAAATGCTTCTACCCACTTCGTAAAATAATCTTGTAATACGAGGATGTATTTATTTCCATCATCCGTCGTATTCAAGGGTCCGAGCACGTCGATAGCCACTTGTTCCCATGGTGCACCAACAATCTTAATTTGAGATGGTGCGATATGGTGTTGGCCAACAGCAGGTTTTTGGCATGGGATACATTTGGCAACCCATGCCTTGACACTATCGCGAATCCCGATCCAGTGGAATCTCAGTTTGATATGGGCAACAGTCCTTTCCATGGCCAGATGTCCGGCCTTATCATGTAGTTGTTTCAATATAAGTTCACGATAACTTTCCGGAACTACCAAATGGTTATTAATGTATAGAACATTATTTATTAATTGACATTCTTCGAACAGTTGGTAATAATATTTTGCTGTGGTGGATAAGGGTGTTACCGATTCCTTAGGATGAACCCCCTCCTGAATCCACACATATATATTCCGTGTCTGCACGTCTGTTGTTTGGTGTGCGATTTTCTCCGGATTCCACTCTGCGCACCGCAATTCGGGGAACTCCGGAGATGGCTGTGTTGACTGTGTCACGGTGGTGGCCTCCTTGTGTTCAGCTTCCGTGCTGATTCTGCTAAGGGCGTTGGCATTTCCATGCAATTTGCCGGGACTGTGAACAACGTTAAAGTTATAGGCCTGCCGGGATTCCTGCCATCGCACTACCTGGCCCTCCGGATTCTTTAAGTTCCTGAACCACAATAGCGAGGCATGGTCTGTACAGAGTGTAAAAGGGTGCCCGTACAGAAAGTGCTTATAATACTTGACAAAATGGACCGCCACCAATAGTTCTCGCTTGGTGGTTGCATATCTTCTCTCCGTTTTATTCAGAGTATGCAAACCGTAACCCAACACCTGCTCTGTTCTGTCTTCGGTGACCTGAGATAGAACCGTGCCTATAGCAAAAGCTGACGCGTCAGTGTCTAAGAGGAAATCGAGGTTTGGATTAGGATGAGCAAGAATTGGGGCGGTCGTCAAGAGTTCCTTCAGTGCCCTGAAGGAGCCTTCACACTCATGCGTCCACTCAAATGGTCGATCTTTCTTGGTGATCTTGTAGAGGGGTGAAGCAATCTCGCTGAAATGTCGGATGTAGCGGCGATAGTACTGGCATAGCCCAAGGAAACTCTGTGTCTCCGTAACTGAAGAGGGCCGAGGCCACTCTGCTACTGCCTTAGTTTTCGATGGCTGAGTAGCCACTCCATCACCGGATATGACGTGTCCCAGGAACTCGACGCTCTGTCTGAAGAGATGACATTTCTTCGGTTTGAGTTTCAAATTGGCCGTGCACAAATTTGTCAAGGTTTGCTCAAACGTAGGTCCAAAGACAATCACGTCATCGATGTAACAGAGATAGATCTCCCATTGCAGGGTGGTTAATACCTGCTCAATGAGTCATTCAAAAGTTCCGGGAGCATTGCACAACCCGTAGGGCATCTTACGGAATTGGAAAAGGTCGTCCCTACAAACGAATGCCGTCTTTTCCATCTCAGCTTCATCCATGGCTACTTGCCAGTAACCACCGCTAGCTAAGTCAAGGGTACAAAACCACTTGGCTCCGGACAAAGAATCCAAGGCGTGATCTATCCGTGGTAACGGATAAGCGTCCTTAACGCTAAGATCATTAAGGTGGCGGTAGTCGATGCAAAACCGCATGGTTCCGTCCTTTTTGTCTGCTAGCACAATAGGGCTAGCCCATGGAGATGCTGATGGTTCAATAATTCCAGTCCGCAACATGTCGTTCACTTGTTGGTGTGTTTCCGCTTCCTTATGAACGGGAAGACATCGTACCGGTTGTCGTATGGGGCGATTATTGCCTGTATCGATGGAGTGTCGTACGAGATGAGTTTCTCCGAGATCCATGTCTCCGAATTTCTCGTTTTTGTTTTTGCAGTAATCCAACGGTGGCACGTAGATACAAATCGTGTAAATGTTCGGGTAAATCATCAGTCATTTGCGGTGTTGCATTAGAAAGTGCAGGTGATTCCAATGAGATTATGTCCACTAAATGGCCGCAGCATACTCCGGGTTCCAGAGTGATGGGATATGTGGTACCATTGGACACTCTAAAAGGTATTTTTCCTTTATTAGTAGTGTCCACTATTATGCGGGGACTTGCGCATTGCGAGGCGATCATATAATCAGGGTCGAGTTCCAGCATGGCGATGTGTGTGTTGCTTCCTAACTGTGGTGTGGTGGCCCATAAGATCTGTTCCTGTCCCGGCTCAACTGTGGCGGTACTTGATAATATTACCCCACATGTATCGTATAATGACGATGCTGGTCCGAGAGGTATTCGTCAGCCATGTATGTCGAGTTCCTGTTGTCTGCAGTGTATGATGGCTTCACTGAGGAAATCAGAGCCAAGTAGGGTGTCGTTATGGATAGAGGCGATGACAACTCTCTCAATGAATTGCATTTCCTCTATTTGAATAACTAAATTAACTACACCGGCTAGGGGTACATCTGCTCCCGTAGCTGTCTGTAGGTAAATATTTGTAGGCTTAAGGGGAGGCTTCTTATGAGGTGGGATGCTCTCATATAAGCGCTGGTTAAATACTGTGATAGAAGCACCGGTGTCGACGGTGGCACTGGTGGAAACGCCACTAAACAGACAGGCACATTTGTATATTACTTTGCGATGTACCTGTGGAAGAGTTTCCAATGATGTGGTTCGTGATAATGGTGTTGGAACAGCATCACTCTGTATATATTCCGACTGTTTCCGTATTGCTTCTTGTATGGTTGTGGATGGCTGAGTGAGGAAAGGGCCAGTTCGCCATCACCATTGGTGTGAAGACTGCGGTGATGACGGAGCTGGGGGTAGCAATGGTGGTGGTGATGTTGCTGTTTCGGTGTGGGCGGTATTAGTGTAAACGGCGGCGCGTACAGGATGACGGATAAGCTCTACCTGTGCAAGCCATTTCCTACTATGCTTCATAGGATGCTTTGGTGAAGCGCAGAAGAAACAATGATGACGCCGTTTATGTCGGCGCTTGCGGATCCATGAGGCGGATTGAATCGGTTCTCCCAAATCACTACTGTCTGTGGATGCGGAAGATGATGCTGGAGGGGGTGGTGTTCTGCATACCACCAGAGGGCACCGAGAATCTAGTGTCTTGGTGGCGGGACGTGGTGCTTTCAAAAACGTTGTTTCAGCGGAGGTGCTACAACCTACTACTGCTGTTTTACATAGGAAAGAAGGCTTGTCGTGTGTGGAAAAAGAGGGGGATGTCCTTGCTGCAGATGGGCGAGGCAACGTAGGCACTGACATATGTGAAGCCGTGCATTTTGGTGTTGGTGTAAAAGCTGATTTCTGTGGATGATGGTTGGCCACTGAACGTTGTTGCGTGAAAGCCGCAGTTGAGCCGGGAGGCGGATACGTGCACCAAAGTGGCTCATTGTGATTCGGTACCCTTAGGAGTTTGACTGTTTCTCTGGTTGCGGTGTGGTACGGTCTGGAGGAGGCATTGTAGAGGGAGGTCGGTTAGGACACTGCTCCCTCCAATGTCCTGGCTGACCGCATCAGAAACAGGTGTTCGGTGGCGGTGCAGTGCTGGTGGTGTTTGCTGTCCTAAACTTGGTGGTGGCGAGGTTGGTGCTGAGTGTTGTAACTAAATTAGTGAGTGCGGAGATTTGTTTGTTAATCTCTTCTATCCGCTCTCTCATGTTGCCATTGTTGTTGTTGTTTCGCTGGTTCCCGCGCCCGGGGGCTCCGTTGTACCCTCCTCTACGGGCATGGCCCCTTCCTCCAGGCACTTGATTCTGACTGGGATTCTGCATATCCGGTGGTGGTGGTGTCTGTGTGGTTTGTGTCGATGATCTGGGGGGAGCACTAGCGGGCAGGGCGATAGCTGCACCCTCTATCTCGTTGATAGGATGGAGTTGGCGTCGGTTATTCTTTTCCCGCTCCAGAAAGTTCTCAATGCGAACCGTGGTTGCCGTTAATTGGGCCAAACTCCCGTGGTCGCCGAGAAACAGTTTTTCTTTCAGGGCGGGTTCACCGTTTAATGCATCGACGAAGGTGTCTAGATGCAAATGAATCACGCCCTCTGTATTTGTGCTTGGATAGGCGTGGGTGACTAGCCTCCTAATTCAGTTAGCTAACTCAGGAAGAGTTTCTCCCACGTGTCGTCGAAGATTTTTAAGTTGAAGACGACTGGTTTCTCCGAGGGCTGTGTTGCCAAATCGCTCCGTCAGTGCTCATTCCAATTGTGTGTAGGTGGGTGTGTAATCTGTTCCCAGAACTTGGAGGGCTTTTCCGGAAAGTTTTGCAGCGAAATATTCACCCATTTGTCGATTGTCCCAGCAGTTAATCCGACATGATCTCGAACTGTATCTTATAATTGGTCCAGTCATTCTCCCCACTAATCTCGGGAGGGAGGATGACTCGGCCAAGACCGCGTGAAGAATGCAGTGCTTGAAATCTGGGTGGTGTGGGTATCCGGGCAGTTGATGACTGTACTGAGGTTGGTCGTAGTGCAGATGGTGGTAGTGACGGTGTTTCTCATCGATGCCGAGGAGCCAGGACACGCGTACTCCAATTTAATGAGTCCGGCCCGTTTGTAGAGCCATAGACCGACATTGGACCATGAACGGGAGGCGGATTATTGTGAAGATTGCGCGGTCATTCCTCCTGAGGTGAGGACTGACGTTCCTCATATGGCGGTGGTGCTGTTGGCTGATGATCGTGATGTGTTGCCTGACTGATATACCGGTGAAACGGTGGTGCCGATTCCTCCCGATGTTGCCGCGGTAATCCCCTTGAGTAGTGTTTCGCTAGAAGGGGGCGGTGCGGGAGGTTGTCTATGTTGTGGATTATCACCCGGCCATACAGTTTCCGTAGATGACACGGGCGAACGATAGTAGTCTGAAGGGCTGTAAATATGCCCATACTCGGGTCTTTGTCGGAGTCGTCCACGATTCGGCCCTGTTGGTGTTGGCCTGTCGCGGATGTCCGATATGGTTCTGAATTCCGTTCCCGCCTGTGAGGCATCTCGAAAGGTGCCATCGCTAACAGGCGAAAACAGATTATAGTGCAGAGTTGTTGATTCCGCTGAATTTCTGGCGGTGAGCATGTGTGCTGAGAATCCGTCGTATGAGGCTACCTCTTGATCGAGGGAGTCCTTGCTAAACGGAGATGGTATTGAACTAAGCTCACTATATGGTGTGGGCGTGAGTTTGCTGCGCGTTACTATTGATGTTCTTCAGGCCCCACATCGGGCGCCACTTGTAGCTCGCTGGGTAGTGTCGGGCCGTTCCGGTGGAGTATGTCGACTTGCTGCGCCGCAAGTGCACGATGAGTGATGATGCTGGTTAGCATCCAGTCTCGGGGTGACGGACCTTGTACGAGACTGCCCTGCGGGAAACAAAAACCGGCTCCTAAGGCCGGTGGAACTCAATCATTCCGGTGGGGTCGTGCGACCATCGTCGCAAACATTAAACACAACTGTCTCATCCCACGAGTTTGTGTCACCAGTACGCCTGTCCATAGCAATTTCGTGATCTATGGACTTACAAGATTTGATTTGGTGACCTAAAAATATAAGTCTATACAATGAGTTTACTTAAACAATTATAAATATGCTACATAACACTACAGTAAGAGCATACGAAAATACGAGACATAGAGACAGGTAGATGAACTTTTACACATGGGGATCCCGGAGGTAACACACAAGACTCATAGGTCCGCAGAGGTATCCCCGCAAGGGAGGCTCCCGTACACGAGACTTAACTAGTTAACTTAATATAAGTTATTATACCTCTAAGCTGAAAGGAAGAAGGTTATCTCAGACGAAAGGTGATGTGCCTCACGCGGGCACTACTCCTAGTGCAAGTTTTGGGTGAGTATTATCCTGGCGTGGACCGTCATCGCTGAATCCTTGCGAGAGGCAAGTGCCTCGCGTGGGCCTCCATCTCGGGAAGGTGCCGCCACTGCTTAAAGCGGAAGAAGAATAGTAGGCAAAAATGGGCCTACTCTAATATTTCAATCAAAAATGCTTTAGAAAGACGAGACCATACCTAGTGAGATTATGACTATAGGGGTGCGTACTGTTTTACGTGAAGATGGAACGGGGGATTCCCGATGGATTTCCTTGTCACCATCTTACGTAGTTCCTGGTTTGCTGTATTAGAAGTTGCCGCTTTATTTCTGCGGGCCTTCTGCTTTGCTTAACTCTGTTTAGTTGTTTTCAGAACAAGAATTATTTTAGGCCGCAACTGGCTGATTTCTACCTAGCATTTAGACATGGCTGTCATGGGGAACAGATGCCCCAAGACATCAATTACTAGAGACAGCGCTCATACATGTTACGTAGCAAGATCTCCGAACTGGATAAGAATCCGGACATACCGCCCCGCAACCACATAAAACATTACAAGACATGGGTTACATTTCACAAAAGCATTATTAGACCATTTCTCTTATCGTTATGGTGGGGCTAAGAGAGATGAATACCCACCGTAAATGTCCTTCCCGCAAGGGCGTGGCAGGTCTAAATATCATGCACAGACATTTTAATGGAATTCGGTGGGAATACGTATCTCGCCGGTCACCGGGTCCTATGGAACTAACCGTTTTACCTGTCATTAGGTTTATATACAAGTTGCCAGTTTTGCACTGCGGTGCAGGAGGATTGTCAGTAAATAAAATACTAATTAATACATATGTTTTCGCAGTTCTTTCCTACACTGGCTTAAAGTGCTAACTACTAAGTATCCGAAGATACACGGGAATGTGTGACACCGCACCCTGGCCATCACCGCTAGGAAACCCCAATAGTTTCCCAGAGTCAGATCAGCCCATGTTGCGGATGGGGACATCCAAACAATTAAGAAGCCATAAGGCTGAGTGGAGCACGAAGAGAGACTAAATCTTACTTATGAGTCTTACCGGAGTGCGGGGCTAGATTATCGCACTACCGGAAGAAAAGAATATATTACACAGTATGTAAATAAAGAAAGTGTCTCTAATCATTTCGAACCTATCCTATTCAGCTGATTAGAAAAGGTTTAGTCGGTAGTTATAACAGAGTTATAGCACGGACAGCGACCTCATTGAAAAATTGTTGGTGGCGGGAGAGTGTTGCATATAAAGATGTTGCTGTATAGTGTTTCCTACATGCACTGCAGTCCTATATTTTCTATGAATAAACAAAACATATGAACGGATGGCCACTGGCCATATATATACATAATCTAACCAGAACAAGCAATACGGTGTCAAATGATCAAGATAAATATAACAGTACAGGTTAACGAACCTACTATAGTGCGGTTAGCAACACATTGAGGAAAATGAGAATAATTATCAACAAATACAGAAATTATAACTAGCAGTCCTAAGACCGTTATGGTTCCTTTTAGTCATCGGGACCATTATTGCGGATACAATATAATTAACAAAACCTATATAGAGAAATAATTAAACTGTGAAGTATAGTTACTTGAATACTTGGTAGTCATTCCTAAATTAGGCTACCGTGTTACTGAAATTGATACGTCAATCCGTAGTCGACGTGAGATGATGCGCTCTCCGGAAGCTGGAAAGTTCCCGCAAGCTGTTTTCCGCAAACAAGACTTCCGCAAGAACACTCATGGTGGGAGGAGTACATCGCTCAGTGCTGTAGGCCTAATAGAATGTCTAACGAGCAGTCAGTAAAAGATACGATAGTACTATGTGGTGAAGAAAGTTCCCGTACACCGATGGCACGGATGGAAGGTGTAAACAATCTGTCACTAGCAGGGGTTGTCAGAGGCAAACGAGGATACAAAACAAAGCTTTACGGTGCTGGGTATATCAGCCAGCTCTGAAAATGCACCGGGCAGAGTTTACTTGCCGCGGTCGAAAGTCAAAAGAACCGACACAAACTTAGTGCGGCGGCGATTGAAATACCACTTTTAGGCGTGGCCGGCAGATCCGGCGAGTCATCCATCAAAGAACATCCTGCCTCTACATCTGTAGACTCACATATTCAGGCCGTAAAGGCCTCACCGCAAATTTGTATTCCGAATGTAGATGTTAGTATTCGTGAACAATTATCAGAAGTTCCAAATCACTCGCGTAAGTAAGGAGTCTACAAAATAGTTTTTACTGCGGTGGGTTGGCTACTGGTAGCTACAGAACGCGACGGACATATGCGTAATATCTGTGAATCGTAGCTAGTACAGGTCCAACCTGTTCGGCCCCTGGCCGAGGATGCTCTCGATCACTGGATCGCTTCTCCTTTTATATTCCTTGTGACGTCACAGACGCAGGCTTCATCCAAGCATCGTTTGAGCAACAGCCAATCAGCGCGCAGCTAATAATAGCGCAGTCAACCGTTCATGAACATTCTAGAAGCATTCCACGTGGTTATGACGTCACGGCAATATTTTGAAGATAATCATGAAGCATTTTCCCTGGATAGCTCAGCCATTTCTCAACCGATTTTGAAATGGTTTACAGATTTGAAAAGCCCGTTGAATTCTGGTCTTGAATAATGCCAGATTTACCGGGAACAGGTAATCCACAAGGATTACAGGGTACCATCTCGGTAGACTAAAAGTGCCATCCTATCTAGGTCGTAAATACGCGCTCCATATAAACAGCGTCTTGGTGCGCGCATGCGCATCATGTGTTTTAACAAACTTAGTCGTTTTTCGACACGCTATCTCTCCCATAAGCCTATAAGGCTCTACCCAGAGGGGCGTGTTCAGGAAACGAATTCAGGACTGGCGGCGCGATCCGAACTACAGTATCAACTCTTTCATGAAAAATTAAATCTGTGATTTCGTTTATTTCTCTTCAAGAGTATACTTACCATCCTGATACTCATTGATATATCCAAAATTTGCAAGTGAATTTGGAGGGATGGAGGCGAGGTCGAAAGACCATCTGTTCCCTGAAAGAGCTCTCGAGGCACAAAAAACATCTAAAATTTGTTTATAGAACAACCATGAAGTGATTTGGTCATCGGATAACACAGCCGATGTTGAGAGTAATGACCGTTACATAAAATGTGCGCTCCTCTGTCTAATAGAGCCAGAAAATGTCAATGACCTACACGCTCTCTATGTAATAGTGCTAAAGTACTATAGGGCATCGAACAAAAGGCTTCAGTTTCGTATACTCTCGGGAGTGGAATCCCATAAAACATGAACCATCACCAGATTAGTACGGTATACGTGACAAATTACATAAACACCACAAACATCGGACTGACCCTGTCTGATGGCGATATCCTCATCATAGGGAACGATGAGGTGTAACACAGTTTAGTGACTGCTCCCGAAGCTTAGATGTAAATATACGTGACCAATGGTCTTACATACAATTGATTAGTCTAGAGGGTTGTTAGTGTCAGGTAAATAATGGTCGGTAAAACTTGATTCACAGTGCCACTGGGCTACTGACATATCCTCCACCAACACTACATTAAATAGAGCCGTGGAAGCCACTTTGCCACGGACACTGTGAGCCTTGGCTAAATCAACTTGCCTGCCAGTGATGGATTTCTACAATCCACCTTGAAATAGTATTCTTGGAATCCCTGCCATGGGGATCAATGTAGGATAGCCATAGAGAGCTATGGTCCGTCCGCCATTCTTCGGCACATTTTTTGTAACAGGGTAATGCATGGACTGGATAACAAGCATTTGAATTAGGAAGGCAAAATTATGGGCTGACCAGGATATTTCAAGGACATGTTCTTAGCCATAAAATTAAGTCTAGGAAGAAGTCCAAGGCCTTCCCCTGTAACCACAAAACGGTCTAGTTCGGCTGACAATGTGTGAATTTCACTTCTCCATCTTGCCTAGACTGCATCAATAAGAAATACAGTTTTAGCATTAACAACTTCATAGAAGTCGAGCTAAGTGGTTCAAAGGGTTTATCAGCTAGAACTTGTAATACAAGAGATAAACTCCAAGATGGAATCACGGGGGATTCCATGGGCTCAGATTAACCATGCCTTTGATTTAATTATTTAGATTACATACTAATAAGACATTAAAGCTGACTTATAGCCAGTTATATAGTTAGGCTTGAGGCTGTAGGTATCATATAGATAAGAGAGGAAATTGGCTACTACCTGAATAGATGCATCTATTGGATTAAGACATCTTTTTGAGCACCATTCTGCAAATCTGTTGATTTTATAATTATATGCTCTGGAGGTTGATCCCGTTCTGGCACTGATCATGCAAATGGCTGCTTGCTCAGAAAAGCCCTCCTTAATGGCAGATTCATTGACAACATCCATACAGTCAATTGTAACATTGACAGATTGGTGTGCAAGGTCTTGCCCTGGAAAATTATATTGTCCATCAGTGGCAGAGGAACCGGATTGCAGACCAGAAGGTCCAGCAGATCCATATATATATAATAATCTGCTAGGACAATTTGGCGCACAGACCTCAATTCTGACCATAAGCTAGTCATTACATGCCTTCATATGAACGATCTCTACCTAATATATAAACACCATACCAGGCAAGAGGGTAAAGTCACCTACACCATACACAAGCTCATCAGCGACACTGACACTCAAATGTCATACAAAAAAGCCCTCAGGGAGCAGATAGCTAACATCGATGTCAGCTCCGATCCAAATGAAGCCCTAGCCAAAATACTGAAATCTATAGAATCATCCGCTACCAGCACCATAGGTACTCTTAAAAACAACCAAACTAGGTATACTGACGACCCTCTAGTAGTAAAACTGTCAGCAGAGTAGAAAGCGTTATGGCTGAGCATCTATCAAAGTGGACAAACTACGTCGAGAGTATTATTCTGCGCCACATTAGCGAATGCTTAAGGGATCTTGCTATTCAACAGGCAGACACCCTAGCAGATGAAATCACTGCCACGGATAACTGTCACAAAATGTGTCTGGCAGCCCGAGCCCTGAGAGTTGCCGACTACACACAACCACTCACTGTACACAACTCTGAAGGACACTTTATCAGGACCGACCAGGGAAAAGCCGAGGCGATCCGAGAATGGTTCAAAGAACTGTTCACTGACAACAATGATGTGCCCTTGCACCCATTCTCAGGAGACTACAGGCCACTACTAACACCAATTAAAACAGCAGAAGTTGAGAAGGCACTTAAAGCCCTGAAAGATGGACGTGCATCTGGACCTGATGGCATGAGCAATGAACTATTCAAATATGCAAGTGACCTTATCTCAACTGATCACGCACCTAATCAATTCAGCTTTTATGCACCACGTTCCCATCGACGCTGTAGGCCAAGGCACCCTTATTGCACTACCCAAGCCCAAGAAGCCACCTGGGCCCCCAGCCAATCTGCGGCCCATTGTGCTCCTCAATAGCATACAGAAAATCCTATTCAATGTTACTCTATGCCACATCCGAAACAAGATCGATTACTTCACCGGATCATGTCAAATTTGCTTCAAACGTGGACGCAGCTGTGCAGACATTGTATAGGCTCAACGCATGCTTGTCTCAGTAGTCATGTCCAAACACTGGGACTTCCACAAAATGGGCATTGACATGTCACGAGCCTTCGACACAATTAAACGCTCAAAGATCATAGATGTACTACGCCAAGCCAGTTTAAATGAAGATGACCTACGCCTAGTGAGACTACTACTTGCAGACACCAAGCTGAGAGTACGGGTCAAGTCAGTGAAGTCTATAGAGTTTGAGACATCAATCGGCTCTCCACATGGAGATGGTCTATCTCCGGTGCTTCTCACCTGCTACCTTGCTGCCGCATTGAAATCTGTGCAGGAAAGTTCCACAAGACCAAACCCCCCAGTGTCAATACTGTGTATGCCGCGAGAGATGGAATATGTCGACAATGTGGACTTCATAGACAAGGAAAAGAAACCCCCTGACGAACTTCTCCCAATAGCTGCAAGCAAACTAAAAATTGAGAATCTCTCTATGAATGAATCCAAAACAGAGTTCACCCACATATACCTATCAACAAAGCATGAAACTATAGAAAATGATGACTCACTTTGGTAGAGCAAAGATGTCCTTGATTCAAAAACTGGGTTTATACAATGCAACCTGCGTATCCTTAATGCTGTATAACTGTAACAGCTGGGCAGCTCCAAAGGCAGCTCTAGACAAACTCGATCCCTGCCACCGCAAACACCTACGCACCATCACTGGACACCGATGGCCAGACAGCATAATTTCCAACGATGCACTATACATTATGTGTAATACGTCACCGCTGTCTGTAAAAGTCGCCCAGCAGATGGTCCATGTTTGGCCATGTGCTAAGGATGCCAGAAGAGACACCAGCATAAAGCCTTGGAATTGTCCCTACTCTGAGCCAGCAAATACAAAGCCAGGAGAGGACGTCATTGCATAAATCTGCTAAGCGTGCTACGAGGTGACCTCAAGAAAGCAGGACTTGGTACACTCAAGCCAAGAATGGACCCGAGGAAGCTAATGATTTCGGCTGAGGACAAGACACAGTGGACAAAAGCGAAGATGGACCAATTGCAGCTGTAGGATGTTTCTACTACTGCAGCCGCAGAATACAGTAATCATACATAAAATGACCGTGACCATTGATCTTTTGACCCCAACATTATCGTGGCATGCCATATCATTATAAGGAAGCATGTGCCCAAGTTTGAGTCCAGTATGATTAACCAAACCTGAGATATAAACAAAAAAGTTGAGCTAAATGTAAATTGGAGGATGCCGATGCGGCTGCCAATACTACCACCGATGTGCAGCGTATCGCAATAGCGTGTTTTACTTCGTAAAGTCGAGTTAAAGATTACTTTACTATCTAAGATAAATGTCCACATAAACATGCAATGTTAGCTACTAAGACCCTCGCTAACAATAATGAGAGCTAACATTGGTAAATGGACTAAGAGCGAGTGCTAGGATACTCCTAATCAAAACAAATCCCAACTAAAGGGCGCCACCATCTTGGCTAAGGGTACATCCATCTTGGAAGGAATCAGAGTTGATAATGCAATAACTGATAAAGAAAATGAGTACCTAGTCGACTCAAACAATGGCGATAATTTTAAAACATGCCAATCTTTGAAAAATTCACACAAGAATTACGACAAGAATGTATATTTTTCAGAAAGATACATCCTGCCCCTGAGATGATTTTTCTTTCCCTTCAATGAAGGCATGAATCGATAATCTGATTAATACTCGGGAATGAATAGGTCGTTAAAAATTTGCAGAGTAAATTATGAAGACTTGCAAAAGCAAAATAGACGAATCTGTCTGTACTCAGGAATTAAACGAAGTCACATATTCTTTTTTCACGAGAGAGTTGATACTTACCTACCTAACACCCTATGATATTTCATAAATATTGATCTTCACTCAATATAACTCAGAATTTAAAAGAAAAGTATGGCACAGAGTCAGTTGACAGCCCTAACCTCGCGCATGCAGACTGACACTTCCTCAACTTGACTATTGGCCGACACATGCAACTAACGAGCCTGAAGATGAGCCTATGTGGGGTGGAGAGGCCGGGTCCGCGTTAGGGAGGTAAGTAACAACTCTCTCATGAAAAAAGAAATCTGCATATACTTACCTTCCTAACACTCTATGATATTCCCAGAATTCATAAGTGAATTCCAAAGACCAGCTCATCCTAAGCGCTTTTTTGCGTATGAAGCGTGAA
Source organism: Chaetoderma sp. LZ-2023a (assembly GCA_034401795.1). Lineage (NCBI taxonomy): Eukaryota > Metazoa > Mollusca > Caudofoveata > Chaetodermatida > Chaetodermatidae > Chaetoderma > Chaetoderma sp. LZ-2023a. Next base: position 345,672 of record JAVVLW010002138.1, on the reverse strand, counting down.
CATCTGAAATTGTGTTAAACACAATAAGGAAATGATTTGAACATTGGATAAGACATGCGCTCCCACCACAATCTCCTTTGGGAAAAGGAGGAGTTATGACCTCAATGTCCCATACCCTCCCTAAGTACAGGTGCTAATGCCATCGGACATCGGACGAAAGGTCTTCATTTTCGCACTCTCAGGAAATGAAGCACAGAAAACACAAACCATCACCATATTAGAATAAGAGCAACGTGACAATACCATAATGAAAGCAACACTTAAACAAGACAGACCGTGAAATTCTTTTGCCTTGGACATCAACTTCCCAATGATGAAAAAATGTAACACCAATAAGTTGTTGTTTCCATTACTAAAATGTGCTGTTTATAAACAGCGAGATAACCGTATCAAACACAACTTTTTGAAAATCGATAAAGCGAGAGGATTAGTGGTGTCACAGAGATAATGGTCTGTAAAACTTGACTCACAGTGCCACTGGGCTACCGACATAATATCATTCACTGTAACATTCACTAAACAGGGCGGTGGATGCCACTATAACACGGACACTGTGATAAACTCCAAGATGGAATCGCTGGTGGATTTCTCTGTCTTAGATTACCCATGCCTTTAATTAAAGTATTTAATGTATTTACTTCGTCACTACCCCTATCAGCCAGGCAAGAGATAATAGACATTAAAGCTGACTTGTAGCTAGCAATAGAGTTAGGCTTGAAGCTAGAGGCATCATACAGGTGACAGAGGAAATCAGCTACTACCTGAATAGATTAATCCATTGGATTAATACATCTTTTTGAGCACCGTTTTGCAAATCTGTTGATTTTATAATTATATGCTCTGGAGGTTGTTCCCCCTTCTGGCTTTTGCCATAAACATGGCTGCTTGCTCAGAAAAGTACGCCTTAATTCTTGATTCCTTGACAACATCCACACAGTCAATCTGAACATTGATGGATTGCTGTGAAGGGACTTGCCCTGGAAGATAATATTGTCGATCAGAGGCAGAGGAACCGGATTGCAGACCAGAAGGTCCAGCAGATCTGTATACCATGATCGGCTTGGCCAATTTGGGGCAATCAGAAGCACTTGGCACTCCTCTTGTCTGATTTTCTGAAGAATTTTTGGAATCACGATTGCTGGTGGGAATGCGTATGCCTACATTCCCTCCCAGCTGATGGCTAGCGCATCTGTTACGATAGTGCTCGGATCTTTGTTACAAATAAATTTATGTTGGATTTACCCCAGTGGATGAACAGATGATATGCCACACATTGACTTAGTTGCCATTCCATAGGCAAAATGCTCATCCTTCGGCTCAATGAGTCTGCTAGCAGATTTAGCCTTTCCGGAATATGAGCTGCTTTCAAGGTGATCACGTGATCTAGGCACCAGCAAAGCAGCTTCCATGTCATCATACATGTCACACAGAGAATGGGTGACTTCGTTCCACCCTGGCGGTTTATCTAAGTCACCACTGTTTAATTGTTTGATCGAACTAGAAATATCTTGCCCTGGACTTTCTCCATGATATATTCTAGGCCCAGAATTACTGCCCATAATTCCTGTAGATCGATATGTTCCTGTGACTGATCCAGATTCCAAAGCCCTGATACAGTTGCTTCTTCCAGGCAAGCTCCCCATTCCTCCATTGATGCATCTGTATACATCGTTACTTGAGGGTGGGGAGGGATGAAGATCACCCCACCAGGAGACTCTCTTTCTTCATCCACCATTTGGAGGTGGTGAACAAGAGGTTCCAACACTGACACCATTGAGTCCAGTGGTCCTGTACTCTGGGTCCACTGTGTCATGAGAAACAACTGGATAGGCCACCTGCGTAAGCCCGCCTGTAGAATGACTGGTTCCAATGCTAACTGTTGCACACTGACTACTAATGAGATGAGTACTTGTACCCTCTCCTGAGTAGGATAAACATATCCTATCTCTAGATCGAAGGACATGTCCAGGTAAACAAACTTCTGGGATAGAGTCAGCTCTGATTTCTGAAAGATTATCAAGCCTAAGTCTGTGAGACTTTTCAAACCTATCTCCAGATTTGCTGATAAACTGCTGATTGTGTGCTTTCAACAGTCAGTCATCTATGTAAGCGTGGACCGCTATGCTTCTGCAGAGGTATGCTGTGATAGCAAGAAACACTGGTGAAGACCCGAGGTAGAGGAGCCATTGAAATTCAAAAGGGTAGAAACCCTGAATTCCCACTATCGACCCTGAAATGCGAATCTCAGGAACTGGTGAAAACTCCTCGCAATAGGAATGTGGAAGTAAGCATCCTTCAGATCTATTGATACCATCTTCATCCCTTCTCTAACCCCGTCAACACCATTTTGATTGTTTCCATCTTGAAATTTGGTGTGTCTATGAACTTGTTCAATGGCTTGAGAGTTGAGCAAGGTTGCCATAAGCAATGCAAGAGTGGTACTGTGTCTGGTTCTAGAAGCACTGGAATGGTCCCTGTGGTAACCGGCCCATCAGGCATGGTTACCACGTCCGAATACTCCAGATACCATGCCTGTGCCCCACCCACCCTCCCTCCTCCCAGGCCTATGCTGGACTCTGACATGACCAGTGCAACCTCAGGCCAGCTGAGGATGGTGTGCAAGGGCGCCGCGCAAACACGCTGTCTACAGAGCACCTCAAATTGTTCACGTAGCGCCCTCTGGTTATTGACTAGTGACCGTTTCTTGGAGGTGCCTACATCCCTCATCTCCAAAAAGTCCAGGACCTGACATAGGCGTCTGCAGCAGCCTGTTGTACAAATCCTAGGATGGGCACAAATTGTAATATTGCAAAAGTCTGCCTCGCCCAGACACTTCTAGTCACTGGAAAAGCCAGGTTTATTCCGTCTTGAATGGCTCTCTGGACTGAGACGGGGCTTGTCTGGCGTGAAGCAGAAGCTGTTACTACACACTGTAACAGCTGGGAGACATGCGAGAGCGGCACTATGGACGCTCAAGCACAGGGCTACCATATCAGAATGGGAGTCTGGCCGCAGTCCTCACCAAGCGCTGCATGGTCATCCACGCTCGGCTTTGGCACCACACCATATTTCTGGTACTGACCAGCTATGATGCGGCATCGCCTAGCTACTTCACGAGGGGCCTTCACGAGCCATCCGCCTGTGAACATGTTCATGATATGCTCTGCTACTGGCAGAGATGGCATGATGGTAGATGTCAGCTTTCCCACCAACCACGGGTGCTGGCCCCGCTGGCTAGCCGACTGATCCACATTGAGCTCTAGTCTGACACTTACTAGCCATTGGCACGCATCAGGCCAGTCCTTTTTCGTGGCCACCTGCGAGTGCTTGACTAGGCGCAGGCCTTCGTCATCCTCAGAAGCACTCACAGCCATGTAGGTGGCCACTACTGGCAAGCCGGTGAAAACATGTGGACCCACCAGAGCATGCATGTTTTGCATGGTGGCTAGACCAGGAGCCATGGTATCATGTGGGGTATAATACACCACGCCACGGTCCGGGCCGGTCCCCGCCATACCATCGGCAAGCTGAGGTATGCGGTACGGGCGACCGTCCGCTCCAAACCGGACTACCCTTTGAGCCGTGAATGCTACCCCTGCAGGGGTAGTCTCATAGAAAAGGTCTCCCGTGCTCCCCGAGAAGGGTGCACATTCGTCCATTTCCATCGTCACTTCATCATCGTGTGACCCCAACAGAAAGTCCTCATCCTCCTGGCCAGACAGATTAGACTCTGGGTTAGCAAAGCCATATGAGGGTATGGTACCATGGGCGTGTGGACGTTCCATGGGACCCGTAAAGTGGGAACATGGGTCCAAAACACCTGCCCCAAGATCCACCGACAAGGCAAGCCTCCAGCTGGGATCAATTAGGGACACCCCCGAATCTAACGGCGAGGCGAGCCTCAAGCTGGGTTGAACTGGAGCCACCTCCGATTCATGAGCGAAAACTGGCAAACCCCTAAGGAAACCTGAATCAGAGGCGGGGACTTTCTGCTTTGGGGCAGATGGAGAGGACAATAAATTACCTGGCCCAGGGAGCATGCTGCGAAGCAACTCTGGGACCAGGTCCTTTATTGTCCTTTTCATCTCCCCCATCATTTCCAACTGGAAGACTTCCATATCCGAAGATACGGAGGACTTCCTCTTACTCTTACCACTACCACCCTCGCGATCCTTCTTCACCCGCTTCTCCTCTTCCGACGCCTTATCTTTTGCCCGCAATTTGATAAGTTCAGAAAAAAATTGCTCCCCCCCCCCTCACTATTTACAAATATCACATTTTAGCAATGGGCCACAAATGCTACATTTGATGCAAACATGGGGTGCAAACTTTGACTTGAGAAACCGATCGCAGGTAATACAACCAGATTTATGAAGGCTGTAAGACAAAGACAATGAGTTTTTAGTTTTTTAATATTGTTAGCAAACTTAAAACCAAATAAAGAGGAGTGACAACTAACGGCCATAACAGGACAGTTGTTAAGAAGGAAAGAATAGCCCGGACAAAATGATTAAGTGTTAATAAAAATAACAAGGCTGATTATGGTGCAAACACGAATTGTATTCAAAACACAAGAGCATCATCATAGTGATTGAATAAAGCAATAGCCTAAGCTAACCATATAGACAAACCAGCAGGAAAAATTGGCAGCAGAAATATTGTAATATTTTCAAATATTTTAGAGTGCCATTAATCAGAGTACCTGCGTCTTTAGCAAAGGCATGCTACCATATCCAGCGCCCTTGAGAACCCCACCATAAGACCATGCCTCTCCACCATAATATTAATGGGACCACGGGGAAGAATGACAAACTCGCTCTTATGGGAGCCTACATCACTCTGGGTGTTGACTTTTTGTCCTAACATTTTTTTAGGGAGATGGTGGAGACATGTGACCAAGCTTCAAGACAGCAACCTGTGGACACAAAAACAAAGAGATTAGAATTTTATAGTGCCAAAATAATATTTTACCATTTTTTTAGCCGCCTATCACGTCTAATGTGCATCACGGAAACACATAACAACGTGCAACTATGACGAAAATTAGACAAAAATGTAATAGAATTCACCTGATGGCTTGGTCATGGCACATCCTTAGGTGATTTTGCTTGTTCAGACATCTCTAATCAACTCCTACTACACGATTTTAATTAGTAAATGCAAAAATATGCTTTACTAAGAATTTTTTCCAGCATGTGTCTTGGCCAATAGTCAAGAATGAGGCATGTCAGTCTGTCCATGCACGAGGTTGGGGATGGCATCCGCCGGACTCTCAACTGACTCCCTGCCCAGTAGCATCAGTTTCTTTTAAAATCTGAACTATACTGAGTGAAGGTTGATATTTAGGAAACATCATTGAGTGTTAGGGAGGTAAGTATATGCTTGAAGTGAAATGACTCAGTACCTGGGGCTCGAAATAATTCCTGGACATGGCTCGATCAGGTCCACGGAGTGTGAAATTTTGTTTATTTTGAGCAAGACTATATAATAGACATTATCATAATAGTACATCTGATAAGTATTATTTGATGTAAAAAGTGCTTGCCCGTCATTGCAACTATATTATCATTATTATAAAATGTTTACAATGTACCTTAATGTTGTGATTCCCCACAAACAGGTGAATATAGCTGCCTGACTGACTTCTGTATGGTTTAATTTCAAATTTTCCACGCGCTTGCTCATCTTTGCCAATTTTGGGGTCCCGAGACCATACCTGAACAAGAAACAGGTCAGATGTGATAACAGAGGCGGATTAAGTCTAATGGGGGCCCAGGACTAATAAGTTGCGGGGCCCCTTATCGGGTGGGTCACGGAGTGAATGGCTACTACTACTACTACTACTACTACTACTACTACTACTACTACTACTACTACTACTACTACTACTACTACGTACTAGTTCTACAACTACCACCAAAATATTGTAAATGTGCTATGTATTTGTCAAAACACTGTTGAATATTTTGAAACAAATTAGACTGAAAGCTGGTGCTGACAAAAGTCAGCACGAGCTTACAGTCAAATTATTTGGCTTCGAAATATTCAACAACTTAAGTATATCATGACTGTAAATGTGAGATACTGGGATTAAAATGTTCAAATGGGTAAAATATGATAATTGTTTTGACTTGAGGCTTGTCGTTATCCAGCTTTGTGTGATAATACGCAGACAAAGGATAGTGATCATTTATAAAAATCGCAACAAACCAGCATCATTTGGCCCAAAAAGCTACATACCATTGTGATGAATGGTCTATATTAATCTTTAATCCTCAAATTCAGAATGTCAATTTGCAGACCAAGGAGAAGATTACTTTTGAAAATTTATCACTGGAATCACTGCGCCATTATTGACACAGTCACACACATGGTATATTTCCAAACATGGTCTTCTCTTGGTCTGCCAATGGACATTTCTCACAAGACTACTGCACAAGACACAAGAAGTGTAGACAACATTTTAGGTTTAATTTGTTATCACAATATTATTTGAATCTATTGTCTGCGATGGTGGTACATTTTCTAATAAAAGCAGAGCATCCACAGTAACTGTTGGCTCTGTCATTCACCAGCAAGATTTTTGATCAGTAAACATGTGCCAACATTGTCGATCTGTTTGCCTAGGTCGCCTATTCATCATCAACAAACCTGATGTGGTCAGATAACGGGAAGGATTAGCCAACCTGGAACCAGTAAATGCTGACATGGGCTATGCTACAGCTGCCGGGCAACAGGTAGCACCCCCTAATAGACAGGATTTCTCATAGGGCAGGACATGGCCACGCACGCGTGATGCCATTGACTGAGTGGAGACTTTTAGATTGTACATATTATCTTTGCATGAGTTCTTCCTTGAAACAATGTCCATGATGACAATGTCTCCGGGAATCTTTGGTACCATTGGAAAGCCTGAAAATCGTGCGGAGAGTATAAAAGCTGCCTGCTCTGCGTTAAACAAGACTGCGTACCTGTCCAGGTTATGCGCTGATGGTTCAACAATGGCTCTGGTTGACGGTCCTTTTGGTTGCTGCTCCACTTGCTTCGCCTGAAGACTTCACTGTGGTACTTCACTACTTTGAACGCTCTGTGTGAGACGACATCTATATAGCAGCCAGCACACAACCTCCTTTTTGAAAAGGCTACCTTGCAAAAGCGGCCTAATAACAGGGTAAATTATTCCGCCTCCTGAAGACTTTCCGCTGCTCCATGTGTTGCTCAACAGCCTTGTGTACGAAAACCCTGTGCCCTTTACTGATACGGAAAATCCTGCTTCCTCAAGCCGACAAACGTGAGGACATTTAAGAAAGAAGCGACAGTAGAAATGATATTAAATGTCAACCATCTGAATAAGAGCCAAAAACTAAGTCATGTCATTGATCGGCTGACTCGCTGCTGTAACCTGCATGCCCACATTAACATGACTAATGGCCGCCGATTGGTTGAGGGCACACTTAAGACGCTGGCCATTCGTCAGAAAATAATGAGATGCAGAGCTGGAGAGTATAAGACCACATACTTGTCCAGGGTATGCGTTCCCTGAAGAACTTTTTCCATGACACCGAACATCTCGGGACAGCTGACTTCTACCGTTTCCGCTTCAGTGCCCGCTCTCTCCACAAGGATCTGCCCAGACTTTCATCTGTTCAAAGAAGTTCTGCCTGCCCAGCTTTGTGATCTCTGGCTGCCAAGTACTAAGTCATTGTGTGACATTGTGCATTGGGAATATATCTACCAAGGCCGGTTCAAAACCAACAACGTCCGCAGTAGCAAAACCTAGACCCCGCAATTGTGGGACTTTGTGACTGTCAACTTTCACAGCTATATTGAGACTTGCAATTCTGCATTAAATCTTAAATGCATTTACTAATCTAAGTTTTCTATTTCTTACAGATCCTTAGATATATCAACTTATAATTAAGCATCAGGTTCTTTTCTCGCGCTCTTCTAGCGGCCGTTTCTTTTTGTTTTGGAAAATCCTCAAAAGTGATTGACCATCTTAGCCGTCACTTGCGGATGACAATCTCATGCCCCACTCAACGTGAAGAAATAAGCTAGTGTCGTTAGCGGTGTCACATTTTGGTATCAAAACATACAGACAAGGATGTCAGCTGTAACCGTCAAATTCGCCGGTGACATTCTTTGCACTTCGCACAGCGTGAAGATTCTAAATAGCGCTGCGATAGAAGATGCCAGATCCTCTGCCAAAAAGGCTCTCTTTCCGCTTGCTCAGTAGGTCCTCTGCAGCTCCACCACTTAGAACCTCTCCTAGAACGTAGTCGCCTGCTAACATTATTCTTGCTCCCTCCCGTTCAAAGCTCCTGCAATCACCGCGTGTCTCAGGCACAGCGATTCGTGCAGTTTTGGCTGCCCTACGCGCCTCTTAGAGTAGCAAATTTTTCTTTGGATAAGGAAAGCTTAGTCTCCGGTTTGCCGCGCAGCTCGTCTTCTTGCTCCAAAATGCACCATCACTGATTCCCTGTGCCATTGCGAAAGATCTTAAAGCTGCAACCCTATTCACACTACATAAGACCGCTCCCCACAGATGCTTCATCCTCTAAGGCTTCCAATTACCCCGCATTAATTTCGATTCACTCATTCGGTTCCGACAACCTTTTTCTTTGTCCCACTTCTTTTACAGGTCTTGCCACATAAAAGTCTCACATCTCAGCCAATAGTGCGCGCTAAGCGCACCACTGACTGAACAAGAATTCCACGGAATTAAATGTCTCGCCTGTCTCCTGTTTGTCACAGTGGCATTTACGTTTGACCTTGTGGCGTCCGTGTTATTAAGCTGCTCCCAAACATCATAGGTAACCATGTATTCAATTTTAGTTCCACTAGGATGAACTGATCCTGAAAGATAATTGATTTGCTGAATGGAAAAACTTAAGGTTGAAAAAGCAGAGGTTAAATAGCAATATTTGAATGGCATTGACCTTTGAGATGTGACCTCCATCTCACCATCCTATATCCTCTTGGCATAAGCAACCATGTACCCAAGTTGTGTTCCATTAGGGTTAAGCAATCCCAAATATAACACGATAAGATTTGCTATGCCTAAAAACTTAACATTGAAAAATAACAAAGATTTGGAGAGGTCAGAATGACCTTGACCTTCGATGTTGTGACTTCAGTGTCACCATGCTACTTCCTAACATCATAGGTAACAATGCATCTAAGTTCAGTTTCAATAAGAATAAGCTTTCCTGAAAGATAAGCCAAGAAGTTTTGCTAAATGCAAAAACTTTACATTTGAAAAAACAGCTTTGTATCAAGATCACAGTGACCTTGACCTTTGACCGTGTGACCTCAATATTAACATGCTGCTTCCTAACATTATAGGTAACAATGTATTCAAGTTTAGTTCCAATAGGATTAACCAATACTGAAATATAAGCTGATAAGTTTTGCTAAACACAAAAACTTAACATTGTTGACACCATCACCATCATTGGAAAAGTGACACATATGTCTCGCTTTCTGCTTTGCAGGCGAAACAAAAACCACAGCGGCTCAAACTTTTCAGTCGATTAGCGACTCCTTTTCTTTTTGAACTGCTGGGCCCGTGGTCTGGATAAAACCTTTAGTTAAGCGATCCAGCAGTTACCATCGTTCAAGGCGACCAAATCAGATAACCGCCGCATCACCTGGAATCTTTTTCCAGTCTGCCGCACTAATTTCCACTTGATGTCATATTATACCTCAGAGGCGACACGACTGGACAGAGGTTCCTTAACTAATTACATGAGCCAGTTTGCACGTCTGCAACTTGGAAGGACTGCCCCTTGGAACGCGTCAAAACCTTTTTGACATTGCTCAAGTTGGTCTAGGTTCCGAGCGAAAGATTTTCCTGACTGCGAGGGTAGATGTTCTCGCTTAACTTAACCGATCGTGTCCTTTTTGCGGACGCCTGAGGCCTTAAACCACAAAACACCTCGGTTAGCTAAACTACCGCCTTACGTGGGATCCCTTAAAGTATGCTAGGAATAGGCATACTCAGAAGGACCGCCTCTGGACATCTCCAGAGAACTTCGGATCAACCAGGTGGCATCTACGAAAACTTTCAAGCAAAGACTTCGCCGCCCCCCCCCCCCCGAAAACACCAAAAGTAGAGCTTTGTCCCCTCTCTGCCTTAAGTAGCCTTAATACCAACAACTCGCGACAGAATAACCTCTTATACACTGATGTAACGAATAGCGACTGTTAGCGACATAATGACCATTGGGAAGAAATACCACTGTCTCTCCCTCCCGCTCCCCAAGAACCATTCTCCGCCCCCACCCCCATCCTCTGCCTCACTAAGGAACTTCTGAGCGACAGCTGGTCGCCGCCTCACAGGTGTTCCCGCCTTTCGAGCAATGATTGTAAGCTAGGGTGACGCCATGCATGAGGAGGATGCAAATTGCCCACTTTCTTGGCTGATGGAAAATAACGCGCATGGAGCCCGTGGAATAAAATTTAAGAAAGACCATCCTCGCCGCGACTTCCTTCTCGTCCCCCATCCCCTCCTCGACACACTAGCGCCCGAGAGAGAACTGCTTAAAAAGAGCTTGGCTCGAATGCAGGTAGGAAAGACCAAAAGCCACCTGCAGTGAAGAGCGCCTTTTCTCATGTCTCACATTCACAAACCCCCCTACCCCCACCCCACCCCATCCCCCACCATGATGATAATTAAACAAATATTGCTATCCACTGTTTAATTATTCTCCAGAAATAAATTAAATTAGTTACTCACATGAACCAAACATTTTTTGCTAATGTATCCGATATTTAAAATAGATTGCTTGGTCGATGACATGTCATTGCAAATCCCCATGTTCACTGCTTTGACCCCCTGATCACCCACCCTACTCGTGAGTTGGAATGAAATGTAAATGTCCTTTGGCACTCCACAATCATATGGGTAATTCACCTACCAAATTTGGTTGAATTCCATTTCGGATGTGTTACATTATAATAAATTTCTAGACCTTTTGACAGCCTTCCCCACCCCATAGGGGCAGAGCCAAGTATGACTGTTGTCATGCAATCCGTAATTATATGGGTAACCCACATACCAAATTTGGTTAAATTCCGCACAAAGGTTTTGGAGATCAAACGAAATCGCGGATTTCTTTTTTCACCAGAGAGTTGATACTTACCTCCCTAATACTCTTTGATATAGATATTGCTAAATAAAACACTCAGATTAAAAAAAGTAAGGTGCCCCTACTGGGCAGGTAGTCAGAAGTCAGTCAGGCGGATGCCAGCCCCACCACCCCGCATACGCCGACTAGTACTTCCTCTGACTAATTTATTGGCTGACACTATGCAAAATTACAAGAGCCTGAAGACCGAGCCTCAGTGGGGCGGAGGTCGGGTCCGTATTAGAGAGGTAAGTATCAACTCTCTCGTGAAAAAAGAAATCCGTAATTTGGTTTATTTCACTTCAAGAGTATGCTTACCTCCCTAATACTCATTGATATTGCCAGAATTCGTCAGGGAATTCGGCGGGAGGGAGGCGAGGTCAAATGACCAGCTCTTCCCTATGCGCTTTTTCTGGAAAAGATTTGAACATCGGCTAACACAACCGATGGTGGAGAGATGACCATATGTCATATGCACGCTCCCCCCCCACCCCCCTCTTCTTGGGAGGAAGACTGAATGACCTCAATGTCCCATACGCTCTCTACGTACAAGTGCCATGTACTATAGGACAATAAACGAAAAGGCTTCATTTTCGTATACTCTCAATAATGAACCACACATATACCATCACCATATTAATAACGAAGGGTCACTTGACAGCACAATTAACAATGAACACCACAAAAACAAGACTGACCTTGTGAAGAATGGCGGCTGTCATCATCTCCCCATTGGTGAAGACTGATGCAGTCCAAATAAGTGGTTGTTTCCATTGATTAAATGGGAAATATATAAAAAATGAGGAAACCTCATCAAATATGTACACCTAAATTATTTTTTCAAAATCGATAAGGCGAGAGGATTCGAGGTGTCACGGAGGTAATGGTCTGTAAAACCTGACTCACAGTGCCACTGAGCTACAGACATAATGTCATCCACAGGGACCCCATTCAATAGGGCAGTGGAAGCCACTACACTCCTGACACTGTAAGCCTTGGCCATGTCAACCTGTTTACATGTGGCGGATTTATGACAAAATTGAATACATTCAACAATCCACCTGGAAATGGTGTCCTTAGACACCCTGCCATGGGGTTCAATATATGACAACCATAATGCTGACGGGTCCGTCCGCCATTCCTGAGTACGTTGTTTGTACCGGTTTAATGCTCGGATTAGACACCATGCTTTTGAATTAGGATCATATCTAGTTACAGATGGCAAAAAATGGCTTGACCTGGATATTTCAAAGACTGATTCTTAGCCATGAAATTAATCCTAGGTAGAAGCTTAAGGCCTTCCCCTGTAACCACAAAACGGTCTGCCTCGGCTGATAAGGCAGGAATTTCACTTCTACACCTAGCCTAGGCCGCAGCAATTAAAAATACAGTTTTAAGTGTCAACATTTTCATAGAAATGGAAGTAAGTGGTTCAAAAGGCTTATCACCTAGTACTCGAAGCACTAGAGATAAACTCCAAGACGGAATCACTGGGGGATTCCTTGGTCTTAGATTGCCCATACCTTTAATTAGAGTATTTAATGTACGTACTTCATCACTTCCCCTATTAGCCAAGCAAGGGATAACTGTCATTAAAGCTGATTTATAACCAGCGGTATAGTTAGGCTTGAGGCTATAGGCATCATACATGTGACAGAGGAAATCATCTACCTGAATAGATGAATCCATTGGATTAATACATCTTTTTTAGCACCATTCAGCATCTGTTGATTTGATAATTATATGCTCTGGAGGTTGACCCCTCCTGGCTTTTGCCATAAACATGGCTGCTTGCTCAGAAAAGCCCTCCTTAATTCTAGATTCCTTGACAACATCCACGCAGTCAATCTGAACATTGACGGATTGTTGTGAAGGTCCTTGCCATGGAAGATAATATTGTCCATCAGAGGCAGGAACCGGATTGCAGACCAGAAGGTCCAGCAGATCCGTATACCATGATCGGCTTGGCCAATTGGGTGATCAGAAGCACTTGGCACTCCTCCTGTCTGATTTTCTGAAGAATTTTTGGAATCAGGATTGCTGGAGGGAATGCGTATGCATATATTCCCACCCAGCTGATAGCTAGCGCATCTGTTGCGATAGCGCTCGGATCTGTAATTGGAGACGTACGTCATCATCTTCATCTTCTTCTTCGTTGCGATTAAAAATCTATGTTGGGTTCCCCCCAGTGTTTGAACAGACGGTCAGCCACACATTGATTCAGTTGCCATTCCGTAGGTAAAGCACTCATCCTTCGGCTCAATGAGTCTGCTAACAGATTTAATCTTCCCGGAATATGAACTGCTTTCAAGGTAATCCTGTGATTCAGGCACCAGCAAAGCAGTTTCCATGTCATCATACAGAGACTGGGCGACTTCGTTCCGCCCGGGCGGTTTAGGTAAGTCACTACTGTTGAGTTGTCTGATCGAATTAGAACACTCTTGCCCTGAACTTTCTGTAAGAAATGTTCCAGGCCCAGGACTACTGCTCGTAATTCCAGTAGATTTATATGTTCTATTGACTGTTCCAGATTCCAAAGCCCTGATATCGTGGATTCTTCCAGACAAGCTCTCCACCCCTCCATCGATGCATCTGTATACATCGTTACCTGAGGGTGAGGAGGGGTTAGCATCACCCCCGCCAGGAGATTCTCTGTCTTCAACCACCATTGAAGGTGGTGAATTAGTGGCTCCAGCACTGACACATTTGAGTCCAGAGAACCTGTACTCTGAGTCCATTGCGTCATGAGAAATAACTGGATCGGCCACCTGCGTAAGGCTGCCTGAGGAATGACTGGTTCCAGAGAAACCATCAATCCCAGCATTCTCACGTAAACTCGTGCCAGGACATGACGACAGTTGCACACTGACTGTATTACTGAGATGAGTATCTGAACTCTCTCCTGAGTAGGATAAACATATCCTATCTCCAGATCGAAGAACATTTCCAGGTAGACAAACCTCTGGGATGGAGTCATTTTTGAAAATTGATTATCCAGCTTAAATCTGTGAGAGTTTTCAAAACCATCTCCAGATTTGCTGATAAACTTTCCTGGTTGTGTGCTTTTAACAGCCAGTCGTCTATGTACATGTGGACTGCTATGGCTCTCCTGCAGAGGTATGCTGTTATCGCAAGAACCACACTGGTGAAGACCTGAGGAGCCGTAGAAATTCCGAAGGGTAACACCCTGAATTCCCACTGTCTGCCCTGGAATGCGAATCTCAGGAAGCGACGGAAACTCCTTGCTATAGGAATGTGGAAATAAGCATCCTTTAAATCTATTGAAGCTGTCCACATCCCTTTCTCCAACCCTGCCAACACCGATTTAACTGTCTCCATTTTGAAACTGGGTGTGTCTATGAACTTGTTCAATGGCTTGAGGTTGAGAATTGGTCTCCACCCTCCAGTGCTTTTTGATACTAGGAACACGGTTGAATAGAAGCCCAGACACTTTTGTGCTGGTTGAATTGCTCCTTTTTGTATGAGGGAATTTATCTCTTCCTCTATACACAACCGCTGATCTGGATCCCTTGGAATTTGAGTCCAGATTGGCACCAGAGACAGTCACGATGGAGGGCCTGTTATCCAATCGGGATGATATCCGACTGAAAGCCATCGCAAGACTAAACAGTCCTGAGTTAACCGTTCCCACTCTTACTTGTGGTGGGTCAATCGGCCCCCCACTGGACCACCTAGGGACGTAAGGCCAGAAGCACCGGAGTGGTTCTCACCATGATAACCGGCCCATCAGGCACGATTACCATGACCAGATCCTTGCGCACCATCTCGGTGCACAGACGGCTGCCTGGCTGGCTGCACCGGAGGAGCCTGCACCCCCCTCGCTGCTGGCCGACTCGCTCGTGGCCGAGGCTGATGCTGCGATGGTGGCTGGCCTCTGACCTGGCCACCGCCACCTCGAGCCTGCAGGGGATGATATACAGGGGGTGCTGCGCAAACGCGCTCTCTGCGGAGCACCTCAAACTGCTCGTGCAAAGCCCTCTGGTTATTGACCAGAGTGACGGTCTCCTGGAGGTGCCTAGATCCCTCACCTCCAAAGAGACCAGGACCTGCCATAGGTGTATGCAGCAGCCTATTACACAGGTCCTGAGACGGGCACAAGTTGTCAGGAGCAAACGTGCGCCTCGCCCGGACACTCCTGGTCACAGCCCGGGTTAAACAATCCAGAGCCAGGTTGATTCCATCCTGGATGGCTCTCTGGACCATTACCGGGCTAGGCTGGCGCGACGCGGATGCCGTTACTAGCCCCTGTAACAGCTGGGAGACATGAGAAAGCGCCATAATAGATGCTCTCCCACTCTCCTCCGCATCGCGCAATGCGGTATTAGCTGAATGCAAAGCATTCCGGCACAGCGCTCCCGTGTCAGACCGGGAGCCTGGCCGCGTGTCCTCGCCTAACGCTGCACGGTCATCCACGCTCAGCTTAGGCACCACACCATATTTATTTCTGATACTCATCAGATACGATGCGGCAACGCCTCGGCACCTCGCGAGGGGCTTTCGCGAGACGTCCATGCGCCTTGATGAACGTCTCTGCCGCTCTGAACATATCTACAATATGTTCAGCCAGCGGCAGAGATGGCATTGCGCTCACAGCCGATCTACCTGCCAACCACGGGCGGTGATCCCACTGGCTGGCGGACTGTTCCACAGACAGGTCTGGACTGACGCTTATAAGTCACTGACAAGTATCCGACAAGTCCACCTGTGTGGCTACCTGCGAGAGCTCTACAAGACGAGGGCCTTCGTCTTCCTGCTGAGCGTTCGCAGACGTGCTTGAGGCTGAATAACCTGATACTCCTGGCAAGCCAGAGAAAGCATGCGGGCCCGAAAGAGCAGGCATGCTAAACTGGCTGGCTTGATAAGGAGCAGGCGCCGTGGTATTGCGTGGGGCGCTTATCGCCATACCACGGCCCTGGCCAGCACCTGTTACACTCCCGACAAGCCGAGGTATGCGGTAGACCTGGCCGTCAGATCCAACCCGGGCCACCTTCTGCGCCGTGAACCCTACTCCTGCGTGAGTAGAAACATGGATAATGTCGCCTGTATTCCCCGTGAGTGGTGCACAGACGTCAATGTCCATGGTCACGGCATCAGAATGAGAACCCAGCAGATAATCCTCTTCATCCTGGCCAGAAAGATTAGACTCTGGGTCAGCGAAGAATGCTAACCCGGACTGGCCAGGAAATGTACCATAGGAGGAACTGGTACCTGCGGTGTGCGGTAAATCCTGGCCTGATAAGCAGGCACCAGGCTCCGGCGACAACCGTCCATGGATCAGTGGCGCGGCAAGCCTGCTGCCAATGTCCTGAACCGCCCCCTCTAATGGGGCCACCTCTGAATTTTCGAAAACTGGTAGGACCCTAGAGAAACCAGACTCAGAGGCGGGGATTATCTGTTCAGAAGCAGATGAAGAGGACAACAAAGGATTTGGAGCATGCCACGGAGCAACTCTGGAACCAAATCCTTGATTGTCCTCTTCATCTCTCAACACGGAAGGCCTCCATATCCACAGAGGACGAGGCCTTCCTCTTACCCTTCTTACTAGATACCTCTCTCTTAGCTCTTCTCTCCTCCTCAGCCACCTTCTCCGTAGCCTGTAATGACAAAAAATCGGTCATTAGCTCGCCCCCCGCCACCCCCCCAACTGTTTACATATATCGCATTTAAGCAGTGGTCCACAGGGACTGCACTGGAAACACAAGTGCGGGGCGAAACGACCACACGAAGGACAACCAGGTCTCTGAAACAGGCCAGAGGACGAAGACAATGAGTATTTTAGTTAATAGAATCAGTAACTCAAAACCAAAATAAAAAGGAGAAAAAGGTGGTCATAAAGACCACCTACAAAGATAATAAACCAGCATTGGACAAAACTTTAAATGTTAATAAAGTGCAAGGCTGATTATGACGTCATAACTTCAAAAATAAGAAGTTAAATCGATCCGAAACAAACATCCAGGTGTAAGGACGAATTGTATTCACATCCAGAACATCCTAACTAGAAAGGATAGAACATAGGGACTATACAAACATCGGATAAACAATGACAAAATGGCAGCAGATTTCATAAATATTTTCAAATATAATTGAAGTGCCTCATATCATAACTAGAATACCTGAGTCTTTAGCATAGACAAACCATCCTCTCTGATGCACTGGAAACTCAACCAACACTATGACCTCTTAACTCTCTCCACCTTTAAAGGGAAGGAAGTGGACCAAGAGTGCAAAGTGAGAAGACCTTCCGAGGCCTCCAACTCACTGGGCATAGATTTTTGGTTAGATAACCTAACGGTGTTAGTAGGAAATGGAACCTTGGTGGAGAGAAAAACAAACCCTCTGACGATGTGCTGTCCTGTTCAATCATAGGTAGATACCTGTGGACATAAACACAAAGAGAGATTAGTATTTCATAGCGCCATTTAGAAATAAACCAGTTATTTTAGGCGCTTATCACACTAAACGCGAGTCCCGGAAACACATTACAACAGGACAAACTCGCTAAAATATAATTGAAGTCACCTGATGAATAGGTCCTGGGCCCTCCTCTGGAGACAACACGCCTTTCTGAAGCTCAGATATCATTCACAAGGTATTTCTTCTTAGATTACAACACAACTTTTCAGAAAACAAGTTCAAAATCTTTGGAGCAAAAAATTGCATGGAACACTCAGCCAATAAATTAGCAAAGAGGAAGTACTAGTCGGCGCATGCGCGGTGGTGGGGCTGGCATCCGCCTGACTGACTTCTGACTACCTGCCCAGTAGGGGCACCTTACTTTTTTAATCCGAGTGTTTTATTGAGTGAAAGCCGATATTTAGCAATATCTATATCAAAGAGTATTAGGAAGGTAAGTATACTCTTGAAGTGAAATAAACGAAATCACAGATTTATTTTTTCATGAGAGGTGATACTTACCACTCTAATACTCTTTGATAATTCCTTATTATCAGCCTAGCTTCAATAAAACTCAGATTTTAAAGGAAACTTACACTAGTGGGTAAGGAACTCAACTGACAGCTCGCCGGATGTGCAACCCCACAGCTACATGCACAGGCTGTCTCTTCTCCGACTTAATTATTGGCTGACAGATTGCAACATAGCCGAAAGACTAAGCCTCTGTGGGGTGGAGAGGCTGGGCCCATATTAGGGAGGTAAGTATCAACTCTCTTATGAACAAAGAAATCTGTTATTTCATTTATTTCACTTCAAGAGTATACTTACCTCCCTAACACTCTTTGATCTTAGCCAGAATTCGAACGTGAATTTGCCGGGAGGGAGTTGAGGTCAGAAGACTTGCTCATCCCTGGCAGGGTGAACTCTGCGTTTACAGAACTGACGTCTGGAGGTGCATATGAAACAATCAGGAAATGAATAAGACATTGATAACAAGACCGAGGATTGAGAATGACCGTTATGCAACATGTGCTTCGCCACCCCACCCCAACCCACTCCTCCTTTATGGGAGGAAGAACGTTAACATAAATGTCCTACACATTCTCTATGTACTAGTGCCGACGTACTATAGGGGATCGAGCGAAATGCATCATTTCATATATTCTCAAATGCGACCAACTTAAAACATGAACCATCACCGTATTAGAAACATGATCACATGACAAAATATGAGACAATATAAACATAGGACTGACCTTGTTTGGATGAAAACATCAGCTTCGCCAATGGTGAAGAACAATGTAGTACTAAAAGTGGGATTTTCCCATACTTCAATGTGATAGTTACAAGCAAACGCCTTTTGGACACTATTTACACATTTTTATGTTTGAAAATAGATAAGGCGAGCGGATTAAAGTGTCACAGCGGTAATGGCCAGTGAAACTTGACTCACAATGCCAGTGGGCTAATGACATAATGTCATACACCGGCACTCCATTAAAGAGAGCCGTGTATGCCACTACACCATGGACACTGTGAGCCTTGGCCATGCCAACGTGTTTGCTTGTGGCTGTTTTGTGGCAGTGATGGATATACTCCACAATCCACCTGGAAATGGTATCTTTCGAAGCCATGCCATGGGGTTCAATATATGATAATCATAAAGAACTAGCGTCTGTTCACCATTCATCTGTGCATTGTATATAATGGGTTAATGCGCGAACCGGCCTTTTGAATTAGGATCAAATCTAGTCAAAGGTGGCAAAATAATTGGCCTACCTGGATGTTTTAAGGACTGATTTTTAGCCATAAAATTAATCCGAGGTAGAAGCTTGACGCCTTTCCATGTGACCACAAAACTGTCTGGCTCAGCTGACAGAGCGTGAATTTCACTTCTCCACCTAGCCGATGTTGCAGCGATTAACAAGACCTCCACAAACGGCACATAATACCCCACCCTGATGACAAACCAATGAATGGAAGCTTTCAGAAAATAGCGATTTCTTCCTCAGCCCTATACCTATCATCCTATGAAGTTTCAAAGTGATCTGCTAAACGGTCATGGAGTTATTGTCCAGAGACCAATTTTCAAGATGCCTGCCGGTGGCTGTCAGCCATATTGGATTTCAAATCATCTTCTCTTTCAATAGGTTTCCTCCTCAGATGAAATGGAGTTGTCATTCGGAAACCTATTTTCAAGATGGCCGCTGGTGGCCATATTAGATTTAGGATTATCATCGATGTTAAGAAGTTTATTCCTCAGACCTAGTCCAGTCATCTATGAAGCTTCAAATAAATTTGACAAATAGTAACAGAGTTATCATCAGGAAACCAATTTTCAAGATGCCCACCGGTGACTGGCGGCCAGCTTGGATTTCGGATCAGCGTCAATTTCGATAGATTTCTTCCCCAGCCCTAGTCCAACCATCCTATGAAGTTTCAAAGCGATCCAATAAACAGTAATGGAGTTATCATCTGAAAACCACTTTTCAAGATGACCGCACTTGGCTGGCATCCATCTTGAATTTTGGATCATTGTCAATTTCGATAAGTTTCATCCCCTGACATAGAGCAATCACTTTATGAAGTTTCAAAGCAATCCAATAAGCGGTAACAGAGTTATCATCTGGAAAGCACTCTGCTTCCCGCACGCCAGCCCGCCCTCCCCGACGGACGGCGCTACTACATAACTCGCCAAATTTTTTAGCGGGGTATAAAAATAAAGTTTTACGTGTCAACAATTTCATTGAAATGGAACTTAGTGGTTCAAAGGGTTTATCGGCTAGCACTTGAAGCACCAGTGATAAACTCCATGATGGAATAGTTTGAGGATTGCTAGGTCTTAGATTACCTATACTTTTGATTAAAGTGTTCAGATTACATAAACGAAATCACAGATTTCTTTTTTCACGAGAGTTGATACTGACCACCCTGATACTTTATGATATTTCCTAAATATCAACCTAGCTTCAATAATACTCAGAATTAAAAAGAAACCGCCCCCACTAGGCAGGTTACACAACTGACAGTCCAGCGGATGTGCAGCCCAAACTCGCACATGCGCGGGGCTGATCATTCTATTCCAAAATATTGGCTGACCTAATTGCAACATAAAACGCCAATAGACCGAGCCTCTGTGGGGCGGAGGCCGGGATCGTATCAGGGTGGTAAGTATTAACTCTCTCGTGAAAAAAGAAATCCCTGATTTCGTTTATGTCACATCAAGAGTATACTTACCACCCTGATACTTTATGATATAGCCAGAATTCGTAAGAGAATTCGGCGGAAGGGAGGCGAAGGTCAGAAGACCGGCTCATCCCTGAAAGAGCAAGCTTTTGCTTTTGGAGCACAACATACATTTGAAATTGCGTATGTAAACACAATCAGGAAATGATTTGGACATCAGATAACACGACCGATGTTGAGAGTAATGACCATTTCACATCCGCTCCCCCACCCCCCCTCTTTTAAAGAGGGAGCGATGACCTCAATGTCCTATACACTCTCTATGCACTCGTGCTAAAGTACTATAAGACATCGGACGAAAGCTTCATTTCGTATACTCTCAGATGGAACCACAAATAACACAAAACCATCACCATTTTAGTAAGTAATATAAAAACGTGACAAAAAATAACTATCACCAAATATAGGACTAACCTATTTTGACGAGATTCCCCTTTGATCACCGCTGGTGATGATAGGTACAGTACGGAAAAGCGGGGATTCCCCCACTAAATTGTACTGAGTGTGAGTCAACGGCCTTATGTACAATATTTACACATTTATATACAGATTTAACGTTTATGTAAAATCGATAAGGCAAGTGGATTTGACGTGTCACGTAGGTAATAATTTGTAAAACTAGACTCACAGTGCCATTGTGCTACTGACATAATGTCATCCAACGGCACTCCGTTAAACAGAGCCGTGGATGTCACTACGCCACAGACACTGTGAGCCTTGGCCATGTCAACTTGTTAACCCGTGGCAGCTTTGTGTCAATGCTGGATGCATTCCACAATCCACCTAGAAATGGTATCTTTAGAAGCTCTCCCATGGGGTTCAATGTAAGATAGTCATAAAGCACTAGGGTCCGTCCACCATTCCTGTGTACATTGTTTATAACACGTTAATGCACGGACTGGACACCAAACCTTTGAATTAGGATCAAACCTAGACAAAGCGGGTAAAACTAAAGGCTGACCAGGATATTTTAAAGACAGGTTCTTTGCCATAAAGTTAACTCTAGGTAGAAGCCTAAGGCCTTCCCCTGTCACCACAAAACGGTCTGGCTCTGCTGACAAAGCATGTATTTCACTTCTTCGTCTGGCTGAAGCTGCAGCAATCAGAAAAACTGTATTAGGCATCAACATTTTCATGGAAATGGAGCTTAGTGGTTCAAAGGGTTTATCTGCTAATACTTGAAGTACTAACGATAAACTCCAAGACGGGATCACTGGATGATACCTTGGTCGTAGATTACCCATGCCTTTGATTAAAGTATTTAGATTACATACTTCATCACTTCGCCTAATAGCCAAGCAAGGGATAACTGACATGAAAGCTGACTTGTAGCCAGCAATAGAGTTAGGCTTGAGGCTATAGGCATAAAAAAGGTGACAGAGGAAATCGGCTACTACCTGAATAGATGCTTCCATTGGATTAATACATCTTTCTGAGCACCATTCAGCAAATCTGTTGATTTTATAATTATATGCTCTGGAGGTTGACCCCATTCTGGCTTTTGCCATAAACATGGCTGCTTGCTCTGAAAAACCCTCCTTAACTGCTGATTCCTCGACAACATCCACGCAGTCAATTGCAACATTGAGGGGTTGTTGTGCAAGGTCTTGCCTTGGAAGATTATGTTGTCCATCAGAGGCAAAGGAACAGGATTGCAGACCAGAAGGTCCAGCAGATCTATATACCATGATCGGCTTGGCCAATTTAGGGCGATCAGAAGCACTTGGCATTCCTGCTGCCTGATTTTCTGGAGAACTTTTGGAATCAGGATTGCTGCCGGGAATGCGTATGCATACATTCCCTCCCAACTGATAGCTAACGCATCTATTGCGATAGCACTCGGATCTGGAATCGGAGAGACGTACGTCGTCATCTTCACATTCTTGTTCATTGTGAATAAATCTATGTTGGGCTTGCCCCAGTGGTTGAACAGGCGATCCGCCACACATTGATTTAGTTGCCATTCCATGGGAAGAATGCTCATTTTTTGGCTTAATAAGTCTGCTAATAGATTTAGCCTTCCCGGAATATGAACTGCTTTCAGGGAAATCCCATGATCTAGGCACCAGCAAAGCAGTTTCCACATCATCATACAGAGACTGGGCAACTTCGTTCCGCCCTGGCAGTTTATGTAAGTCACTACTATTGTATTGTCTGATCGAACCAGAACACTCTTGCCCTTGACCTTCTCTAGGAAGTGTTCCATGGCTAAGACTACTGCTCGCCTTTTCAGCAGATTGATATGTTCTCTTGACTGATCCAGATTCCAAAGCCCTGATACTTTGTTTTCTTCCAGGCAAGCTCCCTGTCCCTCCATTGATGCATCTGTGTACATCATTAACTGAGGGTGGGGAGGTGACAACGTCACCCCCGCCAGGAGATTTTCTCTCTTCATCCACCATTGAAGGTGGTGAATAAGAGGTTCCAACACTGACACCTTTGAGTCCAGGAAACCCGTACTCTAGGTCCACTGCATCATGAGAAATAACTGGATCGGCCGCCGGCGTAAGGCTGCCTGAGGAATGACTGGTTCCAAAGAAACCATCAACCCCAACATTCTCAAGTAGACCTGTGCCACGACATGACGACTGTTGCACACTGACTGTATGACTGAGATGAGTATTTCTACTCTCTTTTGAGATGGATAAACATATCCTATCTCTAGATCGAAGAACATGCCAAGGTAAACAAACTTCTGGGATGTTTGAGGTTGAGAATTGGTCTCCACTCTCCAGTGCTTTTTGTCACTAGGAACATGGTTGAATAATAACCTGGAAATTTGTGTGCCGGTTGAATAGCATGTTTTAGTATGAGGGATTGAATTTCTTCCTCTATACACAACTGTTGATCTGGATCACTTGGATTTTGAGTCCAGATCGGAACCAGAGACAGGCGCGATGGCGGATTTGAAATCCAGTCAGGATGGTAACCGAATGAAAGCCATCACAAGACTGAGTAGTTCTGAGTAACCCGCTCCCACTCTTGCATGTGGAAGGCCAGACGGCCTCCCATGGGTGCACCCAAGGATTGAGGTGGACCTGAGAAGTGCAAGCGAAGCCCTGTCTCTGGTGGCTGTCCTAGGAGCACTGGTGTGGTCTTTTTGAGAGGCGACCCATCAGGTTCGGCTCCCACGACCAGAAACCTGTGCTCCTCTACCAGCGCCACGCGCACCTCGGTACGCAGGCTGTCTGGTGGGTTGCGCTTGAGGAGCCTGCACTCCCCCCCCCCTAGCTGGCTTACGCTGTCGTTGCCATGGCCGACGCTGCGTAGGTGGTTGGCCTCTGACAAGGCCACCATCACCTCTAGCCTGCTGATGGTGGAAGGCAGGGGGCGCTGCTCGAACACGCTCCCTGCGGAGCACTTCAAACTGCTCTCGCAGCGCCCTCTAGTTGTTCACCAGGTTTACGGTTTGTTGGAGGTGCAGACATCCTTCACCTCCAAACAACCCTGGACCTGCCATCGGCTTCCGAAGAAGCCGAGTGTACAGGTCCTGTGAGGGGCACAAATTGTCAAGGGCAAATGTGTGCCTTGCCCGTAAACTCCTGGTTACGGATCTCGTCATGCAGTCCAGTGCCAGGTTAATGCCGTCCTGGATGGCTCGCTGGACTGCAAGAGGAGAAGTTTGGCGGGCCACGGATGCTGCTACTACCACCTGTAGCAGCTGGGAAACGTGCGAGAAGGCCGAGATGGTTCCTCTCGTACTTTCCTCCGTGACCCGCAGCGCAGAATTAGCATTGCGCAGAGCGCTAGCACACAAGGGTCCCGTGTCAGACTGGGACCCAGGCTGCGTGTCTTCGCCCAAAGCAGCACGATCATCCGTGCAAGGCTTTGGAACAACGCCATACTTCTGATATAGATCAGAACTTATACGGCAGTGCCATGCCACCTCACGAGGGGCCTTCACAAGGCGTCCTTTCAGCAGAAATGACGTCTTTGCTGCAGCGAACATATCAATGATATGCTCCGCATACGGCAGAGATGGCATGGTGCTCGTCACCGGTTTCCCTCCCAACCATGGCTGCTGGTCCCGCTGGGAGGCCAGTGGATCCACCTGGCGTTCTAGCTTGATGTTCACCAGCCATTGGCAAGCATCCGGCCAGTATTCCTCGGTGGCCACCTGTGAATGTTCGACGAGCCTAGGGCCTTCGTCGTCCTCAACCACATTCACTGGTGGAGTAATGGCCGGAGCTGAAGATACTCCTGGAAAGCCAGGTAAGCCATACGGACCCGCAAGGGATGGCATGGCTTGCACCGTGGCTATTCCAGGAGCCGGATCTACAGCGTCATGGGAGGCTAAAAACATGACGTCACAGTCCGGGCCTTCCTCACGGTAACTCTCGGCAAGCCGAGGGATACAGTATGGATGGCCATCGGCTCCTAGCTGGCCTAGCCGTTGAGCCGTGAAACCCACTCCCGAAGAAGCAGTTCCATGAAAAAGGTCACCCATGGGCCCCCATGGGAATCCATTTCCATGGCCATCGACTCATCGGCAGGCCATAACAGTGTCCTCTTCTTCCTGCCCAGAAAGATTAGACGCCAAGCTTGAAAAGGGATCAAGCTCGGCCTGGGCAGGAGGGATATCACGTGAGGCGCTGATACCCTTAGCTTTAGGCTGCTCTAAAGCACTCGATAAGCGAGCGCCCGAGGCCATGGCTTTCGCTCCCAGATCCACGGGCGAGGCAAGCCTCGCCGCTGGACCAACGGGAGCTGTCTCTGGGTCTATAACGAAAACTGGTTTGCTAAGAGAACCAGACCCAAAGACGGGAACACTCTGTCCCGGAGCAAATGAAGAAGACAATGACGAACTTGACCCAGAAGCAAGCTGCGAAGCAACTCTGGGACAAGATCCGTGATCGTCTTCTTCATTTCTCCCATCATTTCAAGATGGAAGACCTCCATGTCTGGCATGGATACCTTCCTCTTCTTACCACACTCCTTTTCCAGACGCCTCTTCTCGTCTGCTGCCCGGTCCTTTACCTGCTGATTTAAAAAATCAGTTAAAACCCCCACCGGCCACGACTCACACACATGGCAATTTAGAAGAGGCCCGCACGTACTGCACCTGGTGCAGTCATGAGGGAAAAAGCGGGCCTTCACAAAATGGTGGCAGGAAGGGCGTTTGTTCTCAATAACCCTCTGAAAAGACACAAACAGAAACAATTAGTTTTTAGTTATGACGAACCAAAAAAACAATTGTAGAAGGCTAATAAGATCCATAAGGAAAACATTTGACCATCAAATGAAAGATAAGCCAGGCCCATAGAAAAAACCATAGGCCTGACAAAAAGTAAACAAATCCTAAAACCTTGTTATACTTCTTTAAGAAGACAAGGGAGACATAAGAATTTGAACTTGAATACTTGAGAGGCGAACTTTTTTTTAGACTTCACAGCTCAAAACACAGATTCATTAGTAATTGAACTTTATAAACACAATGAACCTATACAAACCATCAAGAGAGATAAATAACTCAACACTCAGTCAAAAAACTTCTAAAATATTTAGAAATAAAATGACTGAAATTTTTCTCTCTCATAAATAACCTCATAAGATGACTTCTGAGGATGAGTGAAGTCTGATAAACAACACAGGAATACCTGATCCTGCGTCCAAAAACCCTGTGGTGGGGGGAGAATGCGGAGACATTACTTCTTATGGTAATAACTCCCTCAGCAAACTCATAATAAAATAGAAGGACCCAGAAACCAAGTGTAAATATTGTTTAAATAAAAGGATACCCTTCAAATATCAGCTCATGTGTCTGAAAAATAAAGCACAACATGCGTTAGCTAATATATAGGCCTCCCCCATAAAACAGCTAGCCTAATAAAGACGTATCCACGAGATAGCATGAATCCCGGAAATACCATCCGAGTCAACACGCACATTTTTTATCAATAAATTTACTAAAGTACACCTGATGGCTTGGACCGGGAGCATCTTCCAGCGACTTGGCAGTGTCAGACATACTTATAAACAGTCAAACAAGTTGCAAAACAACTCAAAGCTTCAAAATGAAAGAAAGCAAAAGCAAGGCTAGAAAGCGTGTTGCAATGGCAGGTCAATATTTTAAGAAGAGAATGAGTCAGCCCCGCGCATGTGCGAGTTTGGGCTGCACATCCGCTGGACTGTCAGTTGTGTAACCTGCCCAGTGGGGAGGTTTCTTTTTAATTCTGAGTATTATCGAAGCTAGGTCGATATTTAGGAAATCTCATAAAGTATCAGGGTGGTAAGTATACTCTTGATGTGAAATACTTCATCAAGGGATAACTAACATTAATGCTGACTAATAGCCAGCAATAGTTAGGCTTAAAGCTGTAGGTATCATACAGGTGACAGAGGCTACTACCTGAATAGATGCATCCATAACACATCTTTATGCTCAACCATTCTACAAATCTGTGGATTTTATAATTATATGCTCTGGAGGTTGACCCACCTCCCCCCCCCCCACCACCACTCTGGCTCTAGCCATGAATATGGCTGCTTGCTCAGAAAAGCCCTCCTTAATTGCGGATTCTTTGACAACATCTGCACAGTCAATTGGAACATTGATGGATTGTTGTGAAGGGACTTGCGCTGGAAGATAATATTGTCCATCAGAGGCAGAGGAACCAGATTGCAGACCACAAGGTCCAGCAGATCTGCATACCATGATCGGCTTGGGCAATTCGGTGCGATCAGAAGCACTTGAGTCCAGTGATCCTGTACTCTGGGTCCACTGTGTCATGAGAAATAACTGAATAGGCTGCCTGTGTAAGGCCGCCTGTGGAATGACTCCGAGTTCCAGAGAAACCATCAAACCCAGCATTCTCAAGCAAACCCGTGCCAGGACAGGGTGACTGTTGCACACTTACTGTATGATTGAGATGAGTGTCTTTACTCTCTCCTGAGATGGATAAACATATCTTATCTCTAGATCGAAGTACATTCCCAAGTAAACAAACTTCTGGGATGGTGTCAGCTCTGATTTCTGAAAGTTGATTGTCCAGCTGAGATCTGTCAAAAGTTTGACAACTAATTCTAGATTTGCTGAAAACCTTTGTTGATCGTGTGCTTTTAACAGCCAGTCATTTATGTACATGTGGACTGCTGTGTCTCCTGGACAGGCATGCTGTGATAGCAAGGAACACTCGTGAAGACGTGAAGAGCCGTCAAAATTCCAAATGGGAGAACCTTGAATTCCCATTAGCGGCCCGGAAATGCGAATCTCAGGAACCGATGAAAGTTCCGACGAATGTGGAAATATTCATCATTTAAATCTATTGATGCAGTCCACATCCCTCTTCTTAACCCCGCCAACACCATTCTTATTGCTTCCATTTTGAATCTCGGTGTTATGGATAAACTTGTTTAGCAGTTTGGGGTTGAGAATTGGCCTCCATACTCCGGTGCTTTTTGTCACAAGGAACACCGTCGAATAGAGGCCAGGACAATTTTGTGCTGGTTGAATTGCTCTTTTCTGTATGAGGGATTTTATTCCCTCCTCTATACACAACCGTTGATATGGGTCTCTTGGATTTTGAGTCCAGATCTGCACCAGAGACAGAAGCGATGGCTGATTTGATATCCAGTCGGGATGGCAGCCTGCTGAAAGCCATCGCAAGACTAAGGGGTCCTGAGTTAACAGCTTCCACTCTTGCAAGTGGAAGGCCAGTCAGCCTCCAACGGTTCTACCTAGGGAGACAGGTGGACCTGAGGAGTGCAAGTGGCACTCTCTCTGGGTGCTGTCCTGGCAGCACTGGAGTGGTACTTGTAAGGGCTGGCCCATTAGGCGCGACCCCCATGACCAGATCCTCATGCACCTCTGCCTGCGTCGCATGCACCTCGATGCGCGGGCAGCCTGGCAGACTGCGTTGGAGTAGCCTGCTCATCATCACCCCTAGCTGACTTGCGCTGGTGCTGGCCCTTCTGAGTCTTACACTGCACCTGAGGGTGGCCTCTGACATGGCCACCACCTCTAGCCTGCTATGGGCGGAAAGCAGGGGGCGCCCCGAGAACGTGCTCTCTACGGAGCACCTTGAACTACTCGCAGTGCCCTCTGGTTAATAACCTGCGTTACCGTGTCTTGGAGGTGGCGGCATCCGTCACCTCCAAAGAGACTAGGACCTGACATTGACATCCGCAGAAGCCGATTGTACAGGTCGTGGGATGGGCACAAATTGCCATGGGCAAATGTGTGCCATGCCCGGAAACTGTGGGTTACTGACCGCATCATACAATCCAAAGCCATGTTAGTGTTATCCTGGATGGCTCTTTGAACTGTGATGGGTGAGGGGTGGCATGATGTGGATGCTGCTACCACCCCCTGTAGCAGCTGGGAGACATGTGAGCGGGCTGAAATGGCCACTCTCGTAGACTCCTCCATATCGTGAAACATAAAATCCGTACTGCACAAAGTGCCAGGGAACAAGGGCTCTTGTCAGAATGGGACCCTGGCTGCGTATCTTCCCCAAAAGCTGCATGGATGACCACATGGCTTTGGGATATTGTTGAAATGCTGATACTGGTCAGCAGAAATGCGGCAATGCCTTGTCAACTCGCGAGGATCCTTCGTCTACAGCATTCTCAGATGGAGCGGTGGCTGGAGCCATCAATACCCCTGGATAGCCAGGGAAATCATACAGACCTGTGAGGGCCGGCATGGCTTTCACTGTGGCTAAGCCAGGAGCTGGAGCCATGGAATCATGAAGGGCGAAATGCATGACACCATGGTCCTGGCCATCCGTCGGGTAAATGCTTGGCAGGCCGAGGTATACAATACGGATGGCCATAGGTGCCAATGCATTGGGCCATAAAACCGACTCCCACGGAAGTGGTTCCATGGAAAAGGTCTCCCGTAAGGCCCACAGTGGTTATTCGAGATTCCAAATCCAGTCATCGGCAAGTCCTCTTCTTCTTCCTGGCCAGAAATGTTAGATGCCGGGTTAGAAAAAACCGCTAATCCAGCCTGGCCAGGGTGGGAGTCAATAGAGGATCGACACCCAGAGTAGGAGGCTTTAATGGTTCTCACGTTAAGCAGATTTCCAAAGCCAACACTCTTGCCACTGGATCCATGGACGAGGAAAACCTCCATCCTGGACCTGTGGGGACAACCTCTGGTTCTACACCGAAAACTGGCACCATATCAAGAAAACCAGAACCAGAGGCAGGGACTTTCTGCTCCAGTGCAGATGAAGAAGAGGCCAATGGACCTGGGCTGAGAAGTATGCTGCGAAGCATCTCTGGCACCAGGTCCTTTAACGTCATCTTCATCTCACCCATCATCTCTGCACGAAAAGCATCCGTGTCTGATGAAATGGAGGCCTTTCTCCTCTTACCCACATCCTTACTTTCCTTCTCCACTCTTCTCTTCTCAGCTGCCGCCCTATCCTTATCAAGTCCTCAGGCCAGTTCTGGCAAATAGTACATTTAAGCAGGGGCCCTCAAGTACTACAGGTAGAGCAGTCGTTGGCGAGAACCTTTGCGTGATGTAACAGTGGCAAGAAGGACAGTTAAACATCTGTAAGACATGAGACTGTTAATTATGACATCATATCTCTTTTCTTATTGACTTAAGTCACAAAGGGAGATAATGATGAGAACCATAAAAGTGTAAAGTGAATTGTATTCAACACCCATGGCAAAGCTTCATTAGAGATGAACTTTAAGCAATAACATGTGCATAACTATCGGATAAACAGAATGAAAGAATCTTGAATCTTGAAAACATATTGGCAGTCAACAATCACAATAATTTTCAAATATATAGTGTACTTCTGCATATCTCTCTTCTGCCTGAACCATACTTAGCACATGTTACCATCTATGTAGCATGAGTGAAAATCATCAGTTGACAACAGCCAGCCACCATAATTCCGCCATAGGGGGACAAGGGGCAGAATGTGAAAAGCTACTTCTTATGGCAAGTTTCCCTCAGCATTCTGTGCATAACATCTTATATCTTTGGAAAAAAGATAAAAAGTTCCATAACTTGATGAACTCTGGTAAACTGCAATGTCTTGAAAAGTACCTGTGGGTATAAGCACAAAGAGTGATTAGCTGAACAAGGCATCTTATAAGATAAAATTAACTTATAGATAGGCTACTTGCGCAAAAAACAAATCACGGATATACATTACAAAAGGTAACCGCATGTTAACAATTCTAATATGTATTAGAAGTCACCTGATTGCTTGGTCAAGGAGTATTCCGGTGACTTAGTATCATCAAAAACTCAGACCAATGAAGCATACAATGTCTTGCCAGTAAAGGCATGCATAGTCTTGATTGACAAAGAGAACCTGGCATGGTTTGTAATACACATATTCAGTAATGCACCAACAAACAAGTGTAACCAATCAAACATGGAAATCTTTTACCAAACTGCAGATAGTCTGATCGTGAAATCTTTTTCCAAATGAAATGCGTAATGATGCAGATAGTATTCTTGCATAGAATATAACTGTGCTGTAAAATTTTGTTGATATCTGGTGAGCCATTGTAGAAAATGAGTGGTCCATAACCAAGAGCTATCAGAAGATACAAATTATCTTGCATTTTTAAATTACCGCAGGATCCAGCTACCGCAGGACCCGATCTGCTCAGGACTAAATATTCTGCCAAAAAATAATGTCCAAGCCATGTACATATATAGAATTAGATTGCCCATGTGACCCCTGGCCTAGTCTACTCATCACTGGCTTCAAAATGATATGTGATATGACCACCTTTGGAAAACTTTAATTTCTTTACCCCACATCCCCCCTCCAACCACCCCCCCCCCCTCCGGGCCGTACCCCTGGGGTCATACCAAAATTCCAAAAGTGGTATGCACATCCCTGACCATATGTGCAATTATCCCCAAAGTTTCGAGTTTCTATCTGAAATGGTGTCTAGGAGTAGTTGCATTACAATCGATTGGTGCCCACTTTTGACCACGCCCCCTACCCTCGGTTTGACCCAAGATCCAAATAATTTCTTGTACTGTAGGCCACTCATCATTGGCTTGAAAATGATATGCGACATGACCTTTGGAAAGATTTTATTTTGACCCACACATTCCCCACCCCCAGGGCTGTACCACTGGGGTCATACCAAAATTTCAAGTGTCATGCACATCCCTGACCATATGTGCAATCATCCTCAAAGTGCCAAGTTTCTATCTGAAATGGTTTAGGAGTTTATTACAATCGATTGGTGCCCACTTTTGACCTTTTGACTCCGCTCCCTACCCTCAATTTGACCCAAGATCAAAATAATTCTTTGTAATGTAGACTATATGACAACGGTTGGAAATTTTTATTTTTGACCCCACATTCCCCACCTCCAGGGCCCTGCCCTTGGGGGGTCACTGGGGGTCATGCCAAAATTCCAAGGGTTGAAAAATAAGTTGATTAAAAAACCTAAACCAAAACTGCACTGGCTAAATAAATTTAAAAAGTCCAAGTCCAAAACCGTGAAAAAAAAAGAGTTAAAATGCCCAAAAATTAAATATGTTGCTATGTAGATCACATCCCTGTATAGTATAGATCACGTCTGTAAAGTTTCATTGAGATCGGATGAGCCAGTGTTGAAGAATAAATTGATTAAAAAACCTTAACCAAAACTGCACAAATGACAGATGCCGCCGCCACCAACGATGCCGTCACCGCCACCAACGACTCCGCCACCACCGCCTGAAATAGTGATCCCTATGTCTCGCTTTCTGCTTCACAGGTGAGACAATAACTGCTTGAAATAATAAAGGTAATGAAGCAAAAAGCAAAGCTAGACAGCTAGAATTCTGAAAACGTGTTGCAATGGCGGCCAATAATTATGAAAGAAGAGACAGCCTGCACATGCGCGCCGTTGGGTCGCACATCCGGTGAGCTGTCAGTTGAGTTCTCTGCCCAGTAGGGGCAGTTTCACTTAAAATCTTAGTTTTATTGAAGCTAGGCTGTTAATTAGGAATTATCAAAGAGTATTAGGGAGAAAGGAATACTCTTGAAGTGAAAAGTATTATGGACAGTTTTTGGGATACTTGACATTTGGACCCCACCCCCTGACCTCCATGGGAGGCTGAACCAAACCTGAATATTGTCACACAATCATCAATTATATGGGTAACTATAATTTTCTAAAAGCCAACATCGCCCAGCTCTATACTAGTATAGACCATATCTGTAAAGTTTTATAAGGACAATTTGCTAAGTCCTTGATGAATTAAATGTCTATCGAAATACTATTATAACATTTAACTAATGTCGGCCGTCATTTAAATCATTATGTTGAGATTCACCGCTTCGCTATGGGGTCGACAATAAACCTTCGCTATGGGGTCGACAATAAACACCAAACCAGGTAAATGACAATCATTTTCATTATTATGGAGAGTTGATGCAATGATGGCATAGAATAAAACTGTAAAGTTTTACGGTGATCAGATAATCCCTCGATTAAATGTCCATTAAAAAACTTTAACATTCTTCTAATTCTTGGTACAGACCAGACAATGGATGTCATTTTGATCGCTATGACAAGATGATCTGCTTTGGCATGGGCTCAACAAAAATATGATACTGTCACAGATTCCATGATAAACATAGTGAATTTAATGACATATGAAATATATAGTTTCATTAGGATCAGATAAGCCCTTGATAAATTAAGTCTATTGAAAAACTTTAACAATCTTCTAATTGTTGGTCCACAAAAAAAGTCTGGATGCAATGATAGCACACATGAGAACAAATCTGTATAGTTTTGCTGTGATCCAATAGGCCCTTAATGAATTAAACTTTAACATTTACCATCTTACTTTAACATCTATGTCGAGATCCTCCCCTTCGCTATGGGCTCGACAAAAGTATGGTACTGTCACACCTTCCACGATAAAGAGTGAATTTAATGACAGATCAAATTGCTGAATGTGGGTACAATATCTATCTATCTAAATGAAAATAATGTCAAAAATGTTTCTGGAAAATGTGATTACATTTACTCTGTGATTCTTTTATCATTCCTCTGACAATTATGTCTGCATATGCAGTACAGACTTTTATGCCCTTTCTAATCGTATGAAAAGAAATTAAATTTAACGAGGTATTTGTGTTTTATCCTGGCTCATTTAGAGCATTTCCTACCAAAGCTTGGTTCTCACTATTTCCATTGTACAATTGTTTATCTTCAAGTTGATTACTAACACAATTATACATAAATCTTATAGAGGATTACAACTGATGTTTGTTAAGATTGAGATGGATCATTATATAACTATTTTGTGCTAGACAATTTCAGGACTTGATCAGGTGTAACCATATCATGATATTCACAATAAAAGCCAAGATATTTGATGAATCGAACTGACACTAGCTAGTCGGAGTCAAATCGGATTAAATCAAAATAATTTTTTCAAGAATATCCTACCAATCTTTGCTCTGCGAAGCAAGTAGTATTATGTAGTCTACAACATTAAAAGATGTCAAGGCATTTAATAAACAACATCTTAAACTTTAACCAGAAATTTTTAACATTCCTCACCATAACTTCAATCAAAGAAATGCCACGCTCAACATCAATTTTAAATGACTCACGACCATCTTCATTCAGGGATAATTCCACGACACCCTTCAGTTTATCAGTTGAACTGGACCGTAGTGGAATCATTTGGTTTCCTCTCTTTCCAGTTGCTTTTACAGATATTAGTAAATTTCTTGCTGGCCTGTCATCAGCATATACACTATGGATCTGAAATAGTAATAGTATTATTTACTACAAGATACACAGGAGTAAGATTTGTCGATAACAGACACATTATGGTCCATTTGAAAGCACTGACTAAAAACATGAAAAAGAATGCTCACATCATACATGTAATATAAGTGATCAACTAGATGCCAAGTGTCTGCTGGGGCCAACAAGCATGTGTGTATTTAACCTCAATGATGACATCAGTCAAAATTACCCTCTACAATGGTCTTGAGAAATATCTATTTGTATGCCAATAGAAAGTAATTGTGGTCTTGAGAAATATCTATTTGCAAGCCAATACAAAGCAATTTTTAAAAATTTCCTACGAATGACTCAATAACAATTGAACATTAACCTAGTGGTTTTCTTGATCAATCATGACCATTATCATGATTAATGGGTTAGAAAGGCAGTGGGGACAGGTCATCTTATCTCTATCATGACGAAGCCGGCCAGTTTCTAGAGTGATCTTGACGAATGTCCATTTGCAGGATAAGAGAATAATATTATTGAAAATCTACCACTGGAATGATTGACTTGATTATCAAGTGAGTCAATCCTGTCATAAATTTTCACCAATACTCATCCCTTGGCCTGCAAATGGACATTCAATAATCAAATATTTTGATGTTTCTGACCAAATTTAGCCATTAATTGTCTGACTGGTGAACTTTTTTAATTGCATTTCCCAGGGGACATAACTCTGCACCTGCTGAATATCTTGAAAATAATTTGATGGAAAGTTTCAACCTTCAGTAAAAATATTTTCAAAATATCAAGAACTTCCACAGTTACTGAGCCTTGAAAATAGTGTTCAGTGGCATGTACCAATCAAACAACTAAAGGGTTAACTCTTTCATGACGAAACCGGCCCAAACCGACCTCGTCAGTGGTCTTGAGGAATGTCCATTTGCAGACCAAGAGACCATCTTTGAAATCTTACCACTGAAATGACGCTCAGTAACCGAGCCAGTCATTGCAGAGGTAAATTTTCAAAAAATGCTCTTCTTTTGGCCTGTAAATGAAAATTCAACAAGGAGAATTTAGATTTTCTTGACCAAACTTATACATTAAAGGGTTGAAGAAGCATGAATGTGTGGCCATAAAAGCAGGTTCCCTACACGGCTCTGATCCGCATCATTTTCAATAGTCAAAATATATATATATACAACAGGGCTCCCGAAATGGCCGTATTGTCCGGGAAATATTCTCAATGTCCAATAGCGTATAAGACCAGCCAGACATCTTGACATGTTTTTGCGATTGCACAGAGCAAAAAATCAATATTTAGTCGGAAATATCATCGAAATCGTGATACTTCCTTGTATAAACAGACTCCTATCTAGGCCTGTTCCGTCAATCGATATTTCATTGAGTCGATTATTTTTCCTGCTGATTATATAATCGAGTGTAAAATAAAATAATTGAAAAAAATCGATTTAATCAAGCAAAAATCAATTATTTATTTTAATCAGGCATAATTTAGTGTTTAGTCGTGTAATACAGCTAATGCATTGGTGGTTTGATTGTTCTAGCAAGGTAGTTGTGTAAACATCTATTCCTAACGTTCAAGCCTGCACCACCTGAGTCACAATTAATCCATGCATGTGAATGTTTATATAAGTAATTGCTTGATACACCAGTGATCGGAAGCAATTGATTGCTACTGTTTAATATCCCCCTCTGAAGGCTATAGGCTGAAGTCTTGGTGGCCATTTTGCGAAAAGATATAAAAAAGTTAATTATTGTTTTTCATAGTAAATTCACAAAATTTCAATGCAAATTTTCACAAATTATGACCTATGTTTTAGAACTAATTTGACTTAAAACCGCTGCTGCGTAAGGCAGCAACAACTTGCAGTCAAAATATTCAACATTTATAATGCTGGGAAATAGGGAAACGTTGCAGATAGATAGGCACTATGGCCGAAATCTATATCATTATAAAAAGGAAAATAATATAACCATTTCGTGAATAAATGCACAAAATAATTTCGTAGTAAATTCACAAATTTTCGATCCTAATTTTCATAATTTCTGCTGATTGTTTTGTGACTAATTTGACTCAAAGCTGTCAAATGATTTTCAAAATATTCAGCTTTTCCAATGCTGGGAAATAGGGAAACATCGTAGATAGGCGCTGTGGGCGAGCTCTACATAATTAAACGTTAATCTCTGTAACACCAAAATTAAATTGCCACCTTTTACTGGCTTGGAAATCTGTGCATACTCACCGGTTTCTTAAAATCCATTATTCAATGGGAACGAGTGAACAATACAAAGAATGCAGAAACAAATATGAACTACCTCCAGTTGCTCTCCCAGAAAAATTCAATTATTCTATTGCAGGAGCATTGGCTCTACAGATATAAGAGTGGTAAACTTGCAGATGTCTACAACAATCTAAATTTTCATGTAAAATGCAGTGATGATGAGAATCCCATCCCACCATTACAAGCACTTCGGGGCTACAGTGGAACTGCTATCGCCTGGTCAAAGGATCAAGATATGCATGTTACTAAAATTTCAGATGGTTGCAACAGATTACTAGCCATAGAGCTCGATGCAGAAGAAGAGTACACTACTGTGCTCGACGAACTGCATGAAATGATTGAGAAGTATAAACAATCCCATTACATCTTAATTGCATGAGATCTAAATGTGTCACTGCACAGAAATCAAGGTGTCTCTAGAGATAACATACTTAGGAGATTTATGGTAGAGCATGATTTAGAACTTCCTAGTAACTACCCTTCTCAGGAGCTCCTAAACATAGTTCATCAATACACACTTCAAGAGCGCTACACTATAAACCCTGGAAAAAGTGCATTGATTTCTCTAAACAAGCGAACTAAATCTGCTCCAGGTATTTATCTAGGACACAGACAGATCTTTGAATCTAAATGTGAAACTCACTTAGGTATAGAACGGTCAACAAATGGGAACGGCTATGTAGAAAAATGCATTAAGGCAACAAGAAGAACAGTCTATTCACTGATGGGAGCTGAACTTCATGGAAATGGTGGACTTTCCCTGTTAACTTCAGCGCATATATGGGAAATCTACGGTCTTCCAAGATTACTGTTTGGTCTAGAGGTCATTCAGATGACAAAGGCTGAGATTATAATAAATGTCGTTTATTAAAGCGTAGGCAATATTTAGGTGGTCCCATTTAGTAATTTCACTACCACGATGATGGATATGAGGATACATTAATCATAGTCGTAAGACTGCAAGAACTTCAAATGTGTTCTGTTTTCGTGTTAGTGTCTCTATTAACACTTACCGACTTAGCCATTTTAGAGAATCAATTTTTCTTGTGAAATATAGAAATATACGTAATAGAAGTAGTGAATATTTGAATTTAAATAATTTACAGTCTTATCCTATTAGAATCCGGGATTTAATATTATCCCCTAGGAACTATCATCATTTTCCTACCGAGTACATTTGTTAGTGTATGCTTTCACTGTCATCTGCCTGTTCGGATTGCCTGACAGATTAAAAAGTAACACTGTTTCCCAAGGCTACATGTATAGTGTTGTAATTTAAGTGCACTAAAATGCTGTTGCTACTGCTACTACTGCTGCTGTTACTGCTATGCTACTTCTGCTGCTAATATTATTAATCTGCATGGAAATGCAGAGTATTATAATTAATCAAAAAAACAAACCAGACCTATCTTCTCCTAGTTTTCAAGCTCCAAACTTTGTGAACTTATAGTGACACATATACGCCCTGTATTGCTATTACTTTTATTTCGGATCTGGCCAATTGTCTTAGAGATAACCTGCTATAAACACAATTTTTTGCACACGCAATAACTTCGTTTCTAGAGCAGCCATTGATTTGAAATTGTGCACATTAGTAGGCCGCTCGAATATACATCGGGTGGTGAAGGAAAATCATTAAAATTCCTAAAGTCCTCTGCGTGATCACGAAAACGGTACTTTTTATTTTCTTTCTGATGACACGAATACAAAATAAAACAGATGGCGCAGCTAATAGATAAGCAGATTGCTAGAAACGCAATATCATGCCCTATAAGCAGCTTTTTACAGCATTCAGGGTTCATACAGGTGGCAGGGTTTCTTGTTCAAGGACTTTTCAAGGACTTTCAAGACTAAAAAAGTTGATTTCTCAAGGGCTCAGAAGCAGGATCCTGGACGAAGTGAGGATATGACACTGATGCAAAAGTTCATACAGCTTAACTTTAGAACCCATAAAATTAGTTTGAATTTTGGAACTTACTTGGTTCTAGATGGATTTTGCCAATCAAATTTTCTTAAATCTTTATTTACATCAGTACATGAACATTTTGCAGACAGTAAAAACAACATGGGAGGAAATGTTGATTTTCAAGGGCTTTTCAAGGCAGATGGGTGAAATTCAGTACTTTTCAAGACAAATTTCAAATTCAAGGTTTTTCAAGGCAGATGCCAAAATTCAAGGGCTCTTCAAGTTTGTACGAACCCTGGCATTGAAATAAGCCTATTCGTTATCGAGATATTCAAATTTTCGTAAAACTATATATTTGCCGTTGCCTCTAATTAATCTGTGTGTAAACGCAGAGTATTATAACCACTCAAAAAAACCCATTCAGACCTATCTTCGCCTACAGTTTTCATTCCAGTGTGATCCCGACTCCATGCGTTTCGTGCCAAGTTTGGCTATACTCATCAGAGGAAGACATTGAGTATATGAAGGATATACGTGCTTGTTACGTAACTCAGGTGTGACGTCATGTTATGGCATCATAAGCGTGACCAAGGTAGGGAGTCTTGGTAGCCGTATTGTAATTAGTTGTTTTACTACCAGAGGTAGAGTGAGATTACCAATCAGCGTGATTGATGCCTATCGGATACATACAATGTGA
Organism: Chaetoderma sp. LZ-2023a; assembly: GCA_034401795.1. Lineage (NCBI taxonomy): Eukaryota > Metazoa > Mollusca > Caudofoveata > Chaetodermatida > Chaetodermatidae > Chaetoderma > Chaetoderma sp. LZ-2023a. The sequence goes on along the minus strand of JAVVLW010002138.1, from coordinate 306,294 downwards.
CTGATGGATCCAGAATTCTTCACGATCCTTGTGGAAAGCAGTTGCTTCTCTGCTGTCAGGGTCGTGATGTGGATTCACAATGGTTTCTGTGAATCCCGCTGGGTTGATGGAAGACGTGCTTGCTGTTTCCATACTGCTGATTCTTGGAAAGAATCACGCTAAACTTCTTTGAAATGATAGAATTCTTCAAAAGCTTGGTAGTGCTTATTGTTCCTGACACGAACTTGTGTGAGTCTGGATGCCAAAACACAGTTTCAAAGAAGTTTAGCGTAATTCTTTCCAAGAATCAACAGTATGAAATCAGCAAGCACGTCTTCCATCAACCCAGCGGGATTCACAGAAACCATTATGAATTCACGCCAATGCCAACATTTTTCCCCCTCTCCCAAAATCTCTTTTTTCAACTTCGTGGAAATGTGAGATAAAAATTGTAATTTTTTAAAACAAATTTGAGGGTAAAAGGGTTAAGAGACCATTACATTCCAGGTGCTACCATTCAGCAAGAATACTTTCAGTGATCAAAGCTGCTTTCCTTAGGATACATAGCACATGATGACACCAGTATGGGGCTAAGATTAGAATTAGTCTGACTAACCTTTAGGTCATATCTCAGCTCAGGTTTAAAGTATCGCCTTGACTCTTTGAAGTCAAACACATAAGGGGTACGAACAAATAGGCAAGTGACATCGTAAACTGTTTCCCTTGTGCCTGTAGCATATTCTGTCGCCACTGCTTTGATATACATTCGGCCGCCATCAGGAAACCAATGATCGCGTATTTTTTGGCGCGCTAAATTCATCGGCAGTGTGATACTCGCCTGACCCATAGATGACAACTGGAAAATAAGATAACTAATAGCCATTAATCTTGTTTTAACTGTCTGACTGCTGCAAGCCACCAGACAAAAATCTCATTGGGCAATAATTCTGAACCTGCTGAATATCTTAAAAACAATTTGACTGAAAGTTGTTGGTGGCTTAGTTACCAACATCATTCAGTCAAAGTGTTTTCAAAATATCCAACAGGTCCAGAGCTAAACACCATGGAAAACGTAATCTGCAGAAATTCAGCAGGCAGACAGGTAGATATATGAGCATAATCATGAGCTGTGGTCATGAAAAACAAGAGCATGCACATTGTCACTTGATATGTATGATTACTGTATTCTTCGGCTGTAGTAGTAGAAACAACCTACCGCTGCAATCAGTCTTTCTTCGCTTTTGAACACTGTGTCTTGTCCTCAGCCAAAATCATTAGCTTCCTCAGGTCCATTCTTGATTTGACTGTACCGAGCCCTGCTTTCTTGAGGTCACCTTGTAGCAGGCTTAACAGATTTATGAAATGACGTCATCTGGATTTATATTTGCTGGTTCCCATTAGGGCAAATTCCAAGGCTCTCTGTGCAGGTGTGTCTTCTGGCATCCTTAGCACATGGTCAAACATGGACCATTTTTGTTGGGCAACTTTTACCGACAGTGGCGATGTATTACACATCTTGTATAGTGCATCATTGGAAATTATACTGTCTGGGCATCGGTGTCAAATGATGGTGCGCAGGTATTTGCGGTGGCAGGCATCAAGTTTGTCTAGAGCTGCATTTGGAGCTCCCCAGCTGTTACACTTATACAACATCAAGGATACACAAGTTTCATTGTATAAACAGTCTTTTCGTCAAGGGCATCTTTGATCTATGAATCCATAGCATCCAGAAGGAATGGAAAGCTATGTTCCCCATGACCCAGCATGCAGCAATGTCAGCAGTACTAGAAAGCAGTGAGCCAAGGATTTTAACTTTTCCTCCATGGTTCGCTGCCATGAAATGGATCATCATGTTTTTTAGCTTCATGCTTTGTAGATAGGTATATAAACGAAATCACAGATTTCTTTTTTCATGACAGTTGATACTTGCCTCCCTAACACTATGATATTTCTTAAATATTGACCTTCACTCAATAAACCTCAGATTAAAAAAGATAGGTGCCCCTACTGGGCAGGGAGTCAGTTTACAGTCCGGCGGGTGCCAGCCCCAAACTCGCGCATGCACAGACTGACACTTCCTCAACTAGTACTATTGGCTGACACAGTGCAACTAACAAGTCTGAAGACCGAGCCTCTGTGGGGCAGAGAGGCCGGGTCCGTGTTATGGAGGTAAGTATCAACTCTCTCATGAAAAAATAAATCTGTGATATCATTTATTTCACTTCAAGAGTATACTTAGCCCCCTAACACTATGATATTGCCAGAATTTGTAAGTGAATTCGGTGGGAGGGAGACAAGGTCAACAGGCCACCTCTTACCAAGCGCTTTTGCGCTTGAAGCACAAACTTCTGTAATTGTGTATAACACAACCAGGAAATGATTTGAACATCGGATAACACAACCGATGGTTGAGAGCAATGACCATTTGTCAAATGTGTTACACCATCCCCCTCCACCAACCCACCCCTCCCCCTCTTGGGAAAGGCGAATTTATGATTTCAATGTCCCATATGCTCACTAAGTACTAGTGCTAATGTACTATAGGACATCGGACGAAACGCTTCATTTTCGTACTCTCAGGAAATGAAACACATAAAATACGAACCATCACCGTATTAGAAAAGGGTAACATGACAATAACAAAAAACGAAACGACACAATACAAGACTGACCTTGTATCTTTGCTGATGCCATCAACTCCCCCTTGCTGAAGAATGATATAGGACAGTCAAGTGGTTGTTTCCCTTGATTAAGTGTGCTGTCTACAAACAGCGAGAATGTCTTATCAATGCTACACCTTGTACACCTATTTATTTTTTCAAAATCGATAAGGTGAGAGGGTTAGTGGTGTCACGAAGAAAATGGTTGGTAAAACTTGACTCACAGTGCCACTGGGTTACTGACATAATGTCATCCACAGGGACCCCATTAAACACTATGCCACGGACACTGTGAGTCTTGTCCTTGTCAACTTGTTTACCAGTGGATTTGTGGCAAAACTGGATGCATTCCACAATCCACCTCGAAATGGTATTGAAAGAAAAATCCCGCTCGGATCGAGTTTTGTCAGCTGTGTCAATTTTCAATTCAATCATGTTATGAGTTTTGAAGCGGTTGATGGAATTCGATTTTGGTTCTTATTTTGTACAAGTGAGAGGGACATTCTACTTCTTACCCAGTGTTTATGTGTCGTGTTTCAAGAAATTAACATCAGTGGCGTTCGTCGGCGCAGCTGGATCAGAGCCTGCTGTAAGTACTGGACAGCCGACCACATTTAGTATGGAATGCGTTCGTTGGGTGAGTGGCTATTAATTAACTAGTCATAAGGGATGACTAAAGTGCAGACTAGCATAACAATGAGCAGACGACCCAATATTCTTAACCCCTGCCTTTCCGACGGCATGTTTAGAATTTGGAAGAGAAGCTGGCATATTGGAATGTGCCTGATTTTCTTCAAATATGTTGCTGAAGGTTGTAAATGTATTTTGCAATGATTTTCAGCCGTTATTTGATGGATTTCTCTCATATTTCTTTGACCGGTGCTTTCTTGATCAGGGTCTTTGGCAGAGCACAGGCATAAATGGGCGTATGTCAAATTAGAGTTATACATAGGCAGACTGGATTATTCGGGTAACATGTAATTGGTGCATGTTTTCCCCTTTTCAGACATTTTCATAAAACTACAGGCTCCTCAGATTTTCGTTCTCTTGGCATCTCTATTCATAGGAGTAATCATCTGAAAGTTGTGTTCCACTTACGCGATCTCTTGCTAACTTCTAAATTTTGATAAACTCTTAGCCTAAGTTTCTAGTCAAAAGAAATTAATTCTTCGCCAGTGTTCAGCTTAGTGTAGCGACTTGGATTAATTTGAAGACAGTTATAATTTGTGTGCTCTCGCCTTATTAATTTTTACTGTTCACATTTATCGTGAAAGGCACTTTTGCCTGGCGTTAGCGCTTGTGTAGTTTCGGCCGGCCTAACTGGTTAATCCATAGTCGATTGTACGGTGCACACTTTTCTTAATTTGAGGCTTATCCAGTTGCTCATTCTGAGTTAAATGTGTTAGCTGGAGGACACAAACCGGTTTCCATTTGGGAACAAATTCTTATTATTAAGCGTCCTATGGAGTCCTGTGAACTTCATCTATATCAAGCGGGCGGGTTACCCTTGGAAGTTTTAGAAGTCATGTTAACATTTGACATAGATGGCATGCAATTTAATCATTTAGTTAGGGTAGCTGAACTCCGCTGTGATGTATTATTTGGAGATGATTTCCTAGCAGTCATACTTTTCAGTGATGGTGAACTAGAGATATGTGGTGTATGCCTTCCCATTAATCTACATAGTGCCCTTTTCAACACGGCATCTTTGCAACTCTGCCAATATTACGTCATGCCACCTGCCAGTGAGGCTATCATGTGGGCCAGTCATCAATATTCAGAGGGGTAGAATTGCACGATTATTTACTTTTCATAATCGCGATCATTTAAGAAAAATAATCGCGATCATACGATTAATCACAAACTATATTAACTACGTCAATGCTGCTTAGAGGACGTTATTATGCTACTGAAGATTGTAAGATTATGGCTTAGGCACATGGGTATACATACATGGACAGAATACACCAGTTGCTGATTGCAAACAAAGGAATGTATCAAGATTTTTCTAGATGGAAAACGGAAGGTACCATATTTCGTTTAATTGTAGCCTATGCTCTAATAGACGTCAACCCCCTAATTTTGACATGTGCTCCAATGATTTCTTAGCAGTTTCAAAACGGCAAAACTCTGTATTAGAAGCCCACCCACTAACTCAGCAGATAATTTGTAAGAATATTGTGTATAATAATAACAATCGTGTCACAGGGTGTGTCTACTTCAGACCGATCTCTGCCCTGATACATTTCTGGCCCCTCTAGAAGGCAATACAGGCCTCGGATTTGTAAATCTTGACCACCTATTAGATTAATACTAATATTAGGCCACGTATGTTCAAGATATAAACGTTTATTCCACACTTTTGTAGTTGAAATGCGCTTAAAACAGTCTTGGCGTGAATAAATAGCTTCCTTATAAATATATTTTAAGACCAAATTTATGTACCGAAAGTGTGCGGGAGAAAATGTGCATCAATTTTGTAACGCCGATCAACATTAAATGATCCAAATTGAATTATTATGAACGACAATATAGCTGGCTTCTTAAGTTGGCGAGCCAGCGGCTCTTTTGCGATGGGAGGCGGCGTGTTCTCGCGAGATATTATACACTAACGGGAGTTTATCAACCGGGTACCCATTATTCAGATCAGTATAATACTCAGTTCCTATCGTGCAATGATAATATATAGAAATTCCCGAGTTCCGAGTCCCCGATTCCAGAATATTTATATCCGAGTACTCGCTCTAAAATAAACTCTTCAATTGCCGACGCCATTTTATATCAAATTGTGGATTAATTTTGATGTAATAAACGACCTTTATTAAAGGATACGCAATATTTATGTGATGTTTTGAGGTATACATTAAACATAGGCATAGGCGGTGAGAATTATTACGGGAGAAAATGCGTTGAATTTCCATGGTATCAGTTCTAGAACATTTTTGGGGAACCCATTAGCGCATAACTATTTAGAGAATGGGGAACGGGGGATAAGTGTGTGTGATTACAACAACAATGACAAATAGCGACCAAGTGAACAATCTTTTTTCATCTAAAACTAATCATGAATCAATACAAACAAATCAGTTATTTATTTATTTAGTTTATTTAATCATTCACACATTTGGCTGATGGCCGGATGTTTGTTTCCATGCTTGGTAATGCGAGCAGAGTTTCACAAGCGTAAAAGTGTCTTGACAAAAATTTCAACATGGCGATTATATGATTATTTCATTTTATAATCGTCCATGATCATTTTGAATTATATAATCGCGATTAATCGATCATTGAACCACATAAAGATTTTATGGTAGAGAAGGAACTAGCTTTTCCTCGAGCAGTGATCAATGTCAACAAGAGTTCATCCCAGTTCGAGTTTTCAACTCTAACAAATTTCCTGTAAATCTAGTCAAGGGAGACTGTGTGGGATGTCTATGTTCCATCAATTCAGTTCAGATTTTGGAAAAGACGTCGTCCAAGTCGATTTCAGCTGAACCCCTTCCTGAGTTTCTTCATGATCTATTCAATAGAACTTCAGGAGGGCTTGACACAACCCAGCAAGAGAAAGTCAAACAACTCTTATTGCGATATATGACTTCATTTTCTTCGGGAGATTTAGACCTGGGTGAGACCCATCTTGTCCGACATTGCATCGACACTCAAGATAAATGTCCTGTAAGACAACCGGTTTGTCGTCTTCCCATCCACAAAGAAAATGAGTCCAAGAAGCAGGTTCAAGATATGTTAAGGACTGGCATCATTGAGCCTTCTCTTTCCCCATGGGTCAGTCCTACCATCTTGGTGACCAAGAAAGTTGGCAGCCTGCACTTCTGTATTGACTACTGACGTCTTAATGACCGTACAGTCAAGGATTCATATCCTTTATCGCATATCGACCCGACTTTCAGCACATTAGATTTGGCCAGCGGTTATTGCCAGGTGGAAATGAATGATCAGGACAAAGGAAAGATGGCTTTTGTTTGTAGGGACGGCTGTACCAATTTTGTAAAATGCCATTTGGTCTTTGCAATGCCCCTAGCACCTTTGATCGCCTCATGGAACATGTTCTGAGGCAGTTGCAGTGGAAAATCTGTCTTTGCTACATCGATGACGTAGTCGTTTACAGCAAAACGTTCGAAGAAAGGCTTTTTCACCTTCCATTGGTCCTGGATTGCTTAGAAGAGGATAACCTCAAGTTAAAACCAAAGAAATGCAAGTTCTTCAGTCGGGAAGTTGAGTTTCTAGGTCACTGTACCTCTGCTGAAGGTGTCTCCACTGATCCTTCCAAAATTCAAAAATCTGACCGAACTTCGAAGTCTACTAGGCCTTTTCCAGTACTATCGCCGATTCATAGAGCATTTTAGCCAAATTACAAAGTCTTTAACCTGTTTGACAGAGAAAAATCATCCGCTTGAGTGGTCTGAAGAGGCTGAAAAAGCATTTCAGACCATTAAAGAGCGTCTTATAAGCGCTCTAATTTTGGCCTATCCAGATCCTTCTATTCCTTTCATTTTAGACACTGATGCGTCTGACTGGGGAATAGGGGCCATTTTGTCTCAGGTCCAGGATGGTGAGGAACGTGTCATTAATTATGGGTCACATACTCTCAACCATACTGAGAAAAATTATGCCACCACCAAGAAAGAATTGTTAGCAAAAGTATATTTCACTAAGCATTATAAACACTTTCTTTATGGGCATCATTTTACACTTCGAACAGACCATGCATTCTTAAAATGGCTTAAGGAAAAGAACGATCCAGAAGGTCAGATAGCACAATGGCAAGAAGTGCTCCAGACATACAATTTTACTGTTGAATATAGACATGGTCGTCACCATGGTAATGCTGATGCTATGAGTCATCCAAGAGACCCAAGATGTGAAGACTTGGGGGAAGATGGAACAGTAGCTGTAATCAGAAACCAAGCAACTATCTTTCCTGAGATCGACACAGAAATCTGGAATAAGTAAGTTTTTTCCCAGGCTCAACAATCAGACGCTGTTCTCAGCATCATCTTTAAGTGGGTATCTCATGGCTATCGTCCTACTCGAGATGTCTCTCCTTACCACCCTAATGTAAAGTACTACTATTAAAGATTCGAACAGCTTCACATAGATGAGGGGGTACTTTACACAGATCATCAAATATTGTTTCCCCGGGCTTATCAGAAACAAGTACTTGAACAGCTTCATGATAACAGTGGACATTTAGCAGTTGAACATACTCATGAACGAGTTAAGGCCCGGTTTCATTGGCCTGGTGTGATTACAGACATCAAAGTTCGGATCAGTAAGTGCGAAGCTTGTCAACGTAGGACTACAGGTCCAAAAATTTGATCTGCACCTCAGCAAAGCAAAATTGTAGGTGTACCTTTTGAGCGGGTAGCTATGGATATAGTTGGACCTCTTACAATAAGCGATAGTGGTAACAAATACATCGTAGTGCTCCAAGACCACTTCACCAAGTGGGTCGAAGCTTTTGCTATTCCTAACCAAGCAGCTTACACAGTTGCAGCTGTTATTGTTGAGCAGGTTTTCTGCAGATTTGGGATGCCCGTATCTCTGCACACCGACCAAGGGCACTATTTTGAGAGCCAGCTTTTTCAGGAGCTTTGTCGGATGCTTAGAATCCGCAAAACTAGAATGACACCATTTCAACCTCAAAGCGATGGCATGGTAGAGAGGTTCAACCGAACACTGACAGGAATGTTAATTAAGGAAGTAAATCTCAATCAAAAGGATTGGGATATCAGACTCCCTTACATTTTGATGGCGTATCAGACCTCCGTCCATTCTAGTAAAGGTTTTGCGCCATCATATGCAATGTTTGGACATGAATTAGCACTACCTATAGACATTTGATGCCACGGATATCTGGAGAATGAGTCAGACCGTCTGAATTTGTTGAGTTGACACGGCAACGATTGGAAGAAGCTTATTCATCTATTCGTGAAGAACTCAAAGTAGTCTACAAACGTCAAAAGTCATGGCATGATCATGCAGTCTATGGCAAACCATTCCAAGCAGGTGATCGAGTTTGGGTGAAAGATGATCAGAGAACCAAAGGCCTTTCAGCTAACCTCCAATATCGCTGGAAGGGACGATGGTTAGTCACCAAACTAGTAAGTCAAGTGACCTATGAGTTAAGTGAAATGGCAGGTAATCTAAGAGTACTTCACTTTGACCGACTTAAGTTGTGTATCGAAGAAGATTCCAGTCGACATGACAGAAATCTGTCTCCTAATGAAGTTTCAACTCAAACTGACAGATCTACGAGTCTGCCATTCTCAAGGCCGGAAATGGGAGATACGTACATTACCGAGTCTGTGGTACCAGACATAAACGTCCAAACAGATCGGCTGTACGTTAAAGAATCTGCAGTACCAGACATGATCATCCACACAAACCAGACTTATGTCAAGGAACTGTCGGAGCAAGGTGCTGCCAGCAGGACATACAAAGTAGATCCGTCATTTGAAGAAAATACAGTGGATGATGAGACACATTATGCAGACGATCTCTGCGCCAGCCAGTATTTTGATGCAGTTGCTGTAGAGGATACATGTGAGCCAGGGCAAGAACCCACCATACTTCCAATTATTGAAAAACCATCTCAACCTTCAGAGGTAGCTTTACCTCGAAAGACCAAGTTGAAACCAGTTGCGCCTGGTGCTGGAAAGTACACAGTCATATTAAAAGATCTCGATCTGGCCAGTGATGCGTCTGATAGCAGCGATCAAGAGGAAAGAGAGGAGATTGCTCATGTGGATGTATTTTTCAGAACGCCAGCACCTTATAGTGGGTATAGGCAGGATAGGTTTACATTGGGTCCAAGATCGCAAAATCAAAATATTGCCATTGATGAATTTAGCAGCTCTAGAATGCCAGCCCCTTATAGTGCCACCCAAGCTATTGATGTTAAAGTTCATAGACCTTGGAGAAAAAGGAAGAAGGTTGTCCAACCTAAAGAACAAGTAAGCAAACCGCTGACTATTATGTAATGGAATGCTGAAGGAGTTTCTAACAAGAAAACGGAGCGTAGCCAAATTCTTAAGGAGAAAGGCTTAGATGTCGCATGTATCCGAGAAACTCATCTAAATTCCAGCAGAAGATTCTGTATAAGAGGATTTCAGTGCTTCAGATCTGACAGGGATGGGAGACATAAAGGAGGAGTCATAACCCTGGTCTGGAATAACCTAAATGCCATTGAAGTTCAGAGAGACATGGAAGGACCTGAAATTCTCACAATCAAGATAATTCCAGAGAAAAATCCTCTCACTGTTGTCAACTATTACTGCCCTAATAATCAACCATTGAATCTCAGAAAAATCCCAGTTCACCCAGATTCAACTATCATTGCTGGTGACCTCAACAGTCATTCTCAGTTATGGGGATAGCATGCTACAGATAGGAGGGGTGAGGACATTGAAAATTGGATGGATGAGCAGAAGCTGATTCTCTTGAATAAGGCAGATGACCCCCTACATCCTACGCAAGATGATGGCATCCCTCAAGTTCTCCTGATCTAGCATTTTCGACAGAAAATCTACATCAGGAATCTTTGCGTATTGTTGGGGAACAACTTGGAGGCAGTGATCACTGCCCTGTTTTCATTACCATTAACATGGAGGTTGAGATTGACCGAAATCAGACTCCTCGCTGGAACTATAAGAAAGCAGACTGGGACAGATATTAGAAAGAGAGTGACAGATTGGTAAAAGACATTGATGTCAAAAACCAAAACATCAATAAAGTTTTTTATAATAAGGAAAAATTAGTTACCTCTCCGGGATGTAGAAATTGTTTGAGTGTAGCTTTCGTGACCGTGATCACTTCTTCAGCACTAACTGATGGTCGCTGGCAACGTCACTCTGGTCAGTTCTTGTGGAGTCACGTGACAGCATGGACTGCTAGACTGCTGGTATACGGTAGCCCTCGTCTCTGTTCATGGTTGGTTGATGCTTGTAGATTTCTATGGCCTCTTTAACCTTCCGTTTGAATAAGTTGGTCTCAATGTTGATGACCGAGGCACTGCTGGTGGGGATGACGTGGCCAGTGGATTCTGTATGCTCTGCCACAGCTGAGTTGGAATTGATTTTAAGATGTTGTTTGACTCTGGTGCTGAGAGGCCTTTTGGTTTCGCCTATGCATGTGCCCTCACATTGGTCACATTCGATCTTGTAGATGACTCCAGAGCGTTCATCTGTGGTCAGTTTATCTTTGGGCCTTACTTGTTGCGATCTTAAGGTGTTGACGGGATTGTGGTAGGTTTTGATGTGGAGTTCTCTGAAGAGTCTGCCAAGGTGTTCTGATAGGCCTTGGATGTACGGAAGTCCGCCTAGTGGAAGTTTTTCGACATCTGGTGGTTTATTACGAGGTGGTGGTGATTTTCTCATCCACGAAGTGTAACCATTAGCTATGAGAGACTGCTGGATGTGATGATGTTCTTTTTTGTCTGATGTTTCTGTGATGATGGAGTATGCGTGGTGAAATAGAGTTCTGACGACTGACCTTTTGTGTTCCAAATGGTGATTAGAGTGAAAATTTAGATATTGATCTGTATGTGTGGGTTTTCTGTACACGGTAAGTTTGGTGGTTCTGGAATCACTGACATGTACCAAGACATCCAGGAAGGCAATCTGACCATCTTCTTCGACTTCGCTGGTGAATTGGATGCATTGGTCGACGCTGTTGAGGTGATCAGTGAAAGGTTGGATGTTGTAGAGGTGCAGGCATGTGAAAGTGTCATCCACATATCGGTCCCAGAAATTTGGGGGGGGGGGGTGAGTTGCAAAAAAGCTGCAATGAAGTCTGCAAAGGGGAACGGAGAGACAAATACATGCCGCGGGAATGGATGAGCTTCTGACCATCAGCGAGTTGGAGAAAAGCTTAAAAGTTCTGAAAAACAGGAAGTCTCCTGGACCAGATGGGATAACCAATGAGATGTCGAGGAATCTGGGTACTATTGAAAAGCACAAGCTTTTGGAGATTTTCAAACACAGTTGGTACACAGGAGAAGTTCCCCAGTCTTGGAGAGACGATCATGTGATGTGGAGCAGCAAGGAGTATGTGTTAACAGCCAATTACAGCATGCAACTCGCAATTGATCACCTCAATTCTTGGGTTACAAGATGGTTTGTCTAGATCAACAAAGAGAAGACAGTCGCAATTCTATTCACACTATCCACTAAAAAGGAACACAAGACAAGTCTGAAATTTGGTGACTCAGTTCTGCACTTTGAGGATGAAGTAACTTATCTTGGTCTGATATTTGACAAAAAACTGACCTGGAAGGCGCAAATCAGAAAAGCTGAAGGTATAGCCAAGCGAAGACTGGCAGTTATGCGGAAGCTCACTGGAACATAATGGAGAGCCAACATGAAAATTCTGAAACAGGTTTACTCTGGATCAGTTAGGCCCATCATCGAATACGGCTCATCATCATGGATGACAGCTGCTACAAGCACCATTCAGACATTGGATAGGGTACAAAATCAGGCTCTTCGTATCATAACAGAGTCTATGAAGACCACTCCAATAGCAGCGATGGAAGAACTTACCAATATCTAGCCACTCCAGCAGAGACGAGAAATCAAGGCCGAGATTCAATACGAGAAATTCAAATTGATGCCTCACCATCCCATGCATATGCTTACTCACCAAATGTCTAGAAGAAGGCTCAAGAGGAATAATTTCTTATTAACTTCAAAGAAAATTGAAAGAAACAGTCGGACATCTTCCCCAGATGTATAAACATAACTGCTATATCTGAGGGGGAACCGTGGAAAGCTTCTGAAATAGAAAACACAATTTCAATCTGGCCCTCGATTCCAGGGATTGAAAGCAAGGGAGATTAAGCAGAGGTGACAAACAATGTTCTTCCACTGAGTCATATTGCAGAAAACTACCCTGCGGAAGAGTGGCTACATGTTTATACAGATGGATCAGCTATCCAGGCTGTCAAGAATGGAGGGGAAGGTGCTCACATTAGGTTTCCATGTGGAGATATAACAGACTCATGCTTGTCAACAGGGAAGCACTGTAGCAATTACACTGCAAAAATCCAGGCACTGATCTTAGCTAGCCAAAAGCTGATACAACGAAAAACCACAAATGAAAATATTGTCTTCCTGACAGACTCCCTCTCAGCGCTCCAGACGCTGGAGAGGGGAAAGGAAAGTACAGATTCAATTCATGAAAATTCTACACAACTGTCTAAGTAGAATGATGTCAACTTACAGTGGATTCCCTCGCATTGTGGCATATTAGGAAATGACAAAGCTGATCAACTGGCTAAGGAAGGGTCAAATAAAGAACAAGTCAACCGCGAGGTTGACTTTGAAGAACTGAAGCATATCATTAAAGCCACAAGACCCACTAGCAGGCAGCATAATGATGCAATACACAGCCTCAGTAGGAAGGATCAGACATGTGTCTTCAGATTGAGGACTGGTCACAATCGTATCAATGCACATCGTCACCATCTCATGATTACAGAATCTGCACTTTGTGAGTGTCAGCAGGCAGAAGAAACAACAGAACATTTCTTACAGCACTGCCAGCGACATGAACATGCTAGGAGAAGCTTCTGGCCTATTGAAGTATCTTTTGAATAGAAGATCAGAGGAGACAGAGACAGTTACATGACCATTTCAGCTTTCATGCACCAAATAAGGAAAACAGTCTAAGATTACTGTCATGAGAAAGATGGACGCAAGAAGAAGACAAGACGCCTTACCGAAAGCCAGTCATAACACAACAGAACTTATTTCTAATTATACAGGTGTGAAGATTTGAGGGATACCACCTCACTTTGTCCATCTAGTGGAAAGATAATGTAGAATTGAAAACTTTAAACTGATTCTGTGGAACGAGAAAATCATTTCACATTACTGTTTCAGTATAGTCACATATCTTTGCGATAGATTAATAAGGAATTTAGACTTCTTTCAGGTATTCTTTATCCTTCTCTTTTTCTTTCTCTCCATCGATCCATGTTTGTTTTTCCTTATTTTCTTATCGCTATTTTTTTTTTGGAGGTGATATTTGATAGCTGGGTGAGGATGGTGAAGGAAAAATGCTGCTCGGATCTAGTTTTGTCAGCTGTGTCAAGTTTCAATTCAATTATGTTACGAGTTTTGAAGCGGTTGATGGAATTCGATTTTGGTTGTTATTTTGGACAAGTGAGAGGGACATTCTACTTCTTACCCGGTGTTTATGTGTTGCGTTTCAAGAAATTAACATCAGTGGCATTCGTCAGCGCAGCTGGATCAGGGACTGCTGTAAGTACTGGACAGCCGAACACATGCAGCTGACAGCATTTAGTATGGAATGGGTTCGTTAGGTGAGTGGCTATTAATTAACTAGTCATAAAAGACGTACACATATTTTCGTCGGCGGAGCTATTGTAAAAGTCCAGTTTAGCATACCAATGAGCAGACGACCAAATATTCTTAACCCCTGTCTTTCCGACAGCCTGTTTAGATTTTGGAAGAGAAGCTGGCATCTTGGAATGTCTGATTTTCTTCAAATATGTTGCTGAAAGTTGTTGTAAATGCATTTTGCAATGATTTTCAGCCGTTATTTGATGGATTTCTCTCATATTTCTTTGACCGGTGCTTTCTTGACTAGGGTCTTTGGCAGCGATCAGGCATAAATGGGCGTATGTCAAATTAGAGTTATACATAGGCAGACTGGATTATTTCGGTAACATGTAATTGGTGCATGTTTTCCCCTTTTCAGACATTTTCATAAAACTACAGGCTCCTCAGATTTTCGTTCTCTTGGCGTCTGTATTCATAGGAGTAAACATCTAAAAGGTGTGTTCCGCTTACGTGATCTCTTGCTAACTTCTAAATTTTGATAAACTCTTAGCCTAAGTTTCTTGAAGTTCTAGTCGAAAGAAATTAATTCTTCGACAGTGTTCAGCTTAGTGTAGCGACTTGGATTAATTTGAAGCCAGTTATAATCTGTGCTCTCGCCTTATTAATTTTTACTGTTCACGTTTATCGTGAAAGGCATATTTGTCTGGCGTAAGCGCGTGTGTAGTTTCGGCCGGCCTAACTGGTTAATCCATAGTCAATTGTACTGTGCGCACTTTTCTTAATTTGTAGCTTATGCAGTTGTTCATTCTGAGTTAAATGTGTTAGCTGGAGGACATGAACACGGGACACAAGATGCCAAGGGCTAGGAGGTATCTTTTGCCAGGTAAATATTTGAACCGATTTGCCTCCTATACAAAATTATTAAGAAGAAACCTTAAGTTTTCCATTTTCCCTATTTCCACTTCCATGTATCTGTCCCCTTCGCTCTACGAAGATGCAGGAATAGTGGAAATACAGTCCATTTTTGTTTATAGGGCCCTTTAAGACTCAATTTCAAATACTAGGTAAGAAGTGCCTCACAGTTTTTGTATGTCAATCTAATCATAATTTTTACTGTCTCTGAAGAGAAATTTGAAAACGTTTTGCTGACCTAGTAGAAGCAAGTTATCTGGTTAACAGTAATTTTTGCAAAGAGCCAGCACTGAGATGTTATTTTGTCCAGTCGATTCTGGTATCCTGTAGAAGCAAGTTATCCAGTTAGAAGTCCATTTTTGCAGAGAGCCAGCACTGAGATGTTATTTTGTCCAGTCAATTCTGGTTTCCTGTAGAATCAACTTATCACGTTTGCAGTTTAAGCCAGCAGATAGCCAGCGCTGAGAAGTTCTTGTTGACCAGTAGATCCGGTTTCCTGTTAAAGCGAGCTGCCGACATCAGTCAATTTACAGATAGGCAATACCTATTTTCTTATTATTCAGTAGATTCCGCTCTTGATTTTGGGAGCAGCACAAAGTTTTATAGAATCAACTGTTCAGTACTTATTTTCTTGTTATTCAGTACATTCTGCTCTTGATTTTGGGAGCAGCACAAATTCTTTTTATAGAATCATTGTCATTGTAATCAGTTTAGAATTGCACCACGTAGGCACACTCATTAACATTAGGACACACATAAGATTATTTGTTGATTATTATTTTTTACCTACACAAGGAGATTTTCCAGTATTAGATTTCATGCCATAACCATTTGTAAGCCTTGCTGATGCTAAGAAGGTGCCTGCCTGCGTTAGCAACGGTTTGAGCATTGTGACATCAGTCTATTCTGAACTGATTAATTATCTAGTATGTCTGGACTCCCCTCTGGTTAGGCTAGAATAGGTGGACCGGATTTCATTCCAGGTTTGGGATGCAAGTAATGGAATTGTTGGACCTAAATTATCAATTAAGTCATTCTAGATTTAACCCTTTTGGCAAAACCACATCCTGAGGCTAAACTAACTAATCCGGTTTCAGGTAAACCAAGCGTAGTGTTACAGGGAAAGCCCCGGGGCATCCTTAACACAGGGTAATCTAAACCTTATTTTAGTATTTGATCGATTTATTTAAAACTTGATCTGTCGCCCGTGATTTTGAACCGTTCAATTTAGCTAAAATCAGTTAAGAAACTCAGACACATTTGTAGGACAAAGGTCATAGGTCAAGGTCATCAAATAAGTTCACCTGTACTCGCCCAGTAATTAGAGAGGTCACTGCTTGGTTCTCTGGACTGAGACGGGGCTTGATTGGCATAATGCAGAGGCCGTCACTACCCTTTGCAACAGCTGTGAGACGTGCAAGAGCACTGCGATGGATGCTCTCCAGCTCTCCTCTGCATCGCACAACGCAGTCTTTGCACTGCACAGCACGCTCCCATGACAGATCGGGAGCCTGGCCACGTGTCTTCGCCTAGCACAGTGAGGTCATCCTTGCTCAGCTTCGGCACGACACTATTGCTGGTATTGACCAGCTATGATGCAGCATCGCCTTGCCACCTCACGTGGGACCTTCGCGAGATGTCCATTAGGCTTAATGGATGCCTCTTCCGACACAAACATATCAACGATATGCTCTGCTAGCAGTAGAGATGCCATGGTAGACATCGTCGAACCCCTGCCACCCACGGGCGCTGGTCCCGCGGGGAAGCCGATGGTTCCACGTCGAATTCTGGTCTGACGCTTACCAGCCATTGGCAGGCATCAGCCCAGTACTCCTCTGTGGCCACCTGTGAGTGCTCGACTAGGCGCATGTCTTTGTCGTCATCAACAGCACTCGCAGGTGTGAATGTAGCTGGAGCCGTGGATACTCCTGGTAAGCCAGAGAAAACATGCAGGCCCGAGAGAAGCCATGGTTTGCCCCGTAGCTTGACCAGGAGCCAGAGCCATGGCATTGTGGGGGGTATAATGCACCACGTCATGGCCCGAGCCGGCCGTCGCCATACCATTGGAAAGCCGTGGTATGCGATACAGGTGGCCATTGGCTACAGCCCAGGCAAACCGCTACGCTGTGAACGCTGCTCCTGCAGGAGTAGTCCCATGGAAAATTTTGCCCGTGCTCCCCGCGAGGGATGTACGTTTGTCCACTTCCAAGGAAACAGCGTCATTGGGTGAACACAGCAGACAGTCTTCATCCTCCTGGCCAGAAAGGTTAGCAAAGAGCATTAACCTGGACTGGCCAGGGAAGGTACCATATGATGGTATGGTACCACAGGAGTGTGGACGCTCCACAGATCCCATAAAGCGGGAAGCTGGGTCCATCACCCCTGCCCCAAAAAGATCAACTGATGGGGCAAGCCTTCAGCCGGGATCATTTAGGTCCGCTCCTCGATGAACTGGCGAGACAAGCCTCAAGCCGGGTTCTACTGGAGCCACCTCTGAATCTTTAGCGAAAACTGGCAAACTCCTATGGAAACTATATTCAGAGGTGGGGACTATCTGCCCAGGGGCAGATGAAGAAGACAATGAATTACCTGGACCAGGAAGCATGCCGCGAAGCAACTCTGGTACCAGGTCCTTGATTCTCTTCACCTCTCCCATCATCTCAAGGCGGAAGGCCTCCATGTCCGTGGACATGGAGGCCTTCCTTTTACCCGTACCACTTACACTCTCATGGTCTTTCTTCACGCGCTTCTCCTCGCGTGCCCTATCCTTCACCTGTAGAATTAATAAATGGCCCAAGGGCTATAGTGCTCACCTAGCGGGTAAGGAACTGTAAACATGTTTACATTAATTAATGTCTGACACTACTGACCACCAGAGAAAGCTCCATTTGCTCATGGGGCATGCATAATAAATGCCATTTATGAATGGGGCAATGGTCACAAGCAGACTTGAGAGAGGAAATGCAAGAATATGGCATCCGTGACATTATTGACGAACGGAAAAAGTATAACTGATCAATGGGGAAACCATTCCTGAGATTACTTACAAATTGTTCAAGTGTGTTAATAGATGTCATTTACTAATGGAACAATCATCACAGTAAAGAATCTGGATAAGGAAATACAAGAATATTGGTATCCTTGGCATTATTAACCAACAGGAAAAGTACCATTGATCAATGGACCTGCCATCCCTGACACTATTATCAAAATAGTTCAAATGTACAAACAGATGCCATTTACCAATGGGGCAATGGTCACAAGCAAACATTTATGCTGGTAATACAAAAATATTTGTGTCCTTGACACTATTGACCAATGGGAAAAGTACCATTTATTAATGGGGCAGCCATCCATATTATTGATACAGCAGATGACATTTATCAGTGGGAAAATGGTCACAGTAAATAATTTAGATGAAGAAATGCAAGAATATTGGTGTCATTGACATTATTCACCAACGAGAAACACACCATTGATCAATGGAGCAGCCATCACTGAGACTATTGATCAATAGTTTAAGTGTCACATCACTGATCTTTACCAAAAGGGCAATGGCGAGGTCACAGTTAAATGTTTGGATGGGGAAATGCAAGACTATTGACATGATTGACCAACAGGAAGAGTACCATTAATCAATGGGCAGCCATCCCTGACACTATGTCAAATTATTTAAGTGTACGAACTGAACATTTCTGACAAATCTTGTTTTAATCTATTAACAATTTACGAAATGTGACACAGATAATTTTCCTCACAGGGTTCAATACTTAAAAATGCCTTGAGTCACAGTTATGGCCCTTAATTCAAGTTGTGGCTTCTTCATATTCATAGAGCAAATAGATATTTGACTGAAGATACATATCTGCTAAATTTGGTTTTAATCCATCATCAATTAACGAAACAAATGAATTTTCAACATAGGGTTTAAGACTTAATGAACCAGAGTTAGACTTAATGAACCAGAGTTATGACCCTTGTTTAAAGGCGCACTCTTTATATTCATAGTTCAAATAGATATTTGACGGAAGGAAAATATCTGCTAAATTTGGTTTTAATCTCAACAATTGGCGAAAATATGTATTTTCCCCAGAGGGTTTAATACTTAAAAACGCCTTAACGAACCAGAGTTATGGCCCTTGTTTCAGGGTGTGGCTACTTCATATTCATAGCTCTAATAGATGTTGCCTAAATGAACGTATCTACCAAATTTTGTTTTAATCCATCAATAAATGACGAAACGTGCCACAAAGATATATCTTCCCCATAGGCTTCAGTACTTAAAAACGCATTAATGAACCAGAGTTATGACCCTTGTTTAAGTGTGTGGCCACTTCATCTTTATAGCCCAAAAAGATATTGCCGAAAGGAACACGTCTGCCAAATTTGCTTTTAATCAATTGATAAATGATGAAACATGCCATAAACGTATTTTCCCCATAGGCTTCAATACTTTGAAAATATAGCAAGGGCCATAACTCTGCTATTTGTTGGCGCGGGGGGGGGGGGGGGGGGCATGTTATGGCCAAAGTGAAGACTGCACCAAACTATGCAAGCAACGCAATAACATTCTGCGCTACATCAGCGAATGCTTAAAAGAGCTTGCCATTCAACAGACTCCCAGGCATAACATAAAAAGGGGACAATGGTGGAGAAAAAACATCTCACATGTGAACCATATCCATAACATGAACCTGTGGACAAAAAAACAAGGAGAGATTAGTATTTCATGGCGCTAAAATAAGATTTGACCAGTTTTCTAGGCGCCTATCACGTCTAAATCGTGTCACAGAAACACATAACAATGTGCATTTAATGACAAAATTAGATACAAATGTAATAGAAATCACCTGCTGGCTTGATCCCAGCATGGCTTCAGGCGACTTATCATGATCTGACATCATTAATGCTACTCTCCTACACTTAAAGATAGAATGAAAAACGCAAATTGAGCTTCAAAAGAAAAAAACATGTGTCTCTGGCCAATATACTGGAAAGAGGAAGTGTTAGTCTGCCCATGCGCGAGGTTGGGGCTGGCATCCACCGGACTGTCAACTGACTCCCTGCACAGTAGGGGCACCTGTCTTTTTTAATCTGAGGTTTATTGAGCGAAGGTCGATATTTAGGAAATATCATAGTGTTAGGGAGGTAAGTATACTCTTGAAGTGAAACTCTGTTTCGGGTTCATTCATAAAGAGATTCTCCATTTTTAGTTTGTCTACAGCTATTGGGAGAAGTTCGTCAAGGGATTTCTTTTCTTCGTCTATGAAGTCCATGTCATCTGCATATACCCAGTATGGACACCGGGGGGGGGGGGGGGGGGGGGGGGTTTGGTCTTGTGGAATTTTCCCGCACAGATGTCAATGACACAGCAAGGTAACAGGTTAAGATCACAGGGATAGACCATCTCACTGTCATGCCTGTGGGGAGCCGATTGATGGTCTCAAACCCTACAGACTTCACTGTCTTGACTCGCACTCTCTACTTAGTGGTTGCAAGTTGTAGTCTCACTAGTCGTAACTCATCTTCATTTCATCTTGCTTGACGTAGTACATCTAGGATCTTTGAGTGTTTAATTGCATTGAAGGCTCATGACATGTCAATTTTGTGGAAATCCTAGTGTTTGGGTATGACTACCAACACAAGCATGCGTTGAGCCTATACAATGTCTGCGCAGCTGCGTCCACGTATAAAGCGACTTTGACATGATCCAGTGAAGTCATCGATTTTGTCTCGGATGCGGCATAGAGTAACATTGGATAGGATTTTCTGTATGCTCTTGAGGAGCACAATGGGCTGCAGATTGGTGGGGGTGGCTTCTTGGGCTTAAGTAGCGCGATACGGATGCCTTTGCTTACAGCATCGATGGGAAGGTGGTGCATAAAAGCTGAATTGATTAGGTGCGTGATCAGTTTTGAGATAATGTCACTTGCGTATTTGAATAGTTCATTGCTCATGCCATCAGAACCGGATGCACATTCATTTCTCAGCGCTTCGAGTGCCTTCTCAAATACTGCTGTTTTAATTGCTGTTAGTAATGGCCTGGGGTCTCCTGAGAACGGGTCCAAGGGCTCATCATCATGATCAGTGAACTGTTCCTTGAACCATTCTCAAATTTCCTCGACTTTTCCAGAGGTCAGTCCCAATAAAGTGTCCTTCAGGGTTGTATACAATGACCGGTTGTGTGTAGTCAGTAACTCTCAGGGCTTGAGCAACCTGAAACATTTTGTGACAGTCATCCCTGGCAGTGATTTCATCTGCCTGGGAGTCTGTTGAATGGCAAGCTCTTTTAAGCATTCGCTGATGTAGCGCAGAATATTATTGCGTTGCTTGCATAGTTTGGTGCGGTCTTCACTTTGGCCACTGATAGATGTGCAGCGATATTGCTTTCTGCTCTGCTGATAGTTTTACTACTACAGGGTCATCAGTATAACTAGTTCAGTTGTTTTTAGATAGTCTTGATACACGTCTATAATATATCATATGAACACCTTAATTATGAAGCTGACCCAAAACATACATCTACTGTACTGTAATTTGCCATCTGAAAATTCATCACTGGAATGATGTACTGGCTCTATGAGCAAGCCATTCTAGCACCTGGTAAATTTGCAAAAATAGTCTCCTGTACATCTGCAAAAGGGCATTCACTAATAACTTTTATATTCTTGGACACATTTGACCATTACAAGGTCAAAGACAATCTTTCTGCAAAATGGCAGTTACATGTAACAGAATTATTTAATTGTACAATATAACTGATCGTAACCACTGCACTTGATAAAATAACATTTAAAGTGCCTTAAGTTGAGCTATAATGGAGGAATCCAGTTTTAGCCATGCCCCACCCATCTCTAGCTAAGCTCCACCCACACTTGATCGATTGATCCCTGCACTCTCTGAATCTCAATTGCAAACTTTACAGGCAAGCTGTTGAATATTTTGAAAATAATTTGACTGGGTGGTGTCCAGTAAAATTAGTTTCAAAATATTCACAGCATGGTTATTAAACAGTAAAGACATACAATTCGTACAACGTGATTGACTATTAAGTGCTTAAGATGGACTACATATAAATCGAGTCATTCATGGCGTAATTGATTATGACGTCAGCCTACACATCATGTAGTTCATTATAACATCATATAATTGCAGGATAAACTGGATTCCTTCATTGACAGAAACATACAGCTGATAATGTCTGATATTTACCACGTGAGATGGTAAAGGGCCTCGCTAACACAATCAGGAACAGAACCTGTGTGAAATACTGAATCATACGTACGTCTATATCCTAACCAATCAGTTAACCCTTTAACCTCTGAATTTGTTTAAGAAAATTTTAATTTTCTCATAAAAATGTCCATTTGCAGAGCAAGAGAAGACTATTTTTGACAATTTACCACTGGAATGACTGGTTCGGTTATCGAGCCAGTCATTTCAGTGGTAAATTTACAAAAATAGTCTTCACTTGCTCTGCATATGGACATTTCGCAAGACCACTGCATACGCCGTTTTGGGCTGACATGAGTATTAAAGGGTTAATGGTCATGAGGGTCAAAACTGCCCTCTGTACTGGGCTTGAGGAATGTGCATTTGCAGGCCAAGAGAAGACAAGCTTTGACTGGGAGTGCCTGACTCGATAACCGAGCCAGTCATTCTAGCATGTGTCTAGCAGTAAATTTTCAAAAAATAGGTCTTCTCTTGTCCAGCAAATGGACATTTAATTAGCAAATATTTTAATTTGCCTGAGAAAATTTGACCATTAAAGGATTAAAAGAATAAGGGCCTTAATGCTCACCTGGACCATGAGCATTTGAACCATTAGCATTTGCAGACATATTTTTATTTCAGCAGCAACATGACATATCATACAAAATTGTGAATTCAGTACAATCGATATTTAGCGGGAAAGTAATGATGAACGCTGTTGACCACACAATCAGATTGAACCTTAGGTCCATGCAGCCAATACAAAAATCCAATACGGCCATCAGACTCAAAATTTTGATCGGGCCATGAACAAACTGTAATCACCCTTAATTATCTATGAAATTAAATCTAATGAGTTTCAGCCTGATCCGGTAATAGCAGTTCCTGAGATGTCATTTCGGAAAACAAGACGGTCAATGGAACAAGCCGTTAATGATGAGTAGCGCTTATGACGACTTGCAGCAATTTTTTTGGCCAATCAAAATTCTGTATATTATTTAAGTTCTGAACCATACCACTCTAGGGTCCTTCCAGCAGAATTTGTTTGGAATCAGCCAAGAGGTTAATTAATGAGCAGGCTTTTAACTGATTTCCAGAAATTTTCAGAAAATTTAAGATGGGCGTCGGCAAAATTCACCAATAAAGATATTGTATACAGATCCTGAACCCTACCACCCTAGTATCATTCCATCTAAGTCTGGTTGAAATTGCCCGAGTAGTTAATGAGGAGTAGCATTTTAAACGATTTCCCGCCATTTTCTGGAAAATTCAAGATGTCGGCCAAGATATTGATCAATCAAAATTCTGCGTACAATTTCTGAAGCATACCACTCTAGGGTCATTTTGGAAAACAAGATGGCCACTGGAACAGGCGGTTAATGAGGAGTAATGTTTTAAACGATTTCCAGCCATTTTCCGGAAAATTCAAAATGACCGCCAACCAAATTGGTCAGTCAAAATTCTGTATATATGCTCTAAACTATACCACTGTAGGGACCTTCCAACCGAGTTTGTTTGAAATCGGCCAAGCGGTTAACGAAGAGTAGGCTTTAAAAAAAGAAAATCCAAGATGATCGCCAGGAAAATTATCCAATTAAAATTCAGTACACACGGTCTGAAACCTACCAGCCTAGTATCTTTTCAGCCAAGTTTGGTTGAAATTGTCTAAGCAGTTAATGAGGAGTCACATTTTAAACAATTTTCCTCCATTTTTCGCAAAATTTAAGATGGCTGCCAAAAAAGTGAACAATCAAAATTCTGCATGTAAGTTCTGAAGCATACCACACTAGGGTCCTTCCAACCGACTTTGATTGAAATCAGCCAAGTGGTTAATGAGGAGTAGGCTTTTAAATGATTTCCAGAAATTTTCAGACATCCAAGATGGCCACCAGAAAAATTCACCAATCAAAATTCTGTATACATGGAATGAAACCTACCATCCTATTATCCTTTGTGAGTGAGCCAAGTCTGGTTGAAATTTCTCAAGCAGTTAACGAGGCGAAACGTTTTAAATGATTTCCCACCATTTTAATATTCAAGATGGCGGCGGAAAAAATTGACCAATCAAAATTCTGTATATATGTTCTGAATCATACCAAGCTAGGGTCCTCTGAATCGAGTTTGCTTGAAATCGACCAAGTGGTTAATGAGAAATAACTGATTCCTGAAATGTTCACAAAATCCAAGATGGCGACCGGAAATACTGACCAATCAGAATTCTCGTTAGAAGTGTTGAAGCCTACCAGGAGAGAATTAGTTCACCCAAGTTCCGTTGAAGTCAGACCATTTATATTGGAGGAGTAGCATTTTATATGATTTCTGGAAAATCTTTGGAAAATCCAAGATGGCAACCAGAAAAATCGACGAATCAAAATTCTGTATAGAGTTCCGGAGCGTAACACGATAGGATCCTTCCAGCCAAATTTGGTTGAAACCGGTCAAAGCATAAATGAGATGCGATTTGACGGACGGATGACGGCCAGCCACCATGGAAAACAAGGGCCAGGTGAGCTAATAATAATTGTTATCCCCTGTTAACACTTAACCTGACCAAAATATTTTCTGAAGAGGGCTTGAGAAATGTCCATCTGCCACAGAATGAGACTATTTTTGAAAGTTTACCACTGGAATTACTGGCTCAATAACCGGCCGTCATGCCAGTAAAAAATTTTCAAAAATAGTCTCTTGTTCTGAAAACGGACATTTTCTATGAGAAAGTTAAAGTTTTCTTGAAAAAATGTTAGCATTAAAGGGTTACATAATGGAATAAAAGCCTGCTTATTTGGTAAATACATATTACTGACCACGTCGGTTTCCCTGATAACATTATGCAGCATTCCATCAAGTAGAATACCAACACTGAAGGACACGCTGCCTTTAACTGCCTCGCCATATACATATCTATAAAAGACAACAATATCAACCATCATAAAATGAAAAGATACAAGCTATGCCCAAAATATTCAAAATAATATTTCTTACATTGTGTTCGAAATTGTACTAGCCAACATGTTTCTGGGTTTTTTCCCCGGAAACATGTTAAAGGAAAGGACCAGGGAACTAACAAATGCTCTTGAATGAGAGATTTAGATAATAATCAACCTGTAGCCACCAGCAAAAGCAGAAATATATCGGAATAATTAGAAATAGGCAAATAAATACCATTTATGTCACTCTGGCAGGAACCAATTAGTGATGCAGCTGGTGCTGTGCACTCTGGTGTATGCAGTGACTAAATAATAAATAATACCCGCTATAGCCGGTCATATGTATGATTACTGTATTCTGCGGCTGCAGTAGTAGAAACATCCTACAGCAACAATCAGTCCTTCGCTTTTGCCCACTGTGTCTTGTCCTCAGACCAAATCCTTAGCTTCCTCAGGTCTATTCTTGACTTGAGTGTACCGAGTCCTGCTTTCTTGAGGTCACCTCATAGCACACTTAGCAGATTTATGCAATGATGTCCTCTCCTTGCTTTGTATTCGCTGGCTCTGAGTAGGGTGAATTCCAAGGTTCTCTGTGCTGGTGTCTCTTCTGGCATCCTTAGCACATGGCCAAACATGGACCATCTTTGCTGGGCAACTTTTACAGACAGCGACAACATATTACACATCTTGTATAGTGCATCATTGGAAAGTATTGTAGCTCGTGGGGTAGTGTCGGGCTGTTCCAGTGTCTGGTGTCGACTTGCACTATTGCATGTGCACGACGAGTGATGGTGCTGGTTAGCTTCCGGTCTCGGGGTTACGGATCTTGTTCGATACTTCCCTACGGGTAACAAAGACCGGCTCATAAGGCCGGTGGAAATCAATCGTTCCGGTGGGGCCGTGCAACCATCGTTGTGAACATTAAACACAACAGTCTCATCCCAAGAGTTTGTGTCACAGGTATGCCTGCCCATAGCAATTTCGTGATCTATGGACTTACAATATTTGATTGGTGACCTAAAGATTAAGTCTATACAATAGTTTTACCTAAACAGACCGTCAAGATAAAATGAGCAAACGAAAATACAAGCCATAGAGACAGCCTGATGAACCTTTAAATGCGGGACTCCTGGAGGTACCACACAGACTCGCAGGTCCACAGAGGTATCCCCGCAAGGGAGGCTCCCACACACGAGATCACTAATTAACTTATTATAAGCTATTATACCTCTAAGCTGAAAGGAAAGAGAATCATCTTTTATAGTGTCGAAAAGCTATGTGCCTCATGCGGGCACTACTCCTGGTGCTAGTTGTGGGTGAGAAGTAGTAGCCTCGGCCTCCGTCACAGGAAAATGTTGCCATCGCTTAAAGTGGGAGAAGAGTGTTGGCCAAAAAGGGCCTACTCTAATATTCAACCAAAATGCTATAAAGAAAAGACCATACCTAGTGAAATTAAGATTTATAAAGTTGCGTGCTGTTTTACGTGAAGATGGGACGAGCGATTCCCAAGGGATTCCCATGCCACCGTCCTATGTAGTTTCAAGTATGCTGAATTAGTAGTTGCCGCTTTTATTTATGCGGGCCTTCTATGCCAAACCTAACATTTAGTTTTTAGAGACAAGAACTATTTTAGGCTGCAAATGGCAGGCGCCTACCTAGCTTTAGATACGGCTGTCATTGAGAACGGATGTCCTAAGACATCAATACTGGAGACGGCGTGCATACATGTTATTTCGCAAGATCTCCGAGCTAGGTGAGAATCTGGACATCTTGCTCCATAACCACAAACTGTCACAGGACTTGGTTACTTTCCACAAAAGCAGGTTTTAGGCAACTGATCTATCGTTACGGTGGGGGTAAGAGAGACGAATACCCACTGTGAATATCCTTCCCGTGAGGGTGTGGCAGATCCTAACATCATGCCCAGACATTCTTACAGAATTCGGTGGGGATGCGCATCTCGCCCGTCACCAGGTCCTATGGAGCTAACCTTTTTAACCTGATGTTAGGTTTAAACGCAAGTTGCCCAGTTATGCACTGCAGTGCGGGGGAATTGTCTAGCAGTTGAAAAAGAAAATAATAATTAAAATATGTTTTCGCAGTACTTCCTATATTGGCAGGGATAACTAACTACTAGGTATTCGAAGATAGACGGGAAATGTATGTGACACCACACCCTGGCCATAACCGCTCGGAAACCCCAATAGTTTCCCAGGATCGGATCAGTCCATGGTGCGGATAGGGACCTCCAAACAATTAAGAAGCCATAAGGCTTAGTGGAACATGAAGAGAGACAATAACTTATAAATATGAGGCCCAGTAAGTATGTTGGCCAATTTCACACAACCTTGCCGGAGTGCAGGGCTAAATTATCGCAACTACCAGAAAAGAGGTGTACACTATGTGTCTCTTGATGAAGAAATTGTCTCTAATCATATTAAACCTATCCTATCGAGCTGAATAGAAAGGCTTTTTAGTCGGTCGCATGCCGGGCTAAACAGAGTTATAGCATGGACAGCGAGCTCAGTGAAAAATTGTTGGTGGCGGGAGAATATGATGCATATATAAATGTTGCCATAGTTTTTCTTATGTGCACTGCAGTCCTACATTTTCTACAAATAAACAAAACATCTGAACGGATGGCTGCTTGCCATATATAAAACTAACCAGAACAGGTAATACAATGTGAAATGATCAGAATAATACATGAAGCATAGGTTGGCAGATCTACTATGGTGCGGTTAGCAAAAGAAACACCTTACAGTAAAATAAGAATAACTATAAACAAATAAAGAAATTATGACTAGTGGTCCTAAGACCGTTACGGTTCCTTTCAGGCATCGGGACCATCTACACACATAAAGTATAATCATCAAAGTTGTAATTAACGGGATAATTAAAGATGTTAAGTATAGTTACTTGAATAGTCGGTAGCCATTCTTAATGATGGGCTATCGTGTTACTGAAATTGATACGTCATCCTTGGTGTGACGTGAGTTGACGCGTTCTCTGGAGGCTGGAAAGTTCCCGCATGTCGGTTCCAGCAAACAGGATTCCCGCATGCAGTCCAGGACGGGAGCGGATCGAACTCAGGACGGTAATCACAATATAAAAATGTCTAACAAGCAGTCAGTAAGTGATATAATAAGATTACTGCTAGGAAGAAAGTTCCCGTACACCGATGGTACGGATGGAAGTTAAGAACAACCCGTTTATGAGTGGGGGTTGTCGAATATGGATGAAGATACATAGGTAAACTTCGACTCACTAACCATAGTCAGTTTCATGGTTTACTGATCATGCACAGTTGTTATGCCCAGTCGAACTTGATCGTAGACGACTATAGTTCGTTGGTACCCGGTTCCCTATTGAATTACTATTGCAGAAAATTTGGAGCCGGGTACCAGTCTTCATTAACCCTTTCTGTCGTCTATTTTGATGACATACGAAAATGGGTTATTTTTGTCCGCTAAGACGTCAAAAAGCGTTCATATGGCATAAAGTGGGAAGGAATATGGGCTTGGGAACATTGACATACAATGGGAAGCATAATTTCACCAAACTTAAGTTATTTAGTGAAATATTTACACTTTTATTTGCATTTATTCGTGGCAAGCGATCGGTGTCCGCCATTTTGAAATTTATGCAAATATCGGACTAACCATCTGAACCGAGGTCGGGCGCTCG
Source organism: Chaetoderma sp. LZ-2023a (assembly GCA_034401795.1). Classification (NCBI taxonomy): domain Eukaryota; kingdom Metazoa; phylum Mollusca; class Caudofoveata; order Chaetodermatida; family Chaetodermatidae; genus Chaetoderma; species Chaetoderma sp. LZ-2023a. The sequence continues at coordinate 277,593 of JAVVLW010002138.1, read as the reverse complement.
GTTGACTATAGTTGACTAGCTAGTTAACTATTTGAAGTTCGGCTGGTACTCTGGTTAGCTATCGCTAACTATGGTTAGGAGTCGAACTTGACCATAATAATAATAATAATAATAATAATAATAATAATAATAATAATAATAATAATAATCATTCTTTATTGAGGGTAAAATCTTCAGGATAACCTGCTCTCCCAGATGCCCTCACAAAAACAACAATGATCAGTGCAATATGTGCAGTGCGAGATGATATAAAAATATGTACAAAATGTGAATAATAAATATTTACACTATGTTCAAAAGCATACAATATCGTATGCAGACATTTTAATCTAATAAATGTACGTTATTATTATTATTGTTATTATTATTATTATTATTGATATTATTATTATTATTATTATTATCATTATTATCATTATTATTATTATTATTATTAATATTATTATTATTTGTATTAGTCTTACGGACACAAACATACTCATCCAACTCAAAGAAGCATACAACCAATCGCACTCAGTCACGCACTCACGCACTCCCAACATACTCTAAACATACATGACTTTTCTTTTCTAAATTAGTCGCAAACATTGTAAACCTAACATATAGAAAATTATGTCATGTTTATATGGTTGTGTATATTTCGTTTGAAAGAACAGAGTGTTTGCTGACTTGTAATAGTTCTAGGTAGCGAATTCCATATCTGAGTTGCAGTGTATGTGAAGCTATGTTTCCCGTAATCAGTTCTTATTTTTGGAGGCTTTAAATGACTATAAGTTTTTGAGCGTAGATGCAGTGTATGCGCTTCTTCAATAGGGGTGAATAGGTCGCTAATGTACTTAGGTGTTATGTTATTGAGTGCTTTGTACGTCATTGTGCTTGTTTTTGTAGTCAATCGTTGCGCTAACGGAGTCCATTTCAATCGTTCATATAACTGTTTTGATGGGGTTTTGTGAGGGACATCTAAAATAATTCTAGCGGCGCGTTTCTGTAATTTTTCTAGGCTTACAAGTAGTGTAGGTGTACCGGCGCAATAAACCAGGGAGCAATAATCGATGTGTGATAGTATGTAAGATTTGTAAAACAAGTTTCGTTCATCTACATTCATATATTGCTTGTTTTTCTTCAACATAAAAATAAGTGATGCTATTTTACTGCAGAGTTTGCCAATATGTTGTTGCCATGATAGATTGTTATTTATATGTAATCCTAGAAGTTTTGCATTGGCTATACTGCCTATGTCTCCGTTACATGTATGAATTTTAATATCTTTTTGATTAATCTGATTTAGCTTAGACTTGGTGTTGATCATAAGTAGTTTTGTTTTGTCTGTATTTACAATCATTTTATTATTTTGACACCATGTCTGGATGGATGCCATATCATCTGTTAGTCTGTCGGTTATTTTTGCTACGCTATCAGAATTGTAATACATCGTTGTGTCATCACAGTACATATCAACATTACTTTTAATACTGAGATGGAGGTCATTAACGTAAATAATAAATAATAACGGACCCAATACAGAGCCTTGCGGAACGCCTACTGTTACGGGGCGAAATCCAGATATTTTGTCTGAGATTGACACATACTGCTGCCGATGTTCGAGATAGGAAGTGAACCATTTTAACGCAAGCTTGTCAAACTTGTAAACGTCTAATTTTTGTATTAATATTTTATGATCAACAAGGTCAAATGCTTTTTTAAAATCTATCATTATAGCGCCTACAAAGTCCCCCTTATCAACAGCAAATCGCCAGTTTTCTATCAATTTTAAAAGCGCAGTTTCGCAGGAATGTTTTGGCCTGAAGCCGGATTGGGATTCATACAACAGACTATAAGCTGTCAAAAATTTATATAAATAATTATGTACATGTCTTTCAATTATCTTGGATAAGATAGGTAAAATAGAAATGGGTCTGTAATTACTTACCTCGCGTTTATTTTCTGACTTGTGTAGTGGTTTTACTTTAGCATATTTCCACAAAGTAGGAAATATACCAGTGTCTATGCTTTTATTTATGATGGCGGTAACTGATGGGGTAATAACTGGTGCAGCTAGTTTTAGAAAATGGGCGTTTAGATCATCATATCCCGCTGACTTATTTGTTTTTAGATGCTTGGTTTCCTCGTAAACGTAATCCAGTGTTATCGGGGGTATTGTAAATTCGATTTCTTTGGGCACTCTAACTTTGATATGGGTTTTAAGTTTCTCAGATATGGCATACGCTTGATTATTTATGCTATTTGCCAGATCGGAAGCAACTGTAGCAAAATATTCATTGAACATTTCACAATGTTGCACAGTATTTCTAATCTGATTTCCGTCCTTATTGATTAATGTTAATGGGATTTTGTTAGTTTGCGGATTTATACTTTTCATTATTTTCCATATGTTTGCCGGGTTATTTTTATTTTGAACTAATTGTACGCCAAAATGTTGCCGTTTTGAATTTTCTATGAGAGACATTACTTTATTTTTCAGTTGTTTATATTTGACCATATCCTTGATTTTATGGCAATAATCTCGATCTCTGATTGTTTGTAATATTTCTTCGTTTAGCCAGCCTGGTTGGTGATATGTTTTTACTCTTCGTTCAATAATAGGGGCGTGTTTGTTTAGAATACTAAGAAATGTTTCATGCCATAATTTTAACGCTTCATTTGGATCACTAATTAAATTAATTATCTCCCATTTGTATTCCGATAAATTTTGAATGAATTTACTATTATCAAACTTCTTTTTACATCTATATTTTATAGAATGGTGGGTATTTGTTCTATGTATGGAACAGTGGCGAATAACAAAGACGGGGTGGTGGTCACTTAGCGCCAAATCACCTACACTCGCAGACGTAATTTTGGTTTTATCCGTACAGTATATATGATCTATTAAAGTAGATGTCGTCTCTGTGATTCGGGTTGATTTATCAATTAATTGTTCAAGGTGAAAAGTATTCATCAAGGTTTGCCATTTTCCGGTTATGGGTAAATGGAAATCTATATTGAAATCGCCTATCAGAATAATGTCTGGGTTATGTAAATATGCCGCCTCCAGTAAAGATTCAAATTTGTCTGTCCAGCTAGTCGGGGAGTCCGGAGGTCTATATACACAGGCAAGTAAAAATGATTTCATTTTATACGGCGTTATTTCGATCCAAAGTGCCTCCAATGACATAGATTCTAACTCAGTTCTCCTACAATACGATTGATTCTCTTCGATGTACATTATGATGCCGCCTCCATTACGATTTACCCTATCTTTCCGCTCAATATTATAACCACTAATGTCGATTAAATTATTTGTGGTGATGCTACTTAGGGCAGTCTCAGTAGTACCGAAAATTTCAAGCTCTTTCACACTTTTTTCCATAATTATTTTTAATTGGTTTATCTTAGGTAGTAGTTGTTGCACATTTAAATGACCTATACGTATGCCTTTTGTATTTATGCTAAATGTTTTAAGGTCGTCGCGCAGTTAATCTGATAAAATCAGGGGGACATATCCATTGGTCAAGCGGATTAGTAGCAGCTATAGGCGTGCTTAGATTGGATGCCCTTTTTGTATGACAATATGATATAATATTTAGGTCGTTAATGAAATTATTATTATTAATATTATTATTATTATTATTATTAATATTATTATTATTACTATTATTATTATTATTATTATTATTATTATTATTATCATTATTATCATTTTCATCATCATTATTATTATTATTATTATTGTTATTATTATTATTATTATTTTTACTATTATTATTATTATTATTATTATTATTATTATTATCATTATTATCATTATTATTATACTTGCAGGAATCAGTGTTATCTTTCATGCCGACAATGTTACTTTGCGCTAGATTGTCAACGTGAAAGCTAAGACCATTTCCAGCAATTACAACGCAATCATTATCAATGACAGTAGTAGTGTCATTATCATATGTGTTGGTACGAATTTCAGTACAAGTTACAGCAGGAATGAGCGTAGTTTGTGGCATGAAAACAGGACATAGGCCTAATTCTGAATCTCCCACTTCTTTGTCACAGCGGGATGCGATATCGCTGTGCATTTCGTAACAATTATCGCTTAAAAATTCAAATCTATTACTAGTAGCGATATTATAAAAAGATTCAGTGATAAAGTTGCTACTGCTGCTGCTATTATTATTATTATTATTATTATTATTATTATTATCATTATTATCATTATTATTATTATCATTATTATTATTATCATTATTATTATTTAGAAGACCATGGCATGATATATCATTATTCTGGGACAATGTTTGGACACTCAATATATTAGAAGTCCGCATTAATGAACTCTTATATGGGGTATTAGAATTATTTAATGAACCGTCAGGACTGTTTATTTTACTCAAGATGTTTTTAGATTTCAAGATTTTAGTAGGCTGTCCTTCCTCGCCGGGCCATTATTGTCCAGGACACCGATTTGATTTGTGACCATAATAATTACACGAGTAACACAAGACCGGTCGACCGTGACGGCATAACGAAGATTTATGATTAGGTTCTCCGCAGAAATTACACGCGGAATTACGGATAATTGTCACATATTCGTTTATACGGCGTACAAGAATTGTAGATCCAGCATTGTTTATGTGATATTTGTCCGCATAGAATAATGAATTGTTTATGACACCTGGACGATTTCTTGAAGAGAATAACTTTGACGATTCAATGACTGTGAAATCCAGGAAATGTTCCATAACTTCCAAATAGCGATTAAATTTGGTAATGAACTGTTGTCGTTTTGGTTCATCACCACGCGGGCATAGTTCGCATATATAAAGTTGACATTGTGGTGCCAAACTATGGACATCACGCACTAGTCTCTCAATGTCATATAGCGCGTCGCCGACAGGACCGTTCGAGTTATTGGTACCGGCCATTACGATAATGTTCTTGAAATGTTGCAAATCTAATGAATATAATAGTTCCCGAATGTCAATAATTTTCGCACCTCTACAACACATTACCTGTACTGATTGATCCAGGCCGCTCTCACATATTGCTTTGAGTTTTGACGACCCTATGATTAATGTCTGCTTTGTAGGATTGGAAACATAATCATAGCGTTGGTGTATGGGTGGTTTTACATCTGTTACAACTTCTATCTGTTTCTGAGAAGTGGTCTTATGGTCAGGTTCTGGTGTTTCAGTCTTAATGCTCGTGTGCTCTAGATGTAGGTGGCTACAATTATTATTATCTGTCTCTTTCACTTCTTCGGGTGGATTCGTACATAATTGACTAGATCGGGTCTCGACATTGCCTGATCCCTCCGTGTCTTTAGATACCGTTTTACAAAGCGTCTCCGTGTTAATTATGTTTGTACCTACTGAGCTACATTGGTCTGGTACTTGTTGAGGCTGGGCTGATTGTTCACTTAATGGGCTACACTGAGCCATAGAATGGTCGGTTGTGTTCACGGATTTGTTTACAGTAGTTTGTATCTTAACGCACAACTGATCTCTTAAAGCTCTGTTTTCAGCAACGAGTGTGTCAATTCTGGACTCTTTCTCATTAAGCAGATTTCTTAACACAATCACATGTTCTATTAATTCGGTTAATGGAGGGGGCGTAGTGTGATAACTCTGGTACAAAGGTGTGCTCATTACTTCTGGCGTGAATAGTTCCTTCGGCGACGTTTGGGTTTGGATAGGTGATGATGGATGAAGGTTCAACTCACCATCCGTTGTCGTCATTTGTGTTTGTATAGGCGACGATAGCGATAGGTTCAACTCGCTACCAAACGAGTAGCATTGTTCATTTGTAGTCACCGGTACGTCTTCAGAACATAGATCATCTTCCATACTGGAAGACGCAATGTCGGTAGTCTGTGTGTTTTTTAGAGATGTATTTGATGTATTTAAAGCCGACAGGTTCCTATCACTCTCGGTGATTTTCTTGTCACTTTCACTACAAGCGTCATCACTAATGGTGCTTGTTAGAAGTCGGAAGTCTCTAATAATCCAGTCATGAGAGTCTTTACCCTGAACATGTATTACTCCCGTGGTCTTATAGAGCGTGACCATTGCTATACAAGACTCGTCATCGCGTATGTGTCGATTTACACGAAATATTGTTCCGTTGGCACCCTTTTTCATACCAACGCCATAACATTCCTCACATTTTGTGACCAATTTTGAAATGCTATTGCGGTTTTTCAATTGCACGGTTATTGAGAAAGTGTTGTATTTAATAGTGCAAATGTCATCTTCATCATATTTAGCAGTTTGAAAATCTATAGTAGTGTTATTACCTGACAAATCTAAATTCGAATTCACTAGTGACAAACACAAAATTTCTGATTCCGCCATTTTCGCACTTAATAGTCCGACGTGCTTATCCGGCCTAAGGTTGAATAGGTGTCCATTGTAAACATTGTATCACAGATACGGTCGTTGTAGACCCGGAACGCTATAGAAATTTTTTTAACTTCTCTTTGTTAAGGGATTAACTCTAGCCGTCATTAAGGCTAGAAATGAACACTGGTGCTACTATCGGCACTACATTGCGAAAAATATACGTAATTTATCAATATTATGAATATAAAACCACTTATAACTCGAAAGATTCTACATAATTTTGAAAACTAAGCACACGTTCTTAAGCATGCCATCCTTAGCTAAACAATGATATAAATATTAGTATATGAAATACACGCAAAACACATTAAATCTTTTGATATTTACGGAGCAAATTTTGCTTGACTTTCCTCTGCAAAAAAAAAATGCAGACTAAGCTTACGGTGCGGGGTATGTCAGTTAGCTCTTAAGACGTACCAAGCTACGTTTACTTGCCGAGGTCAAAAAGTTCAAATAAACCTGCACAACATCAGTGCGGGGACGGTTGAATAACCACTTTTTGGAATGGCTGGCAGACCCGGCGAGTCATCCACCAAAGAACATCGCTGCCTCTACATCTGTAGAATCACATTTCAGGCCGGGAAAGGCCTTACCGCAAGTTTGTGTTCCGAGTTAGTTCTATATTTAGTCATGAACAATATTCAAAGGTTCCAAAAATGCTCCCGAACAATCGGGATATACAAAATTGCTTTAGGTGCGGTGGATTGGGTTGATGCTGTTGGCTACGGGAGAGAAACTGACGGAGACAGAAGTGATCTATTTAATACCCGTCTCGCTGATAGTAGCTGTAACAGATCCAACCTATTCGGCCCCTGGCCGAGGATGCTCTCGAGTTCCGGATTTCATCTCCTTTTATACTACTCGTGACGTCATAGGCGCAGGCTTCAACCAATGATCGGTCGAGCAATAGCCAATCAGCACATAGCTAATAATGACGCAGTCAAATGTTCTAGAACATTCTAGAATTTCTGCGTACACGTGGTTACGACGTCACTGCAATATTTTGAAGATAATCAAAGGGATTTTCCGTGGTTAACTCAGCCATCTCTTAACCGATTTTGAAATGGCTTACAGATTCGGAGAGCCCGTCAAATTCTGGTCTTGATTGATGCCAGATTTGGTGGGAACAAGCAATTATAAAGAATTATAATGTACCTACTCGGTACACTAAAAGCGCCATCCTATTTTGGTCGTGAAACACGCGCTCTGTCAAAATAGTGTTAAGCACACGCATGCGCGCTACGTGCTTTTAACGAACCTAGTCGTTTTTACAACACGATCTCTCCCATAGGCTCATATACGCTTATAGCTCTACCCAGGGGGCCGTGTTCAGGGAACGAATCCAGGACGGGCGGCGCATACCCAGCTTAGTTGGTACGGCCAGCACCTGACCGGTCAATCTGAACTACAGTATGCTGTCTGGCCCTCAGTGTCCAGTGATGGTGTGGAAGGGATCGAGCTTATCTAGTGCTGCCTTTGGAACTGCCCAGCTGTTACAGTTATACAGCATCAAGGATACGCATGTTGCATTGTATAAACCTAGACTTTTTTTATCACGGGCATCTTTGATCTACGAATCTATAGCTTCCAGAAGGACTGGAAAGCTCTGTTCCCCATGATGTAGCGTGTAGCCATGTCAGCAGTACTGCAAAGCAGTGATCCCAGGATTTTACTTTTCCTCCATGGTTCGTCACCATGAAGAGGATCATAATTTTCTTTATAGAATTTGTAGATAGGTATATGTGGGTGAACTCTGTTTTGGATTCATTCATAAAGAGATTCTCAATTTTTAGTTTGCTTGCAGCTATTGGGAGAAGTTCGTCAAGGGGTTTCTTTTCCTCGTCTATGAAGTCCACATCGTCGGCATGTTCCATCTCTAGCGGCATAATCAGTATTGACATTGGGGGGGGGGGGTAGTCTTGTGGACTTTCCTGCACAGATTTCAGTGCAGCAGCAAGGTAACATGTGAAAAGCACCGGAAACAGAGAATCTCCCCGTGGGGAGCCGATTGATGTCTCAAACTATACAGACTTCACTGACTTGACTCATACTCTCAGCTTAGTGTCTGCAAGCAGTAGTCTCACTAATCGTCACCGGTCATATAATCTCAGTTATATTCGCGTTAAAATGATTAGCCACTACTTCCTGCAGGTAAAACACTATCTAATCTTAAAACAATTTGACTGAAAGCCGATGTTTCCAGGGACAGTATCTACATTGAGTTATACAAATTTCAGAATATTCAATGGGCATACATCATGTTGCCACCATGGAAACCAGCAATGTATTGCTTCCACCAGAAACATTGACTTTCAAATAATTTTTTTTAAATTACCTGCACACACAGTTGACACACGGCAGACTGCGCAGCACCAGCAACGTAGCTAATTCGTTCTAAGTTAAGCTCTCCTAGACTTAGTAAATGCTTTTTCTCAGACAATCCCGTTTCATTTCCATTTTTTTTACCAGTGGCAGATTATTTAATATTGTATGAAATTACCCATAAACATCATTAGTTTTTTCTCTTTTCCCTTCCTTTAACTTATTTATGTAGTGTACTGTACCTTTACAGCAAATGTATCATTATGGTAGCCATCTAAATCTAATTGTAAATAATTGGTAAATAAAGATTTTCCAAATAAACATTTATATCCGGTGGCAGACAAAGAAAGGAATTTTTTTAAACTGACCACGTGAATGACTTGTAAGTTATGCCCAAATGCATCTACTCACCAAGTTAAGGAGTCAAGAATTATAAAGATGAGGAAATGTGTGAATCAAAGTATTATTTTTCCTCATCGCCTCCAGTACTGTAAGGCATTTCCAAGGGATATCATTCCAACGATCCGTTTTCCATAATATGCTTTTATTGGTTTGGAAATGGACATTTATGAAGACCAGACACAGTCCACAGCATCAGCTACTTTTGTTAGCTATTAATCCTTTAACACTCAAGCTGTCCAAAAATGGCTCCTGAGAAATGTCCATCTGCAGAGCAATAAAAAACTAGTTCTGAAAATTTATCACTAGAATGATAATTGAGCTAGTTATTCCAGTGATAAACTTTTTAATATAATCTTCTCTTGATCTGCCAATGGACATTTTCTATGAGAAAACTTATATTTTCTTGAACAAATTTGAGGATTAGCAGGATAATTGGTATGATATTGTTGCACTGTATGCTTTCAATGGATGAATCCAGCTTTGCCCCGCCCAACACTAGGTAAGCTCCATCCACTCTTTCATCGAACCCTGAACTCACTGAATCTCAATTTTCAGAAAACTATACAGGTAAGCAGTTGAATATTTTAAAACTAATTTGACTGGGTTAGGGTCATGGCAACAACAGCACCTGTTCAAACTATTCAACAGAATGCTTAGACATACAATTTGTAAAACTTGACAAACTATTAATCTTTTATGAGGGACTAAATCGTGTCATTCATGACATAATTGATTACAACATCAGTCTACACGTGACGCAGAGTTGGTAGTTGATTATGATGTCATATGACTGATCGATAAACTGGATTCCTCCATTATATACCCTATGGTGGCTGAGACAGATCTGAGTTTGTTTAAAATTTGCACTCACTTGACATCCACGAGTGTAAGAGCTTCAACCTCATTGGGTAGAATGAATCTTGGAGTTGTAACTTTGATGGAGAACCTTGGCAACACTGAAAATAAAATACCTTATTGACCCTTTAACCCTCATATCAACCAAAACAGCTTCGACAGTGGTCTTATGAAATGTCCATTTGCAAACCAAGAGATTAATTTTTGAAAATTTACCACTGGAATGACTGGCTCGATAACGTAAATTTTCAAAAACAGTCTTCTCCTGGACTACAAATGGACATTTTCTATGATAAAATTGAAATTTTCTTGAATAAATTTGAGGTTTAAAGTGTTATTAAATAGTACATGCAATGGTAGCAAGCGAGATCCATTTCTAGCCATACCCGCTCATTTCTAGCTATACCCGCCCCTTTCTAGCTATAACCGCCTATTGCTAGCTATATCAGCCATTTGTAGCGATACCTGCCAATTTCTAGAGATATCCGGCCATTTCTAGCTATACCCTCCCATTTGTAGCCATACCCAGACCATTCATAGTTATACCCTCCCATTTTTAGCTATGCCCTCCAATTTCTAGAGAAGCGCCAATCACTCTGTATGTACATTTGAATCAATTTTAACATTTTAAATGGTCATATGTAACTTCAAGGTGACAGGGTTGGACGATTATTCATTTTTCATAATCGTGATCATTTTGAAAAAATAACCACAACTTTCGATTATATCGTACATGTTGTTGTGCATTAAGGTGGAGGAACTTGAACTATACTGGAAAGTTGTTGAACATTTAAAAATAATTTGACTGGAAACAATTCCCAGTCAAATTAGTCTCAAAATACTGTTACATCAAAATAAACTGCTCGATGATGAAGTTGCTGTTGAGATGATGATTCTGATGATCATGCTGATATGATGATGATGATGATGATGTTGCTTCTGCTGATGATGAAGATTTCAATGGTGAACATGAATGATTACTATTAATTGCAGTCCGTCAATATTAAAATATTATGAAAAAAATTGTTTCAAAATACTGCTGCATCCAATCATTCATGTTCACCATTGAAAGCAGCAGCATCATCATCATCATCATCATCATCATCATCATCATCATCATCATGCACATGATGATGATGATGATGATGATGATGATAATGGTGAGTATGATGATACACATGCTGCTGCTGATGATGATGATGATTTCAATGGTGAACATGAATGATTACAATTAACTGCAGTCTGTCAACAAGAGGCCCAAGGGGCCTGTGTCGCTCACCTGGAACATTTACAACTCAACTAATCTTTATGGAGTTTTACATCAATCAGTGCCACTTCCAATGACTTTCAGTCAAATGGTTGATTTTGCAAAGGTGCTTTTGAACAATATTTAAGCAAAAATAGAAGACATCAGTACTAACAACATAAATTGATGACATGCAGTCAAACTTGTATTAAGACACCACTCAAGTGAGAATCAGAAGACCGCCTCTTATGGTAACTGGTTTCTTAACCCTTTAATGGTCATGATTTTTCAGTAAAACAAAACTTTCAGGTTATGTCTATTTGCAGGCCAAGATATGGAGCATTTTGAAAATGTATCACTGGAATGACTGGCTCGATTATCGAGCCAGTCATTCCAGTGGTAAATTTTCAAAAATACTCATGCTGGCCTGCAAATCGACATTCCTCAAGGCCACTGCAGAGGCAGGTTTTCGCTGGTTTGACCATTAAAGGGCTAATAAAGTTTCAAATACATTGCTTAATTGCATTTAGCAAATGAAGAAAATAGTCTTTAAGGCAGGTGGTCTCTTAACCCTTTCACCCATAAATCCCGGAAAAAGTATATTCTTTATGATATAAAACTTACTTTGTTGAATATTTTGAAATTAATTTGACGCGAAGCCGTTGTGCCTTACGCAACCTTGGCTTTCTTTAAGAAGGGTTAATACAGATGGTCTTTATAGCAGGTTCAACTGAGTATATTCCAAACCATCCTTTTAACACGTGTACATCTTGCTGAATGACCAAGTTCGCGATGCTGCAGTTTATTTAAAAAATAATTTGACTGAGTCATAGCTGACTTATGCAGCAACAACTTTCAATGAATCAAATACATTTCAAAATATTTTAACATTATAGGTATCAGAGTACGCAATACATATCTTAAATATTTAGGCAGCAGTTGCAGGGAAAAGGTTAACCTGTTAATTTAGTTTTTATCTATTATAGTAATAAAAGCTGTCATATGTCAATGGATGGTGGAAATAAAACTCCAATTGCACATTAATTAACCATTTAACCATTGAATTTAAGAAAAGTTCAATTTTCTCATAGAAAATGTCTATTTTTGAAAATTTACCACTGGAATGACTGGCTCGTTAAAAAGAATCTGTCATTCCAATCGTAAAATTTTCAAAAATAGTCTTCATTTGGTCTGCAAATGGACATTTCTCAGGACCACGGCCGAAGCCGTTTTTGGCTGATATGATGGCTAAAGGGTTAACCGCTTTCCTAACCTAGCAAAATAGGTAAGATATTGTGTCCTCTGATATCGATAGCCAGGTGAGCTAATAATAATAAATTGATAAGAAGCGAATCTTATTAACGCATTTAACTGGAAATAATGCGCAAAGCTGTTGCTTAACAGCTGTTGTGTAAGTTGTTGCTGTCAATTGTATAACAGCAACAGCAGGGGAATCTTATTAACGCATTTAACTGGAAATAATGCGCTAAGCTGTTGCTTAACAGCTGTTGTGTAAGCTGTTGCTGTCAATTGTATAACAGCAACAGCACTGTCTATGACAGCAATGGTGTTTACAAACCGTACACCAGCCTTTCTAATACTGGCTTTGTAACAATTTATCTCTAGACATTGGTGTGACAAGGGTTGAATAGTCATGCTGAAAACTGTTGCTGCACTTGACAGTAACAGACATCACCAGCAAAACCATTTTCAAAATGTCTGTCACCAGGCTACACGCTGTCCAACAAAACTTGTGAATAACGCAATACTCAACTAAATTCATTGCTAGAATTAATTGGCTTTAACCCTTTAACCCTCAAATTTATTCAAGACAATTTAAATTTTCTCAAAGAAAATGTCCACTTGCAGACCAAGAGAAGACTATTTTTGAAAATTTATCACAGTGGTAAATTTTCAAAAACTGTCTTCTTTTAGTCGGCAAATGGACATTTCTCACGACCACTGCAGAAGCCGTTTTTGGCTGATATGAGTGTTAAAGGGTTAATGATGAATTAATTAAATAAATCTTCTAGAATCAGTATGTGAATATGGTACACTTCATCAGCTCACTACCTCACAGGGTATTAATTTCATTTCAATCCTGAGAATTAGAGTTGTGGTTTTAAATTACAAGATTAAATGTTTTCCTATACTGGCTAAATATCTAAGATATGTATTGTGTATGCTGACATATGACTTTGAATATTTTGATATTTATTTGACAGAAAGTGGTTGCATTCTAAGGCAGCAATGACTTTCAGTCAAATTATTATTTTGAACTAGTGAACAACTGCTGCTAAGTGAGTTTGGTCACTCTGTCAAATGATTACAAGGGTTTTAGAATGCAGTTAAACATGCTATAAAGACCACCTGTACTAAATGCCAATTTTACTACATGCCGCCAAGCCGTTTATCTGATAGATTCAGAAATGGCATGGTTGAAATCAGTATACTCATAACCCTGTACTAAACAAATTTTTGCTTCAAAATCCATCAAATAAAAAAATCCAATATGGCCGCCAAACATGCTGTATTTTGATTGGCCCACTGCGGCCATGTTTTTTTAACGGATCAACTTCCCTTGAATAAACTTTAATGGCCCTTAATCCCTAATTAGATCTGCCAAATTTCGATCCCTTCAGCGGTTCTGGAGAAGCTGTTTTGGCTAAAACTAGGTCAACCAAAATGGCCGCCGAACCATTTGACCAATCAAGTTCCCTTGAACAAACTTGGTTCAGCTCTTGCCCTAGATCATATTTCATGGGGTTTGTTTCAATCCACCAAGCGGTTTCGGAGAAGATTTTTAGACGTTTCAAAAAATCGGCCAAAAATCAAGATGGCCACCGGCCAAATTGGCCGATCGGCTTCGTTTGAACAAATTTGAATCCCTACAACCTAAGGATGCTTCCTGCCAAATATAATTGAAATCGTCCCATAAGTTCTCGAAAAGTAGACATTTTAAATTTCCCATTGCTTTAGTATGGGAGCTTTTGGCGGGAAAATGATCCAAGATGGCCACCAAACCGTTTATCCGACAGCTTTGAAAATTGCAAATTTGTGATCAGAATACCCAAAAAACCTATATAAAACCAATTTCAGCCTCAAAATCCATCAAATAAAAAAAATCCAAATATGGCCGCCAAACATGCTGTATTTTGTTTGGCCGACTGCACCATGTTTTTTGACGGATTAACTTCCCTCGAACAAACTTTAATGGCCTTTAGTCCCTAATCATATCTGCCAAATTTCGGCCTGATCCCTTCAGCGGTTCTGGAGACGAAGTCGTTTTCGCTAAAACTAGCTCAACCAAAATGGCCGCTGAACCATTTGGCCAATCAAGTTCCCTTGAACAAACTTGGTTCAGCTCTTGCCCTAGATCATATTTCATGGGATTTGCTTCAATCCACCAAGCGGTTTCGGAGAAGATTTTTTAGACATTTCCTAAAATCGGCCGAAATCCAAATTGGCCACCGGCCAAATTGGTCGATCGGCTTCGTTTGAACAAACTTGGATCCCTATGTCCTAAGGATACTTCCTGCCAAAGATAACTTATATCGGCCTAGTGGTTCTTGAGAAGAAGTCGTTTAAAGGAAAAAGTTGACGGATGGACAGACGGATGGACGGACAGACGGATGGACAGACGGACGCCGGACGGTCGCCATGGCATAAGCTCACTTGGCCATTCTGGCCAGGTGAGCTAACAATAACAATATCATGAAAAAATGTTCCGCCAAATATATAAAATTATATTTTTTATATATATATGATGAAGATGCACATATGGATGGGCTAACCCCCTCATTTCAGATATATCAAGGCATTCATCAAGGAGAAGTATTAAGCCCTATGCTATTCTCAATTATTCATCAACGACCTGCCTCTAGAGTTAGCCGAGGGGAATACATGTCCTGTTGATCTGTGTGACAGTAAACTACAATGTCTCATAGATGCCGACAATATTGTCCTTTTGTCCGAATCCAAAGATGGCTTACAGCAGGGTTTAGATAATTTAAATAATGTGAAGCATCGCCTGAAACACAAATGTGACAAGCGGGTTAACAACACCTGACACATAAAAGCCAGTGAATGAGCATGAATATATAAAATGAATGAACATGATATATATATACAGAATACAATAAGCAGTCAAACTTGGGTTACCGTATGAAAATTGGATTCCAGAGGCAACACATCAACCATCATCTTGGCCCTCATGACTTGCTTGGTTAAACTCTCGCAGACCATACCTGTAATGTCTCTAATTTATAAGTAATTAAGCTACTAATTGGAGAAAGACCAGTGTGGTCTAAATAGCTTTAGATTAACTGCTAAGGTGAGTGGATTGGGTGAGTCTGATATATTCCTCATATAGTAGTCCATGAATGAAGACTCACAGTGCCATTGTGCAATGGGCATGATGTCCTCAAACGAGACACTATTGTATAGGACTGTAGTGGCAGCTAGTCCCCTGATGTCATGAGCACTGGCACATTGCACCTGCTCACGATTTCATGGGTAGTCTGAATGCATTCGACTACCCAGCGCGATATAGTATCCATGGATGCTGGGCCCTAAGACTTTTTATGGCAGATCCATAGATACTTATCATCTGACCGTAATGAGTCCGTTCGCTTTTTGTATTTCGTCCACGCATGGACTGGGAACCAGGCACTGGCATCATGATCATACCGGGTTAACTTTGGTAAAAAGATTGGTTTGCCGGGATATTTCAAAGATTGATTCTTTGAAAGAAACTCTGCTCTCAGGAGCAGTCGCAAGCCTTCTCCAGAAACAATAAATCGGTGCCTCTCTGCTGAAAGCGCATGGATCTCACTATGCCTTCGAGCTGAGGAAGCTGCCAGCAGAAAAACCGACTTCAGAGTTAAATGCTTAAGGCTAACCGAACCCATTCGTTCGAACGGATGCTTGGTTAGCACATTACCGTAAGCACCAAAGATAGACTCCAGGCTGGAATGACTACCGGTTGTCTCAATCGGAGACTGCTCATTCACTTCACCATCACGCTTAACGGGGCCACATCTACACTGTCCCTGTTAGCTAAACAAGGGATAACTTTAACGGGAGCTAAACCTGAATGAAATAGCTCACAGAGTCTGCTATTTGCTGAACAGTTGCTTGAAAGGGATCGTAATCCTTTCCTTTACACCATTCTGCAAATTTGTTAACCTTGTTGTTATATGACTTGAAGCTTGACCTCCTTCTTGCAGCTGCGATGAAACTCGCAGCTTGTTGAGAAAAGCCTTCTGATGTGGAATGTTGTTTGATAACATCCACACAGACAATTTCAACATTTTTGGCCGCTTATGTAGGAAGCGGCCCTTGGCCTGAGAGATTATGTTCGGAATCTCGGCCTACTGCACTGGATTGTCCACCAATAGCTGTAGAAGCCGCCCTGTAGGTGGGGCTTAGAATACACCTTCCGTATCCTCTGCGTGTCGTAAGAGGCGACTAAAGGAGGTAAGGGTGGGGTAACCCTGACAGAAACCTCGAGTGCTGAAGACGGAGGTTCCAGGCCACACGGCGCACTCTAATAAACCATGGATCCACACACTTAACACGTATGATCATGTCGATAGTCACTTACAGGACTGGCGGTGTGATCGGCGAACAAAAAGAAGAAGCTGTAGAAGCTCCGTGAACCATGCCCTGCTGGGCCAATATGGTGCTATCTGCAGAACTAGGCATGGCTCTTCCCGGATATTCCTCAGCACCTTCGGAAGAAGGATGTTGGGAGGATATGCGTACGTGTGCATCCCTTTCCATCTTATCGCTAGAGCGTCTGTATCGACAGAATTCGGATCTGAAATCTAAGAGACATAAGTCATAATTTCCCCCTGAGTTCTGTAAATTTCTCCAGTGTCAGGTCTACTGCCATCATTTCTAACAGATTGATATGCAGCTGACTCTGTTGAAGAGTCCATGTGCCCGAGACCGGGTGTTCTCCCAGGACGGCACCCACTCTTCCAGCGATGCAACCATGTACACGGATAGGCAAGGGTGGGGGTCGGTGAAGCGAAACTCCTACTAGGAGATTCTGACACTCCTTCCACCATACTAGACATGATCGCTTCCAAAACAGGTATCGGCTTGGATAGGTCTGTTGTCGGTTTCCAGAGAGACATCAGATACAACCGGATAGGTCTTTGCATTAGAGCAGCATACAGGATAACCTGCTCCATGGAGACCATGACGCCCAGCATCAGAAGAAACCTACTGGTCTGAATGTCGTTTCTCACTCGAATGCTCTTAAGAATGAATTTCAGAGAATACAGCCTGGACTCTGATGGATATACCATGCTCTTCTCGAGATCGAATCGCATCGCCAAATAGTCGAAATGTTGAGTTGGTGTCAACTCAGATTTCTCCTTGTTGACTACCCATCCTAGCTCTAAATGCAACTTCAGCATCAGAAAAGTATCCATCTCTAACCTGGCTGGCCTCTCCGCTTTGATAAGCCAGTCGTCTATGTAGGTGTGAAGCGCCACATTCCCTTTCCTGAGAAATGCTGTCACCGCTAGGACCACTCTTGTGAAAACCCTCGGGGATGTCCACAAGCCGAATGGAAGTACAACAAACTCCCAGACACAATTCTGGGGGCAGTTGGCTCATGATCCGCTCCCCTCCCCTTCTTGATGAAGGAAAGAGAGCCATTTAGGCTTAGGCCTGCAAGGCTTGACTGGTACCGCAGTTTCTGTCGCACAGGCATGGTCCAGACGGATGTGAAGGGAGCTACCATACCCTCAGGTACGATCCACCACCATTCTTTCTGCCCTTGGAGGCTTTTCCCTTACCCTTCCCACCTCTAGGGCATTCAGGGCCACCACTAGGGTGTGGAGGGGTCTCCTTTGTCTACCTTCCCTTCTTTTCATTAGGTGGATTAGAAGGCCCAGTGCTCACACTTGAAGATTGCGCAGCTTTCGCTTTGCTTTTCGTCTTCTGTTTGGAAGACTTCTGACCAGCTGGCAGTTTACTTGCAGCACCTAGTGTGCCAAGTAGTTCAAGCTGCATGTTAACTGCCAACCGGATCTGGGCAATGTTAGCCGAGTCCTCTAAGATGGTGCGTGCCTGGCCACCAAAGATACTGGGTCCGGTCCGGGGGTGTGTGTGTGTTCCAAGTAACCTGCCCGAGCAGCCGCAAGGACCATCTGCCTCTGCGACTTAGTAATTCATGCCTGCACACATGCCAATGCATCCAGTGACCAGTACTAAACCATCACTGAAGCATGCCGCTGCCGCTGGCAGCACCGGGCAGCCCACCCCCCACTTCAGTCCATACCGACTGAAGCAAGCGATAAGAATGGTTGACAGCATTAATAGCCGCTTTTACACCCTCATCGCACAGGGACAGGACCTCCTACACAGAGGGCCTGGCTCCTGTCCACAAGCGATTGAGCGGGACCACCCACCACAGTGCTCAGGACACCCACCACCCACTGATCACCGTGACTGTCGGAACGGAACCGTAATTGTTGTATTCCACCATTGGAATACAATATCTAGCCTGCACCTTGGTAGAGAGATGCTTCACATAAATAACATCTCCATAAATTTTGGGTCCAGGCTAACGCTCTGGACCCGGGCTGCGGGCAAGACTCTCGTCAGAATGGCTGCCACCGACGGATGGGGTGTCTTCATCAGAGGTGGTCGCAACCACAGATGGGTCCACCCTGGTTAGCCAAGCCAGAGCATCAACCCAGTCTGCCTCCGATGTGGACACGCCTGTAAATATGTCACCCATTGATGTACTTACAGGCCTGTCAGCAGTAGCCTCCCGGCAAGGAGCCACTGCTGGAAAACCATAAGCACCGATACTGCATGGTTACGTCACCACCCCGTGAACCAATCCATTCTATGGTGACAGCCCCATGGAAAACTGTGTGGGCACGTCACAGTTACGGACCCGATGCCGGACACGGCTGCCATCAGCACCCCATGTCTAACCGCTGGCTCAGGCGTGATAGGTACGTATCATGACTGGCCAACAGCACCCGCCGCCATGTCAATTGGCAAGACAACCCTCACAGGACGCGTGCCTGGAGCCCAAAGAGACCGCCAGGGGACCATACAAGATGGCACCCCTGAGAGCCAGACCAGGACCCTGTCCTAGAACAGGGCCCACCCATCCCAGACATGATAAGAAATTGCATCCCAGTCATCGGGATGAGCACCAACACCATAGTGGGCAGCACGCTCTGCAAGAAACCTTGCATAGCAGGGCCAAACCATGCCGGGGGTGTGATATCTCTCCTTCCAACTGAGGACAGGAACCACCAACCTGGGCCAAAACAGGTGGATCTCGATTTAATTTTGATTTGCCTGACCCACGTCAGAGTGGCGCTCACCTGGACCATTAGTATTTCAACTATTTGCATTTAAAGAGATATGATAGATAATTTTCGGAAAATCCAAGATGGCCACCCAAAAAATTTACCAATCAAAAAATTCTGAATAGAAATTCTAGTCTACCTTGATAGGATCACTCTAGCCAAATTTGGTTGAAATATGTCAAGCAACCAAGGAGAAGAAGCATTTTGACCATTTTCGGTAAATTTAAGATTTTGGCCCAAAAAATTGACCAATTAAAATTCTGAAATTCTAGAGAGTACCACCAGAGAATCCATTAGTGAAATTTGGTTGAAATATGTCAAGCAGATAAGGTAGAGTATCAAATTGACAATTTCCGGTACATTGTCATAAAATCTCAAATTTTCACGCAAATAATTGATGAATCAAAATTCTGAATGGAAATCCTAGAGCCATAGGATCCTTTCAGCCTAATTTGGTCTAAACCGATCAAGACAATAAGGAGAAGAGCAATTTGACAATTTCCAGTATATTTTAAATAAAATCTAAGATTTCACTCAAAAAATTGATGAATCAAAATTCTGAATGGAAGTTCTGGAGCCCAATTTGGGTTAAATCACTCAGAATGGTAAGAAGAAAAAGCAATTTGACAATTTCCGGTACATTTTTCATAAAATCTCAGATTTTCACTCATAAAATTGATGAATTAAAATTCTGAATGGAAATTGTGGAGCCCACGACCATTGGGTCCTTTCAGCCAAATTTGGTTGACATCAATGGTAAGGTGAAGAAGCAATTTGACAATTTCTGGTACATTTTTCATTAAATTTAAGATTTTCACCCAAAAAATTAATGAATCAACATTCCGAATGGATGTTCTGGAGCCTACGACAATTGGGTCGTTTCAGCCAAATTTGGGTGAAATTGCTCAGAATGGTAAGGAGAATAAGTAATTTGACAATTTCCGGTACATTTTTCATAAAATCTAAGTTTTTCACCCAAAATATTTACGAGTCAAAATTCTGAATGCAAGTTCTATAACCTATGAAATCGGTCAAACGGGTAAGGAGAAGAAGCAATTTGACAAATTCCGATAAATTTTTAATAAAATCTAGGATTTTCACTCAAAATATTTACGCAACAAAATTCTGAAAGGATGTTTTAGAGCCTATGACCATAGGATTCGTTCCGCCCAATTTGGTTGAAATCAGTCAAAATGGTAAGGAAAAGAAGCAATTTTACAATTTCCGGTAAATCTTTAATAAAATCTAAGTTTTTCACCCAAAATATTTACAAATCAAAATTCTGGATGCAAGTTCTATAACCTATGACCATAGGAACCTTTCAGCCAAATTTGATTGAAATCAGTCAAATGGGTAAGGAGAATAAGCAATTTGACAATTTCCGGTAAATTTTAAATAAAATCTAAGATTTTGATCCAAAATATTTATGAATCAAAATTCCAAATGGATGTTCCAGATCCGAGCACAATAGCATCCTTTGACCAAAATTTAGCTAACATTCGCCTATTGGTTAAGGAGGATTAGCGTTTTAAAGCAAAAGTTGATGGACGATGGACGGATGATGGACGGTCGCCACGGCATAAGCTCACTTGGCCTTTCAGGCCAGGTGAGCTATAAACAAACCAAAAATTCTGCAGACTACCCTGAGCATACAGAACACCTATTGTCTACGTTGCACTTGGCACACCTAAAACAAAAATGGTCTTTATACATGAGTTTGACAAACTTATGGCATTCATTGCACGACGGTGGCGCAGGCTTGGTCTGTAAGGTAAGTCTAAGGATACAATAAGCAGGCGAGTCAAACATGAACGGAATGCAGACCTTTAATTTTCAAAATAAATTGATAGACAAAGTTAACAAAAATCATACCGTCCAGTACTGAAAAATATTAACAAAACAATAACAATCACTCTGACAGGCGAAAGAACGCTAACGCCAGAATTATACACTCAGGAAGATCCAAAACAAGTGCATAAAACAATGAACCAGAAACCATGTCATTAACCATTCGTATTTAATTTAAGATAATTTACAAAATCAACCTGAGATGAATGAAAGACAGGCAGCAGGGCTGACTGAAAATGACATGAGATGTAAGACAGATAAAGTAAAATGAACTTAACCTATAAGGCTATGTTCACACCGTTGCCTGACATTCAAATTTTCGCACCCCCTTTAGTAATCAACTTCTCTTGTACATTCAGGTTATAGGCCCACCCTGCCATGTAATACATCATTTTAAAGGTAATTGATCGGGCTAAGAGGTAAATTACTTTATGCAAATAGATTAACAACTCCCTAACAAGAGTTTCTAGCTATTAAAATGATAAAAATTAACACTTCCGAGGTCTCGGACAACCAAAAAACCTAATTATAAAAGTTTACATTATGCACAAAATATTTGTTGAAATAAGAAGTGTGGCATATCAAAATGATCAGAACTATTGGGAGATTCTGAAAGATAGTTTGATTTTTCCAGTGATAACATAACCTATGAGTAATGTTAGAGAATAGAAAATTGTTCCATAAGCCAAAGTGTTTCTGAACAGCCAGGAGTGATGCAACCAAAATAATTCTGGCTACCCAAAAACTTTGGGATAGTCTTTCAAACATTTAAGGTGCAATGCACACATGCTGTAGATGTGATTCAGCACAGTTATAGCTTTTAAAAGGTACAAGAAGATTTGTATCAGATATTTCTAAGACCTTAAGAGAAAATGTCACCCACCTTATTTTTTTACAAGTTTAAATGTTGACAGAAATATTATGTGTGAATTTCAGTATAGTTGTGAAAAACACATTCTACTTAGTAGTTTTGGAATGCACATTATTGCCAGTTTCCAAAAATGTATAACACTCTATATTCTCTCTCCCCTTTTGTTAAATGTCACACTTTTTAAGATCTTCGAAAGTGTCCCATTTTCTACCAGTGTCAATCTCCATCTGCCATTTACATGAACAAAGAGAGATAACATGATTTTATTATTACAGTACAGTATCTAGTGTAGTTAATTATGCAGGTAGCTTTATGATCACATTTTTTGTGTTTCCTCAGGGATGGAAATGTCCATTTGCCATGTTACCCAGGGCAACCTGCTTTTCAACAGGGCAACCAAACTTTGGCTGTTAATGGTACACAGGACAACCATGATAAATACTCAGACTAATAGTATTATACTGTGTTTTTGATACCTACTGACTAACTCTCCATTTTAAGGCATTTATTTATTTAAGTTTTAGAAATAGTAACCAGTAAGCTTAATGCCATTTCTCAATAATTATGTCCATTCTTCAGAATTTACTTGACAAAGCAATAGTGATTCTAATTTTCTTTGTCATTTAGCTTAACATATACGGGCAACCTTAATCTGTGGCGGGCAACCTGAAAATGCATGAAATGGCATCATACGTTGTGGGCAACTACATCTTTTCACTTATTACTAACTCTGTTCCTTTGCAGTTGAGAATTACACATAAGCCAGTTATAATGGGGAAAGCAAAAAGCAAACTCACTGGGAAAGAAAGACTTGAACTTTCAAGGAAAAGAAATCTCTATGCCATAATGTATTATCAGAAAAACAAAGAACAATTATGTGCAAAAAACGGCTAAATTACCATGCCAAAGAATCAGAAAAATCAGACTGTGCCTCTATCACACGAAAATCCCACAAGGAGAGAGATCTATCTGCTAAGAAAAGAGAGTGACAAAATCAAACAAAAGAAATGACGTATGAAGAAGAAAGAAAAGAGCATGATACATGTAGTGAGTGTGGTATAGGCAAGATTACTTTGCTACCAGAGGGGCTCCAATCAGAAGGCAAGACCGTCAAGTGGTCTATGTTTGACTACAGAGTTGTTTACCAAGACTGAAAGAGGCTTACTGTCATTGAACAAACAGGATCCCCTAAAGAATTTGTTGAACACTTGTTAAGACTCTTGGGAGATTTCACCTCCCACAAGTTCAGGAGTCTGTGGCAACATGATGTTTCTTTCTTAATTAAGCAAGACCTACCACTGAGGCAAGCTATAGCTATTCATGACTAGTGAAAACTATGCTTGTGAATTTCAGGATCAACTACAATCACTTTACTTTGGACAACAGCTGGCATCTACACATGTAAACCTTTTGTTCTACCATGCACCTGATAGTGCAGAGAACAATCCCAATCTTCTGTTTAACCAGGTATTTGTTATTAGCTCTGATCTTACACATGACTACAATTCTGTGCATGATGTATGATGTAAAGTAGCAAAGTACCTTCGTGAACTAGGGGTGCAGATAGACGTCTTACATGAGTTTACTGACGGATACAGTACCTAATATAAATCCAGGCATTTCCATATCCGACAAGTATCAAGGATTTTTTGTTAAAAATATATTTAATAATAAGGCGTTTCTAAAAAATACAGTTGTATTCATTAGTTAAAAGCATTCTTCTCAATACATTTTCTTCATGTACTTAGGAAAAAACCTAGATGTGAAATTCTTTGATTTCTGCCTAAGGGGTAGGGTATTAACAATGGTGATAACTATGTAACTAGATTCCACAGAGTTGTAAAAATTCATATATTTATGGCCAACATGTTGTAGATCAAGAAATTAACAAAATAAATTACTTTCTTGAAAGTTCATATTTTCGCCCTATGAGACCCATATGTCAGGCAACACCGTGAACATACCCATAACTGTTGTAAATCATGGTAGTCACAGTGGTCGCAAAACACCTAATCAACTTTCTAGACAACCGTCCTATAATAGAATGGAAATTATTGCAAAGAACCTGAATAAATTCATTAAACAACTGCTAAACGACAGACAAGCAGCCAAATAACGAAAGCAGTGCGTGACTTAAGAAAAAATTTATAACGAAAATAATTTGGTCGGAAAAGGGTATAAACAAACACAAAACCAGACATAGTCATGACACGAAAAATAAATGCCGATTTAGTGTTACTACCATGAATGTCATCCGCAGAGGACCCACAAATCTTTTTCCACACTGCCTGATCGCCGATTTGGGGTAAAGGAGGCAATCTTACCCGACATTTCCGCATTCTCATACGCCTCATTTTAGTTAAAATATGGAGCATTTGTTACTAACGGAAATAGGAGACACTCAGTCTCCACTAAAACTAAATACTTCTAAGGAGATATACGACCTGATTCTCAGATGCGTTATCCATAGTAATCCAATAATAGGCGAATAGCGAAGATCTAGGGCACAGATTATCACAAACAAGAGGCTCAAGGGCCAGTGGCGCTCACCTAGACCATTAGCATTTGAACCATTTGCATTTAAACACATGCTGGATAATTTTCGAAAAATCCAAGATGGCCACCAAAAAAATTGACCAATCAAAACTCTGTATACATGTTCTGAAGCCTACACATATAGGGCCCTTCCAGCTGAGATTGATTGAAATCTGTCAAGTGGTTATTGAGGTGTAGGCTTTTAACTGATTTACCAACACTTTTGGAAAATCCAAGATGACCACCCAAAAACTGACCAATCAAAATTCTGCATATTAGATCTGAAGCCTGCCACCATAGGGTCCGTCCATCCAAGTCTGGATGAAATCACCCAAGTTGTTAATGAGGAGTAGCTTTTTAGAGTGAGTGATAATGACGTAGTCAGTGATAAATAGACCAATTAGGTTTTTAAGCCTGACGCCTGGATGCAATTGTGTATCCAGAAGTCTGAATGGTCAGAAGCTGCTTTTTCAGCTCCTTTTATACTCTCATGGGCTGAGCCTGGGGATTGACTTTCACATGCCCTTAAAAGGGTATGGAAAGTTGGGATTGCCGGCGTGGTTTTGGCGGTTGTGGTCTAAGATCACCGGTTCTGGTGAGTTTGACGGTTGAGTCCAAGATGGCGGCTCCGGCAGTTTTTAGCGGTTGAGGTAATTTTCACCGGTTGTGGTGGTTATTGCCGGTTGTATCTATTTCGCCGGTTGTGAAATTTTTACCGGTTGTGGTTTTATTTTGGCGGTTTTGGTTTTAAAACTTTTTTTGGCGGTTTGAATTTTTTCTCCACTACGAGTCAGATCACCCATCCGTCTGTAAGGACTCGTCCCCATATGGACAGTTTCTGAGACTCAGATGGATCTGTACTCACCTGGAAGACTTCGACAGAAACAGCCTAGCCCTACTAGGCCACTTCGAAAACAGAGGATATCCGCATACAATTCTCGACAAAGCCAGGCACAGAGTCCGTACACAGAACAGAAACGACCTCCTACACCCACCCGCCAAAACCCATACATCAAAGAACACCTTCCCATCCAAACCAGTCTTCGTTTGCGACTTCAACCACACAGGCATTTTCCTCAAAAATGCTATCAAGAAATACTGGCCCATTCTGGAAGCAAGCCACAGATGCAGGCTTGCCTTCCCAGAACCGCCACTATTCGGTTTTAGAAGAAATAAAACCATAAAGGACACAATAGTCAGAGCTAAGCTACCGACGGTGGGCAGAACACTACCTCATAGAAACCCACTCACTAATTGCACCACAAAAAATTGCAACATCTGCAACACAATGCAGAAGAACAGATTCTTCTCCAGCTCTCACACAGTGCTCTCCTACAGGTCCAAAATCATCGGCAACTGTCAGACAAGGAATATAGTCTACTTACTGACATGCTCGGTCTGCAAAAAACAGTACGTAGGAGAGACGCTGCGCACCTTTAAAATCCGCATTCAAGAGCACCTACGCTCTGTCACCAACCTCTACAAACACGAGAGGTATGACACTCCAGTTTCACGGCATTTCAACAGACCCAGGCATTCCAGAATGAACATGCAATTCAGAATAATTTAGGTCCTCTCTTCGGACCCCGAGGATGACGTATCCACCAAATGGAGAGACAGAAAGAGTGCC
This sequence comes from Chaetoderma sp. LZ-2023a, assembly GCA_034401795.1. Lineage (NCBI taxonomy): Eukaryota > Metazoa > Mollusca > Caudofoveata > Chaetodermatida > Chaetodermatidae > Chaetoderma > Chaetoderma sp. LZ-2023a. The sequence continues at coordinate 251,138 of JAVVLW010002138.1, read as the reverse complement.
ACTGGATCCACCAGCTCCACACAATGGAGCCGACAGGCATCAACCAAGCAGGGTAGGGGTCACCGCCTTCCCTGGGCCGACATGCACACCATAAGCAAACAGACCCAGTACGTTGTTATCACTCTTCCAGGAGTAGCTTTTTAAGCGATATCCGGTAAAAGATTTCAGACAAAAATTTAACAATCAGAAATCTGTATACAAGTTCTGAAACCTACACCCATAGGGTCCTTCCAGCCAAACTAGGCTGAAATCCGACAAGTAGTTAATAAGTAGTGTTTTGACAATTTCCGGTAATTTTTTATAAGATTTTCAAACAAAAAACTAATCATTCAAAATTCTTAATAGATGTTCATCCTACCACCATGGAATCCATCTAGTCAAAATTGGTTGAAATATGTCAGGAAGCTAAGGAGTATCATTTCGACCATTTCTGGTAGGTTTTAAAATAAAATGTAAGATTTTCAGCCAAAAAATTTATCAATCAAAAGTCTGAATTAAGGTTCTCGAACCTATCACTGTAGAATACATCTGCCAAATTTGGTTGAAATATGTCAGGTGGCTAATGGAGGAGTAGCATTTTGACCATTTCCGGTAAATTTTTCATAAAGTCTAAGGTTTTCAACCAAAAAATTGACCAATCAAAATTATCAATAGAGGTTCTAAAACCTATCACCATAGAATTCATCTAGCCACATTTGGTTGAAATATGTCAAGCAGCTATGGAGGAGCAGCATTTTGAGCATTTCCGGTAAAATTTTCATAAAATCTAAGGTTTTCACCCAAAAAAATTGACAAATCAAAATTCAGAAATATCCTGGAGCATACTAGCATAGGATCGTCCCAGCCAAATTTGGTTGAAATCGGTCAAACCATTAAGGAGAGGAAGCGATTTGACGGATGGACGGCCACCATGGCATAAACTCACTTGGCCTTTCATGCCAGGTGAGCTAACAAATACCAGTTACACTTTAAGAAGATTTGCAATTCAAAATGGCATCACTCTAGCTTAGCTATGCAAATAAAAGTGGCAGTTCATAGTAATGGGTACCCGGTTGTTTGGACGTGTACCCGGTTCCAGGAACCGGTAAGAGTTTATGTAAAAGTCTAAAGTCTCAGGGCACAACCTCTGGAGTGGTTGTTATCAATAAGTAATGTAATGGTAAGTAATGATCGATGGAGAATGATCGATGGAGAATTTTACTTTCAATAATCACTATATCGAATGTGTTAAGGCCTAAAAATATTTGGGAGTGGACTTCAGTAACAATGGGTCTTTTACATTGGCTAAGGAAAACTTAAAATTCAAAGCACAAAAAGCTACCTTTAAATTGAAAAAGTAACTACTGTATGTCAGGATTTGTTATCTCCAAAAGCTGCATTAAGTCTGTACGATTCTGTAATAAGGCCTATTGCCTTGTATGGGTGTGAAATATGGGGTTCATCTCTTTGTTCACATCTCTACAAGGACTCTTCAAGAAATTTGAAAGTCTATCTGCAGAGAAAATTCTTCTCGGTTATGCACAACATATACTAACTTGAAAAATATGCCACAACTGATGCAGTAAGGGGTCATTTCAGTAATGAAACAGTCCTAAAATACAGACTCCGTCTAGAAGTGGCCTGTCCAAACTCCTTGCTTGGGTATGCCCAAACATCTAGCCCTGTATCAATATAATGAAAGATGAACTAGTAAATAGATGGAACAGGTCCCTTTCCCGAACAGATTCAAATAAAATTAGACCATATGTTACATTTAAATTGAATTTCACATTTGAAACTCACAACTGTTAAGAAACTGGTAGATTTACCACGCCAAAAACACCAATTTAAAGTAGGGTATGCAGCCTGTTTAACTTAGGTGAGATTGAAGATGGAACTCATTTATTAGTCCGATGTCCCTGTCATGATGAACGAATGACTCTCTGTGGACATATTTACTGAATTTCCCAACTTTAAGCTGTAAAGATAAGTTTATCTACCTGGTGACAGCTGCTAATTCTGCCATAAAAGAAGTGTTTTTACTTCCAGGCTTTTAAAAAAATGATCAATGGCATTTACACAAGTGCCAATGTACAGGTTACTTACCATTGTGTGTGCGTGTGTGCGTGTGTGCGTGCGTGCGTGCATAATGCTTGCGTTGTATGTAGTAACTTCATAACTTGTATGTATATATATTGCTGCTATGTAAATATGTTAAAAGTTAATTTCATTCTTGTAATGACCCATCATGGGTTAAATACAATAAATATTACTACTGTATTACAATTTGTCTTCGTGACAAACTGTAATTTAACAGTCCTGCCAATTCATGAATCAATTTCGTCAGTCAATCATATATGACATCATAGTCAACTAAGTAACGTATAGGATAAAATCATAATCATCACGTCATGAATGACTTGATTTAGTCTGTCTTCAATGCCTAATAGTCTGTCAGGTTGTATGAATGAATTGTGGGTCTTTACTATTTAATAAACATGCTGTTGAATATTTTGAAACTAATTTGACTGGGAGTTGTTTCTGCCATTGGCATAAACAGCAACCAGGCAAATTAGTTTCAAAATATTCAACAGCTTACCCGTATAGTTTTCTGAAAATTGAAGTTCAGGGATCGATCGATTCTGACACGAGCAGGGTGTTGGTGGAGCTTAGCTAGAGATGGGCAGGACATGGCTAAAATTGGAAAGGTTAATTCTGGCCATGAAAAAACATGAGAATATCATTAAAAAACGTTCCACCAAATAATATAAAATGACATTTTTGATATATCATGATATACAAGTAATGAATAAGAAATGGATGATTAATATTTAATATTATATTGCATTTTGTCCAGGGCTATGCCATTTTTTTTGCCTTAGATTGAATGGACTAGCTCTGCTAGTAAAGTAGACAATCAGCGGTGCTAGGAAAATCACCTGGTAGCAAACCTGCTGGCTCATGGCCTATCCAGGTTAATTTCAAACCCCGGTTAATTACTATCATTGATAAGTTTTTAGTGAAATGAGTTATTTATTTATCCCTATTAGTGAACACAATTATCATTGTACATACCATAGTCTTTCACTTCAAACTTGACAGAGCTCTTCTGAGAGAGCTGAAAAACATTTCAAAAGGAGACGAAGATTAGAGTCAGAAATGTCTTACAGTATATCATAGGTTAGCAGAAAACAGCAAAACTTGATACCTAACTGAACTGGTAGAATGCAATATAAGAAATTACACATGACAGATAGGCAAATATTCCATGATTTCCAAGCTCCTAATCAGAAGCCGAGAACCGAGATAATAAGGAAAATAGATGGATCCATTTCTAGCTATGATCCGCCTACTTTGTACGTGTTTTGGAACCGATTTACATGATGATGATGATTACTGTATTCTGCGGCTGTAGCAGTAGAAACATCCTACAGCTGCAATCACTCCTTCTTCGCTTTTGCCCACCGTGTCTTGTCCTCAGCCAAAATCTTTAGCTTCCTCAGGTCCATTCTTGACTTGAGTGTACCGAGTCCTGCTTTCTTGAGGTCACCTCGTAGCACGCTTAGCAGATTTATGCAATGACGTTCTCTCCTGGCTTTGTACTTGCTCCGAGTAGGGCGAATTCCAAGGCTCTCTGTGCTGGTGTCTCTTCTGGCATCCTTAGCACATGGCCAACCATGGACCATCTTTGCTGGGCGACTTTTACAGACAGCGGCGACGTATTACACATCTTGTCTAGTGCATCGTTGGAAATTATGCTGTCTGGCCATGGGTATCCAGTGATGGTGCGTAGGTGTTTGCGGTGGCAGGCATCGAGTTTGTCTAGAGCTGCCTTTGGAGTTGCCCAGCTGTTACAGTTATACAGCATCAAGGATATGCAGGTTGCATTGTATAAACGTAGCCTCTTTATCAAGGGCATCTTTGATCTACGAATCCTATGTTCCCCATGATGCAGCGTGCAGAAATGTCAGCAGTACTGCAAAGCAGTGAGCCCAGGATTTCACATTTCCTCCATGGTTCGCCGCCACAAATTGGGTCGTCATTTTCTATAGTTTCATGCTTTGCCGATAGGTTATGTGGGTGAACTCTATTTTGGATTCATTCATAGAGATTCTCAATTTTTAGTGTGCTTGCAGCTATTGGGAGAAGTTCATCAAGCGGTTTCTTTTCCTCGTCTATGAAGTCCACATCGTCGGCATATTCCATCGCTAGCAGCATGCCCAGTATTGACACTGGGGGTGGGGTGGGGGTGTGTGTTGGGGGGGGGGGTGTGTGTGTGTTTGGTCTTGTGGAACTTTCCAGCATGGATTTCAATGCAGCAGCAAGGTAGCAGGTGAAAAGTACCGGAAATAGACCATCTCTCTGTGGGGAGCCGATTAATGTCTCAAGCTCTACAGACTTCACTGACTTGACTCGTACTCTCAGCTTGGTGTATGCAAGCAATAGTTTCACTAGTCGTAGCTCATCTTCACTGAAACTGGCCTGGCAAAGTACATCTAGGATCTTTGAGCGTTTAATTGTGTCAAAGGCGTATAACATGTCAATGCCCATTTTGTGGAAGTCCCAGTGTTTGGACATGACTACCGACACAAGCATGCGTTGAGCCCATTTAATGTCTGCGCAGCTGCGTCCACGTTTGAAGCCACTTTGACATGATTTACAAAGTGAAGTAATCGATCTTGTCTCGGATGCGGCATAGAGTAACATTGGATAGGATTTTCTGTATGCTGTTGAGGAGCACAATAAAGATTGGTTGAGGGCCCAGGTGGCTTCTTGGACTTGGGTAGTGCGATAAGGGTGCCTTGGCTTACAGCATCGATGGGAAGGTGGTGCATAAAAGCTGAATTGATTAGGTGCATGATCGGTTTTGAGATAATGTCACTTACATATTTGAGTAGTTCATTGCTCATGCCATCAGGTCCAGATGCACGTCCATATTTCAGGGCTTTAAGTGAACTGTTCCTTGAACCATTCTTGGATCGCCTCGGCTTTTCCCTGGTCAGTCCCAATAAAGTGTCCCTCAGAGTTATGTACAGTGAGTGGTGGTGTGCAGTCAGTAATTCTCAGGGCTCGGGCTGCCCGAAACATTTTGTGACAGTCATCCGTGGCAGTGATTTCATCTGCTAGGGAGTCTGCCTGTTGAATAGCAAGATCTTTTAAGCGTTCGTTAACATGGCGCAGAATAATATTGCACTCCCAGCGTAGTTTGGTGCAGTCTTCACTTTGGCCACTTTGATAGCCGCGCAGCCGTAAAGCTTTCTGCTCTGCCGACAGTTTTACTACTAAAGGGTCATCAGAATACCTAGTTTGGTTGTTTTTAAGAACACCTATGGTAGCGGATGATCCAATAGATTTCAGTATTTTGGTTAGGGCTTCATTTGGATCGGAGCTGACATCGATGTTAGCTATCTGCTCCCCGAGGGCTTTTTTGTATGACATTTGAATATCAGTGTTGCTGATGAGCTTGGGTAGGTTGTAGGTGACTCTACCCTCTTGCCTGGTATGGTGTTTATATATTAGGTAGAGATTGTTCATCTGAAGGCGTGTAATGACTAGCTGGTCAGAATTGAGGTCTGTGCTAGGGTTGCACGATTATTCACTTTTCATAATCGCGATCATTAAAAAAAAAATCGTGATCTTACGATTAATCATGAACTATATTAAACACATCAATGCTGCTTAGAGGATGTTATTATGCTACTGCAGATTGTAAGATTATGGGTTAGCCACTTGGGTATACATACATGGACAGAATACGTCAGTTGCTGATTGCAAAAAAAGGAATGTATCAAGATTTTTCTAGACGGAAAACGGAAGTTACCGTATTTCGCTTAATTGTAGCCTATACTCTAATAGAAGCCCACCCCCTTACTTTGCCATATGAGCTCCAGTGATTTCTTAGCAGTTTCAAAACGGCAAAACTCTGTATTAGAAGCCCACCCTCTAACTCAGCAGATTACATAGGAAAACTTTTTTTAGAGCAAATTTGTAAGAATAGTGTGTATAATAATAACAATCGTGCCACATGGTGTGTCTACTTCAGACCGATCTGTGCCCTGATACATTTCCGGCCCCTCTAGAAGTCAATACAGGCCTCGGATTTGTAAATCTCGACCACCTATTAGATTAATACTAATAGTAGGCCACGTATGTTCAAGATATAATAAAAATTTATTCCACACTTTTGTCGTCGAAATGCGCTTAAAATAGTCTTGGCATGATTAAATACCTTCCTTATAAATATATTTTAAGAGCGAATTTATGTACCAAACAAGTACGGGAGAAAATGTGCATCAATTTTGTAACACCGATCAACATTAAATGATCCAAATTGAATTATTACGAACGACAATATAGCCGGCTTCTTAAGTTGGCGAGCCAGCGGCTCTTTTGCGATGGGAGGCGGCGTGTTCTCGCGAGATATTATACGCTAACGGGAGTTTATCAAATGGCTACCCGTTTTTCAGATCAGTATAATACTCAGTTCCTATCGCGCAATGATAATATATAGAAATTCCCGAGTTCCGAGACCCTGATTCCAGAATATTTATATCCGAGTACTCGCTCTAAAATAAACTGTTCAATTGGAGGTGAATCACGTGATTTGCAATTTTTCGCGACACCATTTTATATCAAATTGTGGATTAATGATGTTTTGAGGTATACATTAAACATAGGCGTAGGCGGTGAGAATTTTTACGGGAGAAAATGCGTTGAATTTCCGTAGTATCAGCAAAGATAATGGATATAGCAAGATGGGAAATACCCACATGCTTTGCGACGCTATTGAAAAACAGCGCCATCATACGACTACGACGTGACTTTGACGCCATACCAGGGGCATTAAGTCGTAACGCAAATGACGCGGTAATGCAAATTCCCCCTTGACTCGGGAAGCAAAATAACAGGCGAAATAAATAAATAAATAAATAAATAAATAATTAGCCAAACAAGGTAAACAAACAAACATGTAAATAAACAAATAGATATGGCGCGCTGCAGTGAATTTAAAGGTGGAAAATCAAAAGATAAAAAATGTAGCCAGATCATAATTGAGGGGGCTCAGGCTCTGCGATCTGATGCACAAATTAAAAGGGGAAGAAAGAAAATTGTGTTTTTAGTTCCCGAAAGATAAGGAAAGGTTAGAAATTCATGTTATAGTCCTACTATTTGCTACACCATGCCTACACATGCCTATAATTAACACCAAATATCTATATATAGGGGTGGGTGGAACTGGTTGTAATGGGGTTGTACATCTTCAAATATCATGAACATTAGCCTACCCATTGCGAATATAATTGGTGTAGGCAAGAAGAGATTATCTGATTGTCAAGAAAAATGGGGTACTGCAATTTTTGAACGACACTATTCTAAGCACAGCATACATACGTACGAATGGAGCGATCACATGGATGCACGCACGCATACGCGCGCATCCATTAAGGTAATGCTAATACAGGAACTTATTTTGAGCGCATATTTTGCGCTATAGAAAATAATATCAGGGCTGGCGTGCGCGCCACAGCAGCACGATGCGCCACAGTAGCACGGCACTTTTTGAGCCAGCAAAACAAAATTTTTTTTAATAGTTATATATCACAACCATTTCCAGTTTCCAAATTTATAAATTTATTAATTAAATATAATCTGCCTTTTTTTAAACATATTTTATTGTATCATGTGTCCAAAGGGACTGGTCACATGTTCTAACAATGTATTTCCGTCCTCTCCCAACTGAGAGAGAGAGAGAGAGAGAGAGAGAGAGAGAGAGAGAGAGAGAGAGAGAGAGAGAGAGAGAGAGAGAGAGAGAGAGAGAGAGAGAGAGAGAGAGAGAGAGAGAGAGAGAGAGAGAGAGAGAGAGAGAGAGAGAGAGAGAGAGAGAGAGAGAGAGAGAGAGAGAGAGAGAGAGAGAGATGAGTTAAACAGACATTACTACTTGACATAACATTAATTACATTATACACTATTTTAGACGCAAAAAAATCAATCACTGAAAGTGAAATCCTGACATTACATCTCCCTTTAAAATATCCGTTAAGAAAAGAGTTGCAAGTGCAGGGTCAAAATCTTTCAACTTCAATTCTCATTGAAGAAGAAAAAATAAATAAAGAAAAAATAAAAAATAATAATTCTGGCAGATAAGCACCTGCTAATAATAATTATAGATATTGTAATACCTTGCGGTGGATGTTCTGATATTGTGGAACGATTTAGAAACAATCCTGATCACATGTAATAGCTTGATACTCGTATTATGCAAGTACCAGCGGTTTTCACCGTACGATGCAAAGTTGTTGGTTCACCTACTCTACATAGGGGAGGGACTCCCAACATACCTTTCCGAACAAGAAGAGGAAATACTTGCGTAATGTTGCCTTTCACAGTCAAATACAAACTTATTCAGCTTCGCACTGTTGCAGGGATGCATTGATGGAAAGAAACATGTATATTTGACATACCCATTCACTTAAAAGCCCTTAAAATAATGCTTGAGCAAGGAAAGAGCCGATTTTATAACACGGAAATGCGCATAGTAAACCACACCCATGACGTCATTTATCGGGGTCAGCCATTTAAGATGTCAGAATGACATGCTAGAGGGAATCTCTCTCTCTCTCTCTCTTCTCTTCTCTTCTCTTCTCTCTCTCTCTCTCTCTCTTCTCTCTCTCTCTCTCTCTCCAATGTTGATTGTGTCTAATAATAGACATTAGCACCCAGGCATAATAACCTTTCAGAGTGCAATACCCTTGCATTCCTCGTGCGCACTCTACCTATACCTAAGCATGTCTATATGCTGCCAAGTTTGTGCACGTTAGACTGAATGCTAGACTGATGTTAGATGCATATTTTAGGAGCATGGTATGGCAAAATTTGTTGTAGATGAACGCAAAATTCTGCTCTAACATTGCTGCTAAAATCACCAGCTCAGCCGATACATAGCAACTCAGACAGACATACATTGATGTAGAAAGATCTGGTGAGGTGTTGGCAAATTCTCTGTGTTTGTAGCTTGACCGTAGAGTTGAAAGACTCGTAGTGCTAGCCTGCCTCCACAGGGGAATGTTACAGGCAAGCATCCGAAAGCTTCTGCAAGTAGTGAGTCTGTAACAGCTAACACTTATCTAACTCAGTTGTGGCAATTCAGGTCTGGTCCGCAATACCCTGGCATTCCTCGTGCGTGGGCAGACCTCGAATGTGTTCAACAGGCAGACCATGTGGACATTGTTACGGTGTACATGGTCTGATGTGTGAATACAGCCTCGAGAAGAGAGTAGTTCTTTTGTAAGACTGACATGGATATGGTAGGAATTGCACCACTATTGTAGACGGTTTGCAAAGCAACAGTGTGCAATAGTGTGTCTGATTACAGACCGCTCGATTCCACAATATCCTACATAGTACAATACCAATGAACTAACGTTTGCTGTTCTGTTTAGCTGTTAAAACACCATGTTAATATTTTTGATGATAGAACATCATCTACACAAATTCGGTTTGTTTTATACATTGGTTTAGCTATCATAGCTCACGCTCCTCAAGACAACATTATACTCATGATCATAGTAGTAGAAGAGAGAAAAGGTACACAGTAGGACATGATCACACATACACATTACACACACAAACATACGAACAAACATTCAATTCTAGCATACAAAACACACCATCTACAACTCAAAAAGCTAGCTGATCACATTAAATAACGCACATAGTCCTATGCTCATACACACATATTAGCACAAATATTTCTCTCTAAAAACTACATGGCCATGCATATTTTTGCTTAGACCAGATGAAACGGATTATCGTTCGTCCTGGGGTGATTTCAACAAAATTACAGAGTCACTAGGACTTCAAATCACCAAGCGACCCCATTGACAGCATACAAAAGTTAACCAATTATTGTTGTCGACATACACACAAGTATATTTGTGTGGATGTGAATTTTGCAAGAACATTAGCATCACCGCAACATTGCTAATAACGTAGTCTTGCTCAATAGTTACTGCAACTATTCATGATATTACACTAGCATTTGTTGAAATAATATCAAGCCTGTGTGACGATACAGGTGAGACAACTCGTATTACGAACAACAAATTACCACGCAGTGACGTCCCTTGAACAGTGTTTTGTACATCTCAGAGGCTGCAGAAACACCATATTCTGCTTGTATTTTGGTACTGTACGTGTGTGTGTGTGTACGAGAAAGATTACCTACACTATGGAAGGCCACTTCAATCCACTACATGCGTTGTCACAGAAAGTACAACAGCTTACATCAAGGCTTAACATTCGCCAGCTTACCAGTGATGTACACCCAGTGAGTACTACCAACGCTAGTAGTACGAATTTGAATCTGGAGCCTCACAGGAACACTGTATCTGTGTGTGGAATAACACCTCAGCCAAAGACTGAAAAGCAGCATGAGGTGGGAAGCATTTGCGATACCAATGAGACGTGTATTGGTCCCACGATAAATAATTTTGAAGCACCACCGACTGCCATGGATCAGACAAATATTCTGGCATATCCACAGCCAGGCATGAGCGTCAATGAATCATTTTCAATAGATCATGAATGCTTTATGGGCAGTAGTAATGATGGTTTGGGTCTGAACACCCCTACATACAGCGCCCACGAATAGAGCTCTTCTCTGCCAAGCCTGAGATGATTTGGCCTATGTAACCATGAGCAAAACACATTACCAGTTAATGCACATGGTAGGCCTTGTAGTCCATCTATGGCCGACTCACAGGAATGGCCAAGAGAAGGCCTAGAAGTCATTATCACTGCCTTAGGGGTTGAGGCAACAATGGCCGCAATGGCGCAGTTGCTAGCTGGATATACAGATGCAGCAGCATCACAAAACCAAGCTAGCACTGATAGATTAAATATTGCAAATGCTAGGTGGATGGATGTTAAAATAAAGCCAGAGCCTGTCAGTAATAATGCCACACTACCGGAGCTTGAAACTAGCCATGCTTCGAAGCCACTTACAGAATATTACCAGTCAGTGGGAACACCAACTTCAGCTGGTGTCAGACATGGTTGCGCTCCAGCGCATGTGGCAAACACTGGTGTGGATGAAATTAGTGCTCCAATTGGTGGCAGCCGGGCCGGAAAAGCTTCAATATATTTCTTTTCTGCAAACAAATTTAATGTACTGTATCGTATATACAGTGATTTAAGGAATAACAAAATGTGGCGCTGCTATAGTTGAGGTAGGTGTGGGGTGGGGTTGCATATGTGGGGTGGCGAGTGGGGTTAGGGGGGGGGGGGAGTGGGTGGTGGTGGCAAATGGTCTCTGTCAATCCCTTCTAAAATAGGAGACGTAATTTTTTATATAATGTGTACTTTTGGCACCAGTTATTCTCCGAACTGCCAGAAGCATTGTTAGCGACGTGTAGCGCTTCCGAGTCAGATTTTAATCTTTACTGGCCAAGTTTGAGTAATTTTAGCAGCAGTAGACGCAGTACCACTAGCAGCATTTTTCTGAACAGTTCTCAATTTTTATCAGCTCATCTCTAACCCGTGCAACTTCCAGTTAATAAATATTTTTGCGTTGTTATAGTATCATCAACATTGTATAGGGAGGATCGGCATAAAATTGTTCCCTATGTACGTGTATAGGTGAGTGAGTGAGAGCCGGGGCGCATGTGCGTGCATGCGTGGCTCGTGCCTGCTTGTGCGCATTTACGCGAGTAACTGCGAGACTAAAATTTGTAGGAGCGCAGAAGGAACAAGTTTGGGTTGAATACTTGCCACGGTAAAATCAAAATTGATCAGGAGGTTTAACCAATAGTGGGATCAAGGATTCACGATGCGGTCCCCCCCCCCCCCCCCCACCCACCACCTACGCATTTGGAAACATTATATTCTAAGGCCATCTCCTGCATTTCAGGATATAAATATCGACATAGGCTACTGTTGCCGGCAAATTTACCCCGTTTTGCGGTTTCTGCTGAAAAATAGTTGACTAAATTGAGAAAATCTGTATGTCAGCAGGCTACAACCATGTAACGTGCAGTCGACGGCACACCATCGCAAATACCCACGCGTTCATTAACCTTTTAGCCTGACAACTCTACCCCTCCGATAAGGCCCGGAGTCCAATATAACAGTGATTTCACGAACTGGAATCGTGTTTGGATAACTCAAATATAACAAATTTGGTTGAATTCCACCAAACCTTTGCGTATGAAACAGCTGGATGGGCCGAACTTAAGGTCGTGCAACAAGTGCATTTGCACACGACCTCAAAGTTCCAGCCCCCACCCCCTCCAAAAGTGACACACAAATCATTTTTGTATTTCGTTGCCCCTCTGTAACTTCAAGTTACACGCATAGATGACTCAACTATAAGACCGGTGTGGCCAAATCCCACAAGACCGGTGTGGCCAAATCCCACAGCCCTCTGACCGCATAACACCACCCGCACCCCCTGCCACCACCCCCCCTCCCACCCCCAAGCGGCTTTACGTTTGAAACACAATCAGAACTTTAGATATTTCTCTGGGGCCCAGAACAAGAATTTTCAAAAAAGTTTGCACAGGGCTCCCTCTAAGTTCAGTCCTGTGAGAAATATCTTTGCTTTACAAATACACAGATAATACTTAATTTTATGGAACAATCAAATCTGTAAGAAAGATTGCGGATCGAAGATGAAACTGAATGGGTTTAGCAATTTTACCTAGCATTTTTATTTATGTACGTACATGGTATCTTGGAAATTAGCCAATGATCATCATAAGACTTGTAATGGCATAAAGCCGAGTATGTCAGCTAAATGCACAACTAGGTTTCATTTTTCTCTATCATAATGATTAATGGTTTAAGTATTGGATTTGCCCTAATTTTTGCAAATTTTAAACCAGTGTGTCACTGTGAGATATGACCGTATATGATATAAGCCCTGCCATTCCAGAGGCATGGGAAATTTTGAGCTGATGGCAAATATTTAATAATATGCGCCAGACTATTCATAATCTCTTAGGCCTACGCGATTTCAGAAACTACTCATACTTCTCTAATCAAATAGGAATTATAACACACATGTGTTCAATAATGAACACATGCGCAATTGATCATAGAAATGCAAATTTGATTCTTCACGGTGAAATTCTGAGTAATAAAAAACCCACTGATTTTTAGTCAATATTTTAGGGAGCCCGCCCGAACACCGATTTTTAGTCAAGTGCGTGTAGACCAATATCTAGACCTATCAAGTATAGACAACAGCCTAGACACTGGTCTAATTGACGTTATTTTAAAGCAAAACGTGTATATCTGGATTAGGTTATAATATTAACACAAAAGGCCCAAGGGGCCTATATCGCTCACTTGCATCATAGGCATTTCAACCAGAAAGGCCATCAACAATAAGTAGAACCCTACAGAGTTGAGCAGAATTATAACAAGAAAACAGAAGCCATGTTTCTTTATGTATCAACTACTTTTAAACAAAACTTAACGGCCCTTAGTCCCTAATCATATCTCCCAAATTTCGGCCCAATCCGTTCAACGATTCTGGATATGTTGTTTTCGCGAAAACTAGGTCATCCAAGATGGCCGCCAAGCCAATGGACCAATCAGGTTCTCTTGAACAAATTGGTTCTCCTCCTGCATTAGATGATGTTTCATGAGTTTTGAATCAACCCCTAAGCCGTTTCAGAGATTTTTAAACACATTTCTAAAAATTGGCTGGTTTAGACGGTGGCCATCTTGGATTTTGACCGATCAGCTTCGTTTGAACAAACTTAGACCTCTATGCCATAACGCTGCATTCTGCTAAATATAGTTGAAATCGGCCCAGTGGTTCTTGAGAAGTCGTTTAAAGAATTCCCCATTGCTTTACTATGGCCCATTGCTTTACAATGGGAGCCTATTGTAGGAAAACAAACCAAGATGGCAGTCAAACCGTTTATCCAACAGTCTCGAAAGTGGTATATTTGAACTCGCCACCCTGATAAGCATATATGCAGCAATTTTCGCCACCAAAATACATCAAATACAAAAAAGCCAATATGACAAAAAGCTAAATTTTGATTGGTTGATTCCGGCCATGTTTTTTAACGTACGAACTTCCTTTGAACAAATTTGAATAGCTCTTGGTCCCTAAGCATATTAACCAAATTTCAGCGCTATTCCTTCAGCGGATAGGGAGAAGTCGTTTTCGCGAAAACTATGTCATCCAAGATGGCCGCCAAGCAAATAGGCCAATCAGGTTGCCTTGAATAAACTTGGGTCTAACGTTGCCATAGATGATGTGTTATGAGTTTTGAATCAATTCCTCCAGCGGTTTCGGAGATTTTTTAAAGTGGTTCTAAAAATCGACCATTTTGGCCGGTGGCCATCTTGGATTTTGACCGATCCGCTTCGTTTGAACAAAATTAGATCTCTATGCACTATGGATGTTTCCTGCCAACTATAATTGAAATTGGCTCAGTGGTTCTTGAGAAGAAGTCGTTTAAAGAATTCCCCGTTGCTTTACTATGGGCCCATTGCTTTACTATGGGAGCTTCTATGGTGGGGAAAACAAAACAAGGTGGTAGCCAAACCATTTATCCGACAGTCTCGAAAGTGGCATACTTGAACTCAGCACCCTGATAAGCATATATAAAGCAATTTTTGCCATCAAAATACATCAAATACAAAAGAGCCAATATGACCAAAAAGCCGCTAAATTTTGATTGGTTGATGGCGGCCATGTTTTTTAACATACAAACTTCCCTTGAACAAACTTGTATGGACCTTGGTTCCTAAGCATATTTACCAAATTTCAGCGCTATTCCTTCAGCGGTTAGGGAGAAGTCGTTTTCACAAAAACTTGGTCATCCAAGATGGCCGCCAGGCAAATCGTCCAATCAGGTTGCCTTGAACAAACTTGGGTCTACCGTTACACTAGAAGCTTTGTTATGATTTTTGAATCAATTCCTCCAGCGGTTTTGGAGAAGATTTTTTAAAGTGTTTCTAAAAATCATCTATTTTGGCTGGTGGCCATCTTGGATTTTGGCAATCGGCTTCGTTTGAACAAATTTGAATCTCTATGCCCTAGGGATGCTTCCTGCCAAATATAATTTAAATCGGCCCAGTGGTTCTTGAGAAAAAGTTGACGGACGACAGACGGACGGACGGTCACCACGGCATAAGCTCACTTGGCCTGAAAAGGCCAGGTGAGCTAATAAATGGGCTCTAAACTACAAAATTATTATTGACCTTATCGCACCTGTTAAATAAGTAAATTTGATGTAAAAAGGCGACAATTGCTTGATCTATTAGCAAAACGTAATTGTTTTAAATTACCTCCCCCTATAACGTCACGCTAAGGACGTAAGAGGGCGCTACGCCGTAAAATCTGCGCAAAATTGTATGCGCATTATAACGTAATTCCCATCTTGCTATATCCATTATCTTTGGTATCAGTTTTAGAACTCTTTTGGGAAAACCGTTAGCGCATAACTATTCAGAGAATGGGGAACGCAGGATAAGCGTGTGTGATTACAACAATGACAAATAGTGACCAAGTGAACAATCTTTATTCATCTAAAACTAATCATGAGTCAATACAAACAAATCAGTTATTTATCTATTTTATTTAATCATTCACACATTCGGCTGTTAGCCGGATGCTTGTTTCCATGATTGGTAACGCGAGCAGAGTTTCACAAGCGTAGGTGTCTTGACAAAAATTTCCACATGTCGATCACACGATTATTTCATTTTATAATCGTCCATGATCATTTTGAATTATATAATCACGATTAATCGAATAATCGAAAAATCGTGCAACCCTAGTCTGTGCCTCCATACGAGCGTTCCGAAGTAAGGCTTTTGCTTCTGTCTTGCATAGTATGAAGTCTATTTGGTTGAAGACAGCTGTTGTAGCCTTAGAACCTTTTGGTGCTTTGCGATCAGTAATCTGTCCAGTCCATGTTGTCCGGTGATGGCATGGGTGTTTGAAAGCCGTATTTGTGACAAATAGGCCATTGGAACTAAGGAATGCCACCAGTGCATCTCCATTGCTGTTGCATGTGCCCTCTCCATAGGATCGCATGTATAAGCCAAGTCCTGAACTTTTGTCCGCAATTCCGAGTTTACCCAGCTTGGAGTTGAAATCTCCACACACGAACAATTGCCATCTAGCTGGGATTGTAATAGCAGAGCTCAGTTCTGCATAGAAGGAATCTAATATTGCTGGATTTTCTTTGGCTTTTTCAGTAGTTGGGCCATATGCATTGACAATTCGACACTTAGTGGTGGTGTGTTTTCGCGTATGTATAGCCACGTTGATGAATGCAACGCAATCACTGACATATCCAAAAACTAACAACATGATCCAAGACCCTCGGTTCGATTACGAAGCCTAAGCCCCGGTATGTGGCCTGTTTTTGCTTTATGAGCACTAGCTTATGGCCTGTCTGTATTTGCAGCTCTGAGTCTTTAGCTACCTTAATCTCTTGATTTATATACCAGATCTGAATCCTGAATTACCAGAATTTCAATTGCAAGCTAATTATACATGCAAGCTGTTGAATATTTTGAAACTAGTTTAACTGGGGGTGGGTGGGGAGGGGTGTGTTGCTGCACAGGCATGGTAGACAGCCATACCTCCCAGTCAAATTAGTTTCAAAATATGAACAGAATGTATATTAAATTCCTCAAGGATATGCAAACCATACGCTCGTGACAGACTGCAATAGACTTTTCCACTTTATCTATCCATCATATGACATCATAATTAACTATGTGCCATGTAGAATGACATCATAATCAATGACGCCATGAATGACATAGATAAGTATGTAACGAACGTATAATTGAAGACGTACTATGCGTTGTTGTATGAATTGGATGGCCTTACTATTTAATAAATAGGTTGTTGAATATTTTGAAACTAATTTGACTTGGCGCAGTTGCTGCCTGCAGTCAAATTAGTTTCAAAACATTTAACAGCTTTGCTTATCTGTATAGTTATCTGGAAATCGATAATCAGGGAGTTCAGGGATCAATCGATTCCAACACGAGTGAGGTGTGAATGAGGCTTAGCTAGAGGTGGGCGGGGCGTAACAAAAACTGGAACGGTCCATTGTCATGACTGAGCTATTCCTCATTATGATTGCCCACTCAGCTGATCCCTTGAGAAAAATAACAAGTATCCAGGCTTTAGTCCACACCTTATGAGTGAGGATAGATATGGAGAAGCCTGCACAATGTAGCTCGCGGGGTAGTGTCAGGCCGTTCCGGTCTCTGGTGTCGACTCATCGAGTTGCATGTGCACGACGAGTGATGACGCTGGTTTGCTTCCGGTCTCGGGGTTACGGATCCCATACGATACTGCCCTATGGGTAACAAAGACCGGCTCCTAAGGCCGGTGGAACACAATCGTTCCGGTGGGGCCGTGCGACCATTGTCGCGAACATTAAACACAAAAGTCTCATCCCAAGAGTTTGTGTCACCAGTATGCCTGTCCATAGCAATTTCGTGATCTATGAACTTACAAGATTTAATTGGTGACCTAATTAAAATAAGTCTATACAATAGTTTTACCTAAACAGACAGTCAAGTATGTAGATAAAAAAAATTAGCATACGAAAAATACAAGACATAGAGACAGCCTGATGAACTTTTAAATGCGAGACTCCCGGAGGTACCACACAGACTCGTAGGTCCGCCGAGGTATTCCCGCAAGGGAGGCTCCCGTACATGAGATCGCTAATTAACTTAATATAAGCTATTATACCTCTAAGCTGAAAGGAAAGAAAATTATCTTTTATAGTGTCGAAAAGCCATGTGCCTCCCGCGGGCACTACTCCTGGTGCTAGTTTGGGTGAGAAGTAGTAGCCTCGCGTGGGCTATCGCCACCGAATCCTTGCAAGAGGCAAGTGCCTCGTGCGGGCCTCTGTCTCAGGAAAATGTCGCCATCGCTTAAAACAGGAGAAGAGTATTGGCCAAAAAGGGCCTACTCTAATATTCAACCAAAATGCTGTAAAGAAAAGACCATACCTAGTGAAATTATGACTATTAGGTTGTGTCCTGTTTTACGTGAAGACGGGACGAGCGATTCCCGAGGGATTCCCACGCTACCGTCATATGTCATTTCAAATATGCTGAATTAGTAGTTGCCGCTTTTATTTATGCGGGCCTTCTTCTATGCCTAACCTAACATTTAGTTTTTAGAGACAAGAACTATTTTAGGCCGCAAATGGCAGGCGCCTACCTAGCTTTAGATATGGCAGTCATTGAGAACGGATGTCTTATGGCATCAATACTGAAGACAGCGTGCATACATGTTATTTTTCAAGAGCTCCGAGCTGGGTGAGAATCCGGACATCTTGCTCCATAACCACATAAAACGTCACAGGACATTGGTTACTTTTCAGAAAAGCAAGTTTTAGGCAACTGATCTATCGTTACAATGGGGGTAAGAGAGACGAATACCCACCGGGAATGTCCTTCCCTTGAGGGTGTGGCAGATCTTAACATCATGCCCAGACATTCTTACGAAATTCTGTGGGGATGCGCATCTCGCCCGTCACCAGGTCCTATGGAGCTATTTTTTTTAAAACCTGATGTTAGGTTTAAACGCAAGTTGCCCAGTTATGCACTGCGGTGCGGGAGAATTGTCTAGCAGATGAAAACAAGAGGCCCAAGGGGCCCGTGTCGCTCACCTTGACCACCATCAATTTTTGTCAAAATTGTCGGTGGGTGGTTTAGCAGTCTTTTAAATGAGTTGGTGGACATTTTTGCAAGTGCAATATGGCCGCCAAACTCACTACATATTGATTAGCCCACGGCGCCCATGTTTTTTTGATGGATCAACTTCCCTTGCACAAATTTTAATGGCCCAAATTTTGGCGTGATCCCTTCAGCGGTTCTGGAGAAGTTATTTTCGCTAAAACTAGGTCAACCAAGATGGGCGCCAAATTATTTGAACTCGAACAAATTTGGTTGAGCTCTTGCCCTAGATCATATTTCATCAGGTTTCCTTCAATCCCTCAAGCGGTTTCGGAGAAGATTTTTAAAGACATTTCTAAAAATCGGCCAATATCCAAGATGGCTACTGGCCTAATTGGCTTCATTTGAACAAACTTGGATCCCTATGCCCTAAGGATGCGTCCTGCCAAATATAATTGAAATTGGCCCAGCAGTTCTTGAGAAGTTGTTTAAAGGAAAAGTTGACGGATGGATGGACGGACGGCCGATGGACACACAATGGATGGTCGCCACAACATAAGCTCACTTGTCCTTTCAGGCCAGGTGAGCTAATAATATTTCCCAAATTTGGGCTCGATCCATTCAGTGGTTCTTGAGAAGTAGTTTTCGTGAAAAGTAGGTCATCCAAGATGGCCGCCGGACCATATGGAGTATCAAGTTCCCTTGAACAAACTTGGTTCAGCTATACGCCTAGATGATATTCCATGAATATTGAATCGATCACCTGAGCGGTTTCGGAGAAGATTTTCAAAGACATTTCTCAAAATCGGCCAATTTGGCAGACGGCCATCTGAGATTTTGGCCGACCGGCCCCGTTTGCACAAACTTGAATCCCTATATCCTAAGGATGCTTCCTGCCAAATATAATTAAAATCGGCCTAGCGGTTCTTGAGAAATTGTTTAAAGGAAAAGTTCACGGACACCAGACAACGGTCACCATTGCATATGTAACACTAGAATGCTCTTTATCAACAAGATGGCCAGCAAACCATTTATCCGACAGTTTCAAAAATTACAAATTTGAGATCAGAATACCCAAAAACACATATAAAAACAATTTCGGCCTCAAAATCCATCAAAGAAAAAAATACAATATGGCCACCAAACATGCTATATTTTGATTGGCCCACGGTGGCCATGTTTTTTGACGGATTAACTTCTCTTGAAGAAACTTTAATGGCCCTTAGGCCCTAATCATATCTGCCAAATTTTGGCCCGATCCCTTCAGCGCTTCTGGAGAATAAGTCATTTTCACTACAACTAGGTCAACCAAGATGGCCGCCGAACCATTTGACCAATCAAGTTCCCTTGCCATAAATCATATTTCATGAGGTTTGCATCAATCCCCAAGCCATTTCGGAGAATATTTTTAAAGACGTTTCCTAAAATCGGCCTAAATCCAAGATGGCCGCCGGACAAATTGGCCGATCGGGTTCATTTGAACAAACTTAGATCTCTATGCCCTATGAATGCTTACTCACAAATATAATTGAAATCGGCCCAGTGGTTCTTGAGAAGTCGTTTACAGAATTCCCCCATTGCTTTAATATGGGCCCATTGCTTTACTATGGGAGCCTTTGGCGGGAAAACAAACCAAGATGGCAGTCAAAGCGTTTATCCGACAGTCTCGAAAGTGGAATATTTGAACTCGCCACACTGATAAGCATATATAAAGCAATTTTTGCCATCACAATACATCAAATACGAAAAAGCCAATATGACCTAGAAACGCTGAATTTTGATTGGTTGATGGTGGCCATGTTTTTTAACGAACAAACTTCCCTTGAACAAACTTGAAAGGCGCTTGTCCCTAAGCATATTTACAAAATTTCAGCTCTATCCCTTCAGCGGTTCAGGAGAAGTCGTTTTCACGAAAACTAGGTCATCCTAGATGGCTGCCAAGCAAATCAGCCAATCAGGTTGCCTTGAACAAATTTTGGGTCTACCGCTGCTGCAGATGATGTGATATGAAGATTGAATCAATTCCTCCAGCGATTTCGGAGATTTTTTAAAGTGTTTCTAAAAATAAGCCATTTTGGCCGACGGCCATCTTG
Organism: Chaetoderma sp. LZ-2023a; assembly: GCA_034401795.1. NCBI lineage: Eukaryota > Metazoa > Mollusca > Caudofoveata > Chaetodermatida > Chaetodermatidae > Chaetoderma > Chaetoderma sp. LZ-2023a. The sequence goes on along the minus strand of JAVVLW010002138.1, from coordinate 230,385 downwards.
GATTTTGACTGATCCGCTTCGTTTGAACAAAATTAGATCTATATGCCCTATGAATCCTTCCTCCAAAATATAATTGAAATTGGCCCAGTGGTTCTTGAGAAGAAGTCGTTTAAAGAATTCCCCATTGCTTTACTATGGGCCCATTGCTTTACTATGGGAGCCTATGGCGGGAAAACAAACCAAGATGGCAGCCAAACCGTTTATCCGATAGTCTCGAAAGTGGCATATTTGAACACGCCACACTGATAAGCATATATAAAGCAATTTTCGCCATTAAAATACATCAGATACAAAAAAGCCAATATGACCAACAAATGCTAAATTTTGATGGTCGATGGCGGCCATGTTTTTTAATGTAGGAGCTTCCCTTGAACAAACTTGAATGGACCTTGGTCCCTAAGCCTATTCACCAAATTTCAGCGCTATCCCTTCAGCGGTTCGGGAGAAGTCATTTTCGCGAAAACTAGGTCATCCAAGATGGCCGCCAGGCAAATAGGCCAATCAGGTTGCCTTGAACAAACTTGAGTCTACCATTGCAATAGATGATGTGCTATGAGTTTTCAATCAATTCCTCCAGCGGTTTCTGGGAAGAAGATTTTTTAAAGGGTTTCTAAAAATCGCCTATTTTGGCCGGCGGCCATCTTCGATTTTGGCCGATCGGCTTCATTTGAACAATCTTGAATCTCTATGCCCTAGGGATGCTTCCTGCCAAATATAATTGAAATCGGCCTAGTGGTTCTTAAGAAGAAGTCATTTTAAAGGAAAAGTTGACGGACGGATGTATATGTTTTCGCAGTGCTTCCAACATTGGCAAGGATAACTAACTACTAGGTATCCAAAGATACACGGGAAATGTATGTGATACCACACCCTGGCCATCAGCGCTCGGAAACCCCAATAGTTTCCCAGGGTTGGATCAGTCCATGGTACGGATAGGGGCATCCAAACAATTAAGATGCCATAAGGCTTAGTGGAACAGAAAGGGAGACAATAACTTATAAATATGAGGCCCAATAGGTATGTTGGCCAATTTTACACGACCTTGCCGGAGTGCGGGGCTAAATTATTGCAACTACCGGAAAAGAGGCGTACACTATGTGTCTCTTGACGAAGAAATTGTCTCTAATCATTTTAAACCTATCCTATCGCGCTGAATAGAAAGGCTTTTTAGTCGGTAGCATGCTGGGCTAAACAGTGTTATAGGACGGACAGCGACCTCAGTGAAAAATTGCTGGTGGCGGGAGAACGTGATGCATATAAAAATGTTGCTGTTTAGTGTTTCCTATGTGCACTGCAGTCCTACATTTTCTACAAATAAACAAAACATATGAATTGATGGCTACTTGTCATATATAAAACTAACCAGAACGAGTAATACATTGTGAAATGATTAGAATAATATATAAAGTACAGGTTTGACAGACCTACTACAGTGCGGTTAGTGAAAAACACCCTACAGAAAAATAAGAATAACTATAAATAATTAAAGAATTATATCTAGCGGTCCTAAGACCGTTATGGTTCATTTTTGTCATCAGGACCATTTATACAGACACAGTATAATTATGAAAACTGTAATTAACAGAATAATTAAAATGTTAAGTACCATTACTTGAATAAGCAGTAGCCATTCTTAATGATGGGCTATCGTGTTACTGAAATTGATACGTCACCCTTGGTGTGACATGAGTTGACGCATTCTCTTGAAGCTGGAAAGTTTCCGCTTGTCGGTTCCCGCAAACAGGAGTCCTGTATGCAGTCCAGGACGGGAGCGGATCGAACTCAGGACGGTAATCACAATATAAGAATATCTAACGAGCAGTCAGTAAGAAATACAATAACATTACTGCTAGGAAGAAAGTTCCCGTACACCGATGGTATGGATGGAAGTTAATAACAACCCATTCATAAGCGGGGGTTGTTGAATATGGATGAAGATACATAACTAAGCTTAGCAGTGCGGGGTACGTTAGTTAGCTCTTAAGACGTACCGGGCAAAGTTTACCTGCTGGGGTCAAAATGTTTAAATAAACCTGCACGATATCAGTGCAGGGGTGGTTAAATAACAACTTTTTGGCATGGCCGGCAGATCCGGCGAGTCATCCACCAAAGAACATCGCTGCCTCTACATCTGTAGAATCACATATTCAGGCCGGGAAAGGCCTCACCGCAAATTTGTGTTCCGAGTTAGTTCTTGATCTATTGGTGAACAATATTCAAAAGTTCCAAAAATGCTCCCAAACAATCGGGAGATACAAAATTGCTTTTAGTGCGGTGGGTTGGATTGCTGCTGTGGCTACGGGAGAGAAACTTCCTGAGACAGAAGTGATCTGCTTAACGCCTGTCTTGCAGATAGTAGCTGACACAGATCCAACCTATGCTCTCAAGTTCTGGATTTCATCTCCTTTTATACTACTCGTGACATCATAGGCGCAAGCTTCACCCAATTATCGGTCGAGCAATGGCGTAGCTGATAATAACGCATTCGAATGTTCTAGAACATTCTAGAAGTTCTGCGTACACATGCTTACGACCTCACGGCAATATTTTGAAGATAATCAAAAGGGGTTTTCCGTGGATAACTCAGCCATTTCTTAACCGATTTTGAAATGGTTTACAGATCTTTTATTTATTTTTTAATATTACGGTGCGTGCTTTTAACTTTATTTAATCATTGATTCCCTAAACAATAGCTCACATGGGTGTTCTCTTTGGGTGCGGATAATTATTATCTCCGCAGAGAACACCCAAGCTCCAACGTACCACAATTTAAGATATCTAATAATATATAATATATATATATATAAAATAAATAATTTTCACGTAACATAACCCCTTACGGGGTATTTAAAATATTACTGCCAAATTACTTGCGCACCCCCGGGTAAATAAAGGGGTACGCAACACATATCTTGGTTAATAAAAATATTTGCGACCCATTATAGCGGGTCTGCAATGGCAGCTCTCGCTGGCCCCATAGCTGTCCGGTGTAGTTCGGATCGACCGGTCGGATAGTTATGACCTAGATAGGGACCCTGTAATCGTTATTGATTGCCTGTTCCCGTTAAATCTGGCATTAATCAAGACCTTTCAAATCTGTAAACCATTTCAAAATCGGTTGAGAAATGGCTGAGTTATCCAGGGAAAACTCTTCATGATTATCTTCAAAATATTGCTGACGTCATAACCACATGGACGCAAAGCTTCTATAATGTTCTAGAATGTTCGACTGCTCTATTATTAGCTGCACGCTGATTGGCTCTTGCTCGAACGATGATTAGATGAAGCCTGCGCCCGAGACGTCACAAGGAGTATAAAAGGAGAAGCGACCCAGTGATCGAGAGCATCTTCCTTCGCTATGTGTCGGGGTTTTATCCTGTAGCGTGCAGCTCTCCAACACTAAAACAATTTTGTAACTCTCAATTTACGGGAGTAATTTGGAACTTCTGATAATTGTTCACGAATACTAACATCTACAATCGGAACACAAATTTGCGGTGAGGCCTTTACGGCCTGAATATGTGAGTCTACAGATGTGGAGACAGGATGTCAAATATCGTGTCGGTTCTTTCGACTTTCGACTGCAGCAAGTAAATCTGCCCGGTGCGTCTTCAGAGCTGGCTGACGTACCCAGCAACATGAAGCTTTGTTTTGTATCCTCGTTTGCCTCTAACAACCTCCGCTTGTGACGGGTTGTTTACACCTTCCATCCATGCCATCGATGTACGGAAACCTTCCTCACCACGTAGTACTATCGTATCGTTTACTGACTGCTCGTTAGACATTCTATTAGGCCTACAGCACTGAGTGATGCACTCCCGCCATGAGTGTTCTTGCAGAAGCCTTGTTTGTGGAAAACAGCTTGCGGGAACCAAACTGGGGAAACTTTCCAACTTCCAGAGAGCGCATCATCTCACATAGACTACGGATTGACATATCAATTTCAGTAACACGGTAGCCTAACTTAGGAATAACTACCAAGTATTCAAGTAACCATACTCCACAGTCTAATTATTTCTCTATATAGGTTTTGTTAATTATACTGTATCCGCAATAACAGTCCCAATGACTAAAAGGAACATTGAACCGTCTTAGGACCACTAGTTATAATTTCTGTATTTGTTGATAATTATTCTCATTTTCCTCAATGTGTTGCTAACCGCACTATAGTAGGTTCGTTAACCTGTACTGATATATATCTTGATCATTTGACACCATATTGATTGTTCTGGTTAGATTATGTATATATATATGGCCAGTGGCCATCTGTTCATATGTTTTGTTTATTCATATAAAATATAGGACTGCAGTGCACGTAGGAAACACTATACAGCAACACTTATATATGCAGCACTTTCTCCCGCCACCAACAATTTTTCAGTGAGGTCGCTGCCCGTGCTATAGCTCTGTTTAGCCTGGCATGCTACTGACTAAACCTTTTCTATTCAGCTCAATAGGATAGGTTCAAAATGATTAGAGACACTTTCTTCATTACATACTGCGTAATATACTCTTCTCTTCCGGTAGTGCGTTAATCTAGCCCCGCACTCCGGTAAGACTCATAAGTAAGATTTTGTCTCTCTTCGTGTTCCACTCAGCTTTGCGGCTTCTTAATTGTTTGGATGTCCCTATCCGCACCATGGGCTGATCCGACTCTGGGAAACTATTGGGGTTTCCAAGCGGTGATGGCCAGGGTGTGGTGTCACATACATTTCCCGTGTATCTTTGGATACTTAGTAGTTAGCACTTTAAGCCAATGTAGGAAAGCACTGCGAAAACACATGTATTAATTATTATCTTATTTACCGACAATCCTCCCGCACTGCAGTGCAAAACTGGCAACTTGTATATAAACCTAATGACAGGTAAAACGATTAGTTTCATAGGACCCGGTGACGGGCGAGATGCGCATTCCCACCGAAATCTGTTAAATGTCTGGGCATGATATTTAGATCTGGCACGCCCTTGTGGGAAGGACATTTATGGCGGGTATTCGTCTCTCTTAACCCCACCATAACGATAGGAGAAATGGTCTAATAATGCTTTTGTGAAATGTAACCCATGTCTTGTAATGTTTTATGTGGTTGTGCGGCGGGAAGTCCGGATTCTTATCCAGTTTGGAGATCCTGCTACGTAACATGTATGAGCGCTGTCTCTAGTATTGATGTCTTGGGGCATCTGTTCTCCATGACAGCCGTGTCTAATAGCTAGGTAGATATCAGCCAGTTGCGGGCTAAAATAATTCTTGTTCCGAAAACAACTAAAAGGAATTAAGCAAAGCAGAAGGCCCGAAGAAATAAAGTGGCAACTACTAATACAGCAAACCAAGAACTACATAAGACGGTGACAAGGGAATCCATCGGGAATCCCCCGTCCCGTCTTCACGTAAAACAGTACGCACCCCTATAGTCATAATCTCACTAGGTATGGTCTTTTCTTTCTAAACCATTTTGGATTGAAATATTAGAGTAGGCCCATTTTTGCCTACTATTCTTCTTCCGCTTTAAGCAGTGGTGACACCTTCCAGAGACGGAGGCCCACACGAGGCACTTGCCTCTCGCAAGGATTCAGCGACAACGGTCCATGCCAGGATAATACTCCTCACCCAAAACTTGCACTAGTAGTGCCCACGTGAGGCACATCACTTTTCGTCCGAGATAACCTTCTTCCTTTCAGCTTAGAGGTATAATAACTTATATTAAGTTAACTAGTTAAGTCTCGTGTACGGGAGCCTCCCTTGTGGGGATACCTCTGCAGACCTACGAGTCTGTGTGGTACCTCCGGGAGCCCCATGTTTAAAAGTTCATTTACCTGTCTCTATGTCTCGTATTTTCGTATGCTCTTACTGTAGTTTCATCTAGCATATTTTTAATTGTTTAGGTAAAGTCATTGTATAGACTTATATTTTTAGGTCACCAAATCAAATCTTGTAAGAACACACATGGTGGGAGTGCATCGCTTAGTGCTGTAGACCTAATAGAATGTCTAACAAGCAGTTAGTAAAAGATACGATAGTACTACGTGGTGAAGAAAGTTTCCGTACATCGATGGCATGGATGGAAGGTGTAAACAACCCGTCACAAGCAGGGGTTGTCAGAGGCAAATGAAGATACGAAACAAAGCTTCACGGTGCTGGGTACGTCAACCAGCTCTGAAGATGCCCCGGGCAGAGTTTACTTGCTACGGTTGAAAGTCAACACGATATGTGCGGCGGCGATTGAAATACCACTTTTAGACGTGGCCGGCAGATCCGGCGAGTCATCCATCAAAGCACACATCCTGCCTCTACATTTGTAGACTCACACAAATTTGTGTTCCGAATGTGGATGTAGTATTCGTGAACGATTATCAAAAGTTCCAAATTACTCCCGCAGATGGGGAGTTACAAAATTGTTTTAATGCGGTGGGTTGGAGAACTGCACGCTACGGGATAAAAACCCGACACATAGTGAAAGAAGACGTGTATCGTGCTTGGTAGTAGTTGGTACAGCTCCAACCTGTTCGGCCCCTGGCCGAGGATGCTCTCGATCACTGGATCGCTTCTCCTTTTATACTCTTCGTGACGTCACGGCGCAGGCTCCATCCAATCATCGTTCGAGCAACAGCCAATCAGCACGTCGCTAATAATAGCGTAGTCGAACGTTCCAGAAGCTTTACGTCCATGTGGTTATGACATCACAGCAATATTTTGAAGATAATCATGAAGAGTTTTCCCTGGATAACTCAGCCATTTCCCAACCGATTTTGAAATGGTTTACAGATTCGGAAAGCCAGTCAAGAAAGGTCTTGATTAATGCCAGATTTAACGGGAACATGCAATCAATAAGGATTACAGAGTACCGGCTCAGTACACTAAAAGCGCCATCCTATCTAGGTCACAACTACGCGCTCCATAGAAACAGCATCCCGGCGCACACATGCGCATAATGCGTGTAAACGAACTTAGTCGTTTTTCAACACTCTCTCCCATAGGCCAAGAGGGGCGTGTTCAGGAAACGAATCCTAGATGGGTGGCGCGTATCCAGCTTAGCTTGTATGGCCTGTACCCAACCGGTCGATCCGAACTACACTCTGCGCTAATCGAGGGAATACTATTTTCCGTAGAAATATCTGTCTGGGTACCGGTGTCACGAGAAATGCCCAGCCCGAGCTCTGGTGCTGGGTCATCACTGACACATGGGGTTTGTCCTGTAGGTGGGGCTTAGAATACACCTTCCGTATCCTCTGCGTGTCGTAAGAGGCGGCTAAAGGAGGTAAGCGTGAGGTAACCCTGACAGAAACCTCGAGTGCTGAAGACGGAGGTTCCAGGCCACACGGCGCACTCTAATAAACCATGGATCCACGCACTTAATGCTTATGATCATGTCGATAGTCACTTACAGGACTGGCGGTATGATCAGCGAAGGAAAAGAAGAAGAAGAACTGACACATGGTTTAAGTCGATCGAAGTGGATGACTGAGGTCAGGCCATCCGAAGCACGGATATGGTAGGTCACGTCCGACGTCTTACCTACTACCACATAGGGGCCTTTCCACTGGTAACTCAGTTTACTTGGCACGTTTGCAGACCGTCGTGAATCGTTTACCCAAACCATCCTTCCTGCTTCATATGGATCTCCATGCACTCTCCGGTCGTGCCATGTCCTTTGGCGCCGGTGTGCAGTGGATAAAGTTTCTGTCACTAACTCATGGGCTTGTTCTATCCGCTGCCGCAAGAGTTCAACATAGAGATGGTGAATTTTTCTCTCATGGTATCCGGGGCATTGCCAGATCCAGGGGTAAGGCTAATTCATGGCCTAATATTAACCGAGCAGGGGTGTAACCCGTGCTGGAATGTACTGAAGTGCAGTAAGCCATGAGCTCATATGGGAGCCGTAGATCCCAATCTCTACAATCAAGGCATGTTTCCTTGGTAAGCATCTCCGCGAGAGTTCGATTGAATCTCTCCACCATCCCGTAACTGCGGGGTGATACAGAGTCGTCCTTGTTTTGATGATATTAAACAATTTGCAGAGCTCTGATATGAGCCAGCTCCCAAAATTACTTCCTTGATCGGAGTGTAATTCATAAGACATACCAAACCGGCAGAACACATTGCTTGCGAAGACCTCCGCTATGGTCGATGCCTCTTGGTCCGGCAAAGCAAATGCTTCTACCCACTTCATGAAATAGTCTTGTAATACGAGGGTGTATTTATTTCCCTCATCCGTCGTATTAAAGGGTCCGAGCACGTCAATAGCCACTTGCTCGCACGGTGCACCAACAATCTTAATTTGGCAGGGTGCGATGTGGTGCTGGCCAACAGTGCGTCTTTGGCATGGTATACATTTGGTAACCTATGCCTTGACACTATTGCGAATTCCGATCCAGTGGAATCTTGATTTGATACGAGTAACAGTCCTTTCTACGGCCAGATGCCCGGCGTTATCATGTAGTTGTTTTAATATGAGGTTACGATAACTTTCCGGGACTACCAGATGGTTATTAATGTAGAGAACGTTATTTATTAGGTGACATTCCTCGAACCATTGGTAATAATATTTAGCCCTGGTGGATAGTGGTGTTACCGATTCCTTGGGAGGACGTACCCACTCCTGGATCCACACATATGTTTTGTGTCTGCACGTCTGTTTTTTGGTTGTGTGCAATTTTTTGCGGATTCCACTCAGCGCATCTCAACTCAGGGAACTCCGGAGATGGCTGTGTTGACTGTGTCACGGTGGTGGCCTCTTCGTGTTCACCTTCCGTACCAACTCTACTGAGGGCATCAGCATTTACATGCAATTTGCTGGGATGGTGAACAACATTAAAGTTATAAGCCTGCAGGGATTCCTGCCATCTCGCTACCTGCCCCTCCAGGTTTTTAATGTTCCTGAGCCAGCGTAGTGAGGCATGGTCTGTACGGAGTGCAAAGGGGCGCCCATACAGAAAGTGCTTGTAGTACTTGATGAAATGGACCGCCGCCAGTAGTTCTCACTTCGTGGTTGCGTATCTTCTTTCCGTTTTATTTAGAGTACGCGAACCATAACCCAATACCTGCTCTGTTCCGTCTTCTGTGACCTGAGATAGAACCGCGCCGATAGCCTAAGCCGACACGTTTGTGTCTAAGATGAAATCGAGGTTTGGATTAGGATGAGCAAGAATTGGGGCGGTCGTCAAGAGTTCCTTCAACGCCCTGAAGGAACCTTCACGATCACTCGTCCACTCGAATGGTCGATCTTTTTCAGTGATCTTGTAGAGGGGTGAAGCAATCTCACTGAAATGGCGGATATAACGGCGATAGTACTGGCATAAGTAACTGAAGAGGGCGTCGGCCACTCTGCTACTGCCTTAGTTTTTGACAGCTGAGTAGCCACTCCATCACCGGATATGATGTGTCCCAGGAACTCAACGTTCTGACTAAAGAGATGACATTTCTTTGGTTTGAGTTTCAAATTGGCCATGCCGAATCTAGATAGCACGGTGTCCAAATTTGTTAATGTTTGCTCAAACGTCGGGTCAAAGATGATTACGTCATCGATGTAACATAGACAGATTTCCCATTGCATGGTGGTTAATACCTGCGCAAAAGTTCCGGGAGCATTGCACAGGCCGTAGGGCATCTTGCGGAATTGGAAAAGACCATCCCTACAAACGAATGGAGGAAAAACTATCGCGATATTTGTACAGTAGTTTCCGAATTTTGTGTTTTTGTGATTGCGGTAATCCCACTGTGGCACATAGATATAAATCATGTAAATGTTCGGGTAAATCATCAGTCATATCCTGTTGTATGTTGATAAGTGTGGGTGATTCCAAAGAAATAATGTCCACTAAATGGCCACAGCGTACCCCCGGTTCAAGAGTTATGGGGTCTGCAGTGCCATTTAACACTCTAAAAGGTATATGTTCCTTATTAGTAGTGTCCACGATCATGCGGGGACTTGTGCATTGCGATGCGATCATATAATCATGGTCGGGTTCCAGCATGGCGATGTGTGTGTTGCTTCCTAACTGTGGTGCGGTGGCCCACAAGATTTGCTCTTGTCCCGGCTCAACTGTGGCGGTACTTGATAATATTAGTGCGTACGTGTCGTATAATGATGACGCCGGTCCATGAGGTATCTGTCTGCCGTGTATGTCGAGTTCCTATTGTTTGCAGTGTATGATGGCTTCGCTGGCACTGAGAAAATCAGAGCCAAGGAGGGCATCGTTTTGAATAGAGGCGATGACAACTCGCTGTATGAATTGCATCTCCTCTATTTGGATAACAAGATTAACCACGCCGGCTACGGGCACATCACAGTAGCCGCCTGTAGGTAAATGTTTGTGGGTTTAAGGGGAGGCTTTATATGAGGTGGGATGCTCTCATATAAGCACTTGTTGAATACCATGATTGAAGTGCCATTGTCAACAGTGGCACTGGTGGGAACACCGCTAAACAGACAGGCACACTTCTTATTATTTTGCGGTGTACCTGTGGAAGAGTTTCCAATGATGCCGTCTGCGACAATGGTGTCGGAGCAGAATCATTCTGTATATAATCGGTCCGTTTCTGAATAGCTTCTTTTAATGTGGTGGATGGCTGAGTGAGGAAGGGGCCAGTCCACCGGTGTCGCTGCTGTGAGGGCTGTGGCAAAGACGGAACTGGGGGTAGCAATGATGATGGAGATGTTGCTATTTCTGGGTAGGCAGTGTTGGTGTAGGCAGCGGTGCATACAGGATGACGGATAAGCTCTACCTGTGCGAGCCATTTCTTGCAATGCTTCATTGGATGCTTTGGTGAAGCACAGAAGAAACAGTGATGCCTCCAGGGACATGTGTCTCCCAGTCTACGTCGATGTTTACGAATCCACGAGGCGGAGTGAACTGTTTCTCCCCGAGTCACTGCTGTCTGTGGATGCAGAAGATGATGTTGTGCGGGATGGTGTTCTGCATACCACCAAGGGACACCGTGAATCCAGTGTTTTGGTGGCGGGACGTGGTGCTTATAAAAACATTGTTTCAGCGGAGGTACTACAACCTACCAGTCCCGTTTTACAGAGGAAAGAAGGTTTGTTATGTGCGGGGATAGAGGCGGATGGCGATGCTGCAGATGTGGGAGGCATCGTAGGCATTGACATATGTTAAGCTGTGCATTTTGGTGTATGTGTAAAAGCTGAGTTTTGTTGGTGATAGTCGGCCACCGGACGTTGTTGTACGGGGGCCGTAGTTGAGCCGGGAAGCGAATATGGACACCGAGGTGACTCATCAATCGGTGCCCTTAGGAGTTTGACGGCTTCTCTGGTTGCGGTGTTCTGTGGTCAGGGGCAGGCATTTTCAATGGAGGTCGGTTAGGACACGGTTCTCGTTCCAATTGGGTGTAGGTTGGCGTATAATCAGTCCCGAGATCCGCAAAACTTGAAGGGCTTTTCCAGAAAGCTTTGCGGCGAGATATTGACCCATTTGCTGATCGTTCCAGTGGTTAGTTCGACTTATAATCTCGAACTGTATTTTGTAATCGGCCCAGTCGCTCTCCCTGCTAAATTCGGGAGGGAGAATGACTCGGCCAAGACCACGGGAAGAATGAAGTGGTTGATATCCGGGTGGTGGTGGTATCCGGGAGACTGACGAAAACGCTGATGCTGGTCGTCGTGTGGGTGGTGGTGGTGGTGTCGGTGTTTCCCGTCGATGCCGAGGAGCAAGACGTGCGTACTCCAATCCAGTGAAGTCCGCCCCGTTGTAGATCCATAAACCGGCATGGGTCTGCGGACAGGAGGGAGAATATTGTGAAGATTGCGCGGACATTCTTCTCGTGGTGAGGAATGATATTCCTCATATGGTGGTGGTGCAGTCGGCTGAGGGTCGTGATGTGTAGCATGACTGATGTACCGGTGAAACGGTGGTGCCGATTCCTCCCGATGGTGCCCTGGTGTTCCCCTAAAGTATACTGATGCGTTTGAGGGGGGGGGGGGGGGGGCGGGGCGGGAGGTTGTCTAGGATATGGATTGTTACCCTGCCATACAGTTTCTGTAGATGACGTGGGTGAACGATAGTAGTCTGAAGGATTGTGGGTGTTCCCGTAATCGGGTCTTTGTCGTGATCGTCCACGATCCGGCGCTGATGGAGTTGGCCTATTGCGGACGTCCGATATAGTTCGAAACTCTGTTCCCGCCTGTGAGGCATCCCGGATGGTCCCCTCACTGATAGGCGAAAACAGGTGGTATTGCCGAGTTGTTGATCCCGCATCTGGTGAAATTCTGCCATAGTCGGAGAGCATGTGAGCTTGGTATCCATCGTATGATGCCACCTCTTGATCGAGAGACGTCACTTAATGGAGAAGGTATAAAACTAAGCTCACTATAAGGTGTGGGTGTGAGTTTGCTGTGCGTTATTGAAGGTGTTGTTCTTCGAGCTCCAAATCGGGCGCCACTTGTAGCTCGCAGGGTAGTGTCAGGCCGTTCCGGTGTCAACTCGCCGCATTGCATGTGCACGACGAATGATGACGCTGGTTAGCTTCCGCTCTCGGGGTTATGGATCCCATGCGATACTGCCCTATGGGTAACAAAGACTGGCTCCTAAGGCTGGTGGAACTCAATCGTTCCGGTGGGGCCATGCGACCATTGTCGCGAACATTAAACACAACAGTCTCATCCCAAGAGTTTGTGTCACCAGTATGCCTGTCCATAGCAATTTCGTGATCTATGGACTTACAAGATTTAATTGGTGACCTAATTAAAATAAGTCTATACAATAGTTTTACCTAAACAGGCCGTCAAGTATGCTAGATAAAAGAAATGAGCATACGAAACATACGAGACATAGAGACAGCCTGATGAACTTTTAAATGCGGGACTCCCAGAGGTACCACACAGACTCGTAGGGGCGCAGAGGTATCCCCGCAAGGGAGGCTCCCGTACACGAGATCGCTAATTAACTTAATATAAGCTATTATACCTCTAAGCTAAAAGGAAAGAAAATTATCTTATAGTGTCGAAAAGCCATGTGCCTCCCGCGGGCACTACTCCTGGTGCTAGTTTGGCCGTCGCCACCGAATCCTTGCAAGAGGCGAGTGCCTCGTGCGGGCCTCCGTCTCAGGAAAATGATGCCATTGCTTAAAGCGGGAGAAGAGTGTTGGCCAAAAAGGGCCTACTCTAATATTCAACCAAAATGCTGTAAAGAAAAGACCATACCTAGTGAAATTATGACTATTAGGTTGCGTGCTGTTATACGTGAAGACGGGATGAGCGATTCCCGAGGGATTCCCACGCTACCGTCTTATGTAGTTTCAAATATGCTGAATTAGTAGTTGCCGCTTTTATTTATGCGGGCCTTCTTCTATGCCTAACCTAACATTTTGTTTTTAGAGACAAGAACTATTTTAGGTCACAAATGGCAGGCGCCTACCTAGCTTTAGATATGGCTGTCATTGAGAAAGGATGTCTTACGGCATCAGTACTCAAGACAGCGTGCATACATGTTATTTTGCAAGATTTCCGAGCTGGGTGAGAATCCGGACATCTTGCTCCATAAGCACATAAAACGGCACAGGACATTGGTTACTTTTCACAAAAGCAAGTTTTAGGCAACTGATCTATCATTACGGTGGGGGTAAGAGAGACGAATACCCACCGGGAATGTCCTTCCCATGAGGGCGTTGCAGATCTTAACATCATGCCCAGACATTCTTATAGAATTCGGTGGGGATGTGCATCTCGCCCATCACCAGGTCCTATGGAGCTTTTTTTTTTTTAACCTGATGTTAGGTTTAAACGCAAGTTGCCCAGTTATGCACTGCAGTGCAGGAGAATTGTCTATCAGATGAAAAAGAAAACAAGAGGCCCAAGGGGCATGTGTCGCTCACCTGGAGCACCATCAATTTTTGTCAAAATTGTTGGTGAGTGGTTTAGCAGTCTTTTAAATGAGTTGGTGGACATTTTTGCAAGTGCAATATGGCTGCCAAACACAATACATTTTGAAAAAGAAAATATTAATAATAAAAATATGTTTTCGCAGTGCTTCCTACATTGGCAAGGATAACTAACTACTAGGTATCCAAAGATACATGGGAAATGTATGTGATACCACACCCTGGCCATCACCGCTCGGAAACCCCAATAGTTTCCCTGGGTCGGATCAGTCCATGGTACGGATAGGGACATCCAAACAATTAAGAAGCCATATGGCTTAGTGGAACATGAAGAGAGACAATAACTTATAAATATAAGGCCCAATAGGTATGTTGGCCAATTTTACACGACCTTGCCGGAGTGCGGGGCTAAATTATCGCAACGACCGGAAAAGAGGTGTACACTATGTGTCTCTTGACGAAGAAATTGTCTCTAATCATTTTAAACCTATCCTATCGAGCTGAATAAAAAGGATTTTTAGTCGGTAGCATGCCGGGCTAAACAGAGTTATAGCACGGACAACGACCTCAGTGAAAAATTGTTGGTGACGGGAGAACGTGATGCATATAAAAATGTTGCTGTAAAGTGTTTCCTATGTGCACTGCAGTCCTACATTTTCTACAAATAAACAAAACATATGAACTGATGGCTACTTGCCATACATAAAACTAACCAGAACGAGTAATACATTGTGAAATGATTAGAATAATATATAAAGTACAGGTTTGACAGACCTACTACAGTGCGGTTAGCGAAAAACACCACACAGAAAAATAAGAATAACTATAAATAATTAAAGAAATTATATCTAGCGGTCCTAAGACCGTTACGGTTCATTTTTGTCATCAGGACCATTTATACAGACACAGTATAATTATGAAAACTGTATTTAACGGAACAATTAAAATGTTAAGTACCATTACTTGAATAATCGGTAGCCATTCTTAATGATGGGCTATCGTGTTACTGAAATTGATACGTCACCCTTGGTGTGACGTTAGTTGACGCGTTCTCTGGAAGATGGAAAGTTTCCGCATGTCGGTTCCCGCAAACAGGAGTCCTGTATGCAGTCCCGGATGGGAGCGGATCGAACTCAGGACGGTAATCACAATATAAGAATGTCTAACGAGCAGTCAGTAAGTAATACAATAACATTACTGCTAGGGAGAAAGTTCCCATACACCGATGGTACGGATGGAAGTTAATAACAACCCATTCATAAGCGGGGGTTGTTGAATACGGATGAAGATACATAACGACCAGACAACCAGGAGGCGCATTATGGCGCACCTCAAACCTATAAAAGTATAAAAGGAGATGAAATCCAGAACTCAAGAGCATCCTCGGGCAGGGCCCGAATAGGTTGGATCTGTGTCAGCCACTATCAGCAAGACAGGCATTAAGCAGATCACTTCTGTCTCAGGCAGTTTCTCTCCCATAGCCACAGCAGCAATCCAATCCACCACACTAAAATCAATTTTGTATTGTTCGGGAGAATTTTTGGAACTTTTGATTATTGTTCACGAATAAATCAAGAACTAACTCGGAACACAAACTTACGGTGAGGCCTTTCCCGGCCTGAATATGTGATTCTATAGATGTAGAGGCAGCGACGGTCTTTGGTGGATGACTCGCCGGATCTGCCGGCCACGCCAAAAAGTGGTTATTCAACCTCCCCCTCCCTGATGTCGTGCAGGTTTATTTAAACTTTTTGACCGCAGCAGGTAAACTTTGCCCGGTACATCTTAAGAGCTAATTGATGTACCCCGCACCGTTAAGCTTAGTTATTACTACATTACAACCTACCTCCTTGCATTACTATTGCTCTTTCATTCTCTGAAGGGAAGCGTAGTAGTATGAGATTTTTACAGCCAATGTTTGCTGTGTCTAGTGGTTACAGAGTGACTGAAGACTTCTTCAGGAATCTCCATACTCTCTCCAATGATGCAATCCATAGCAATTCGCTTGAATGCTATATCTCAGAATGAGGTAGGAAGAGGGTTAATACATAACCCAGAGCCATTGAATGAGTCATAGGGCACAATGATCATCTCATTGGTTGACAAACATCACATGACTTTGTTGTAGCAACCAAGTCTTCATTCCTTGACGAATCCAGTCATATAATCCAGCTTTGTGCAGATTCATGAAGAGGCAGATGATCCTATCACTACTCGACTCTGAATCCAACTAAAGCTGAAAATTAAGAATTTTCTTAACATTATATGATTAAAGTTTCTTTACTAAATACCTAAATATGTCAAAAACTGACATATCTGGGTATACTCTAAGGCTGAGAGATATAGTGAATATCTTATACTGAATATAACTATTCTAACAAGATATGACCAAAGAACGAAGCCTCAAGCCACCCCCCCCCCCCTCCCCACAAAAAAAAAATTTGACAAAGGGGAGGTTTGAGGTGCGCCATAATGCAAGGAGGTAGGTATATGTAATTAGTAAAACATAAGACCAGACCCGCCGGGTCGTCTGGTCGTTATTACTACATTACAACCTACCTCCTTGCATTACTATTGCTCAAATACAGATTTCAACATTGCACAACACCCGGAGGGAGCCGAATTTTTGTGCAAAATTGATGTAAAAATAGAGAATTAACACACAGTTAGTAATAATGAGTGATAAGGATACTCAAAGATGGAAATTCCTAAGAATTGCCCTCTTAAGCATCTTACAGATAGAGGTGTAGAATCATGATAATGATAATGAGAGACATAAAAGGCTCTCAAAAGATAAGAAAGAAAGATTAACATGCAGATAATAATTGAATGATATCCGTGATAGGATAGATGATATGAAAAAAATGGTAAACACACACATGAGAAGTAAGTAATGAATACACACTCACCCTAATGAGAAGATCTAAGCAAATGAAGATGATGAATTAATGGAAGATGATGAATGAGGAATGCGACTCATGGTCCCAGAAGCTACTCTATGAATATTTTTATAGAAGAAAGATGAGGGACCAGAATCCTTAAGATAGAAGTTAATAAAGGTATTCTCGGACTTCCAATTAGCTACCTGCATGATATCATCTAATGATGAACCATTAAAAAGGGCACAAGAAGTAGCAAGGCCCCTAACATAGTGGGCCTTGACCCCCACTAATGCATTATCACCTGGAGATGCAAATTCATGACAAATTTTAATCGTATCTACGATCCAGCGGGAGATTGTGGTTAAAGAGGCTGGATGATTCACACTGTCTGCAAATGTAACCCAACGATGTCTATTGTCTGAACGTTTAGAATCTGTATGAAGTTTATACATATTAAGGTCCCTAACAGGGCACCAGACATAATAATCTGGTGACAGTGAGGAAGGTTTATGAATTATGATTGGTTTACCCAAGAATTTTACAGACTGAGTTTTAGATAGAAATTCAGCCCTAGGATAGAGAATAATGCTATTACCTGTAACTTGAAACCTATCTAGTTCAGCTGAAAGAGCATGAATTTCCGAACGACGACTAGCTGAAGCTACTGCAAGAAGAAAGACTGCTTTAAGAGTAAGATGTTTCAAGCACACAGAACCCAAAGGTTGGAAATGTTTTCCAGCCAGAACCTGTAATACCAAGGAGAGGTTCCAAGAAGGGAGGGGTTTCTTAAACGGAGGGCGAGAATTACCCATACCCTTAATAAGCTCGTGAAAATGTTTCTGAACTTGGACTGAAGGGTCACTTAAGCACTTGACGAAAGAGTTCAGACCAAAACGATAGGATCTAACAGTGTTAGCTGAAAGTTTCCTCTGATCAAAGAGGAAAATGAGAAAGTCAATGACCTGGGTTACAGAGGCATCAAAGGGCAAGATAGAATGGTTTGAACACCATATTTTGAAAAATTCAAATCTAGCTTTATAAATGTTTCTGGTGGAAGATCTGAGAGTTCTCCAATAATTCTTGAGATCTGATAGAAAGGACTGTCGAAGACGGGGGCAACTCGACAGTTTCCAAACTGACAGGTGAGATATTTCAGGATTCTGATGGCGAATCCTGCTTCTGTTCTGGGATAAAAGATTGTGAGACCGGAAGAGGTAGAGGGAGAGCTACAAGAAGGTCCAGGAGATCCGGAAACCACGATCGTGCCGGCCAAAACGGAGCTATTAATAGGACTATGCAGGGATGTTGTCTGCCCTTTCTGAGGACCAGCAGAAGGAGAATCGTAGGGGGGAAGGCGTAGGCAAACATGTTGTCCAATGAGTGAGCTAGATAGTCTACTGCCAGAGCCAGAGATTCCGGGAAAGGAGATAGGAAAGTGGATATCTTTCTGTTCTTGAGAGTAGCAAATAGATCTACATGGGGATGACCGAATTGAAGGAAAATGGATTGAACTACAGCCTCTTTCAATTCCCATTCTGTTTCCGGAATCTTTGAAGGGCGAGATAACTGGTCGGCCAGAATGTTCAGTTTGGCCTGGGACATGAGAAGCCCAAAGGGAAATGTTGCGAGACCTGCACCAATGGAGAATGATCATGGTCTCTCGACACAGAGAAACTGACCTGGTTCCTCCCTGATGATTGATGAAAGAGACTACTAATGAAATTGTCTGATATTATGAGGACTGACTTCCTTAAAATCATGGATTACCAATGAACTAGGGCATGGAAAACAGCCCACAGTTCTAAAAGGTTGATGTGGTGGGAAGACTCTACAAGGGACCAGGTTCCTGAAATCTTCTTGGAATCCCAGATGGCACCCCATCCTTTTTGAGAAGCGTCTGTGAAGAAGATAGCTTGCGGATTTAGAAGATGGAGAGGTACTCCTAGAAGAAGGAATTGACGGTCTAACCAAAACTGGCAATGAGTCATGAGAGATAATTTGATGAGAATATGATGACATAGGGTATCTAGACTGATTCCAGTGGGCCATGAGATAAAATTGGAACAGTCTTCTCATCAAAGGGGCCCAAGGGATCACCTTCTCTACTGATACCATGAGGCCTATAATTCTGAGAAAAGATCTGGCCGTGACTAAACGGCCCACTTTGAAAGATTGTATTGTAGAAATCAGAGTTTGAACATTTGGGAGTGATGGAAATAACTTCCCTTGAGACAGGTCGAAAATAACCCACAAATCGGTAAAAATCTTACTTGGGAACAGGCGACACTTTTCTATGTTGATAATCCAACCCAGGTGAAGACAGACCTGGATGGCATCTGAAACATTTGCAATGAGAGAGGCAGGATATGGAGCCTTGAATAGCCAATCGTCGATGTAGACGTGGACTGAGATGGCCTGGAGGTGAAGGCAAGAGGTTACTGATGAAACTATTCGAGTGAATACATAAGGGGATGTGGCCAAGCCGAAGGGAAGGCTGCAAAACTGCCAAACTCAGCCCTGGTATGCGAATCGAAGGAACTTGCGAAAGGAAGGGTGGATGGGAACATGAAAATAAGCATCTTTGAGGTCGATAGAGACCGTTCACAATCCTATCTGAAGAGATTGAATGATGGATTGGACCATCTCCATCTTGAAAGACGGGCTTACTATGAGGAGATTGAGAGCTTTGAGATTTATGATCGGTCTCCAGCACCCTGTCTTCTTCTGGACAAGGAACATGGTCGAGAAGTATGCTGGATTGCATTGCCAATCCAAACCTCCTCCACAGCATGTTTTGATATGAGGGAAAGAATCTCGTTTTCCAGGGCTAATAGCTTTTCCGGGCATGAGGGAATAGGAGTCCAACGAGGGGACAAAGAAACAGGAGGAAGGCTTACCTTCCAACGAGGATGATGACCTTGGTGAATGGTTTCTAGAACCAACTGGTCTTGAATAAGAAGCTCCCAATAATTGATGAATCTTGATAAGCGATTGCCTACTGGGATAATTGGGAACTTTGAAATGGTGGGGCCTTGAAAATCTAACTCTACTGGAATAGAATGAACAAGGCCATCTTCTGAACCTATAGCGTCAAAAACGAGATTGATAACGACCACCAGAATTACGAGAACCTCTAGAGTGTTTCTTAAAAGGGATCTGGACTCTCGACCTGTTAGAAACTACGTCAGAATATTTGTCCTGAACAGGAGATCTACGTTGAGGAGGAGACTTTCGAAGAGAGTGAACCCTCGAGGAATATCTAACTGGAGAAGGTGATCTAGATCTATTGAATGATCTATTAGAGTTTACAAAAGTCCTAGACGGGAAGGATGACTGATAATCCGGACGAGAGGATTTCTTAGGTGGAGATGACGAGGGAAAAGATCGAACTGGAGTAAAAGATCGTTTCTTTGAGGACTGAGACAAACCCACTTTGGCAGAAATCTCCTGAATACTCTTAAGCCTTTCCACCTCCTTCATCATAAGACTGGAAGACTTGGGGCCAAATAACTCTACCAAAACAAGAAGTGGTAATGAGGGTATATTTAAGTTTCTGAGATATTACTAAAAGACCAAGAGCTCTTTTTTTACGACAGCTATTAAAAAAACCTATCAGACAACCATCTAGGTTAAGATTAAATCTAGAGATATCTGCCATGCAAGCTAAGGAAGACTGAGGAATAGATTCTTCTCTAGAAATCTTGAAAATAGCTTCTGACAGAAGAGCCGAAAAGTTAGATAACTTAAACCTAGTCTAACTGATTGTTCCAAAGATTTGATCATGGCCGAATCAGAAACTACCGATCTACCTGTGTCCTTGATCAGGTCCCATGCATCACCAAATAAAGACTTAGACCTGATAGTTGCGTCAAAATCTGAAATAGGGACTCTAACAGAACAGGCTAATTCTGGAGGATATAGAGAAAAATTTTAAAAACAGGCCTGTTGGAAAAATGATCCAATATATCAGCGGAGAAGTTATTGATGGGAATAACTCGAATAAAGGAAACATTATCTTCCGCCACCAGAGGAGAATCACAAGAGGAAAGATTGGTATGTTCTGGTAGTAAATCAATATCAAGAGTATCAGCAATCCATTGATGGGTGCCAGACCAATCATTATCAGAAGCCCTCAAAAGAAGAAACTTGGAATCAGGAGGAATACCATGAGAAGCTTCCTGAGAAGATTGAATGATAGAATCCTGAGAATGAATAGGATCTTGAGTCATCCACTAAGGAAGCAACTTCTACATCACTAGATAAGATACCCGACACTAAAGAAGGATGAAATGAAGGAGATAATGATAGAGAATTGGCAAATTTGACTTTGGGACGAGGATGATGAAGGATGCTTCTAGCAACCAAACTAGATTCGAATGATGGGAGGAAATCAATAGCGCTTTTAAAAGCGGTGATAATGGAGTTACCCGAACTGTCTTTAGACAAAGAAAAATCCGTATTTGACAATCCAATAGAAGTGATTTCATTAACCAATGATTCAGTAAGATAACAGGTAACTAGAACCTGGCCGGGATTATCATGGGAAATATAGTCTGAGGAAGAGAAAGAGAGCTAGGAAGATTTTCCCCAATAGGTTTAGAATGAGAGCAAGAAAGATGATCGTTTGATGAGTAGTAGGGAAAATCTGAATTAGAATGATCCTGTAGAGAACGGTTAATGACTGAAATATGTCTATCATGAGAAGAATAAGGATCCAGAGATGAAGGTTAAATATTAGATCTAAAACTACCGGGAGAAGGATGAGATCTAAGTATGCTCGGGTCTCCAATGGGATCCGAGCATGGATCCACTAACTCCGGATGCGATCCCTGGGCCTTCCTTAGCAGGATCCCAGAGGGCCAGCCGATTGTCCAGAAAAATCTTTAGATAGAAAGATTGATGAGTGGGAATTTTGAACTAAACCCTGGTCCGGAGCCCAACTGGGTCCCGGAACTGGGGAAATCCAAGAGAACTCACATGAAGCCGTACCAAAATCTGAAGCAATTTTTTAATCAAATTTAGATAACCCGGAATAACCAGGCCATGCTCAAGTCGAAGCCGGGCGGGTAGACCAGGAGAAAGATTAAAAATAGATAATGGAAGATCACAATTACCGGTCCCAAATAGGGCCTGAGCCGAAGAAGGGCAGGACAATTTTTGAGAATGATTAAGCAGAGATGGATCCAAACCAGGATCCGAGAAAAATCCTGGGGCGGGGCCGGAGCCGAGATGAGAACAGTGCCCGAAGAATCCTTGGGAGCCGGAGCCGGATAGAAATCCGGGTCCGGACCCCATGAAGAAATCGGTAACCTGAGATGGCCGTCCTCCCGACCCGGGTCCCAGACAAAACCCGGACCAGGGGCCAGAGCCAAAACCAACACTGAACCCAAATTTATCCCAGAGGCCGAACCCGGATCGAAGCCCGGGTCGGGCCCCAAGGGAGAAACCGGTACTCTAGGCCGGTCCATCCTCAAACCCGGGGCCGGGAGAAAACCCGGACCCGGAAGATTAGCCGGAGACAAAGCCGAAACAATATATGATGACGAGACTGGTTTAGTAGATGACAGCGGGTGGGAGATCACTTGAACAACTCTGGTTGGGAAGTCCTTCGCACCAGCCAGTGACGAAATAGTAGTGATAGGATATGAAGACCCAGACTGACTTACAACCCGCTTGGGCTCGAGAAAGGATAAACCTGACTCGGTCCTCATTCACGCAGGATGCGGAATGTTGACTGTAGACGATACTTCAGTAGAAATGACTGGATTCTGAAGCGATGAACGAGGCGAAAGCCGAGGATTTTTCATACTCGTGTTCTTTCCTGTCAATGATGATTTTGAACCCCTGAAACAGTGAAGATCAGTATGCCGTAAAACACTCTTTGACTTGAATAATCATTTCCTAGGAACAGTCCGACGTTTCCCCTTCAACAATATCAGATGAAACGCTGACTGGTCCAGGATCATTTTGTTAATCCTGCCATTGATAAAACAATCCTTTCAAGGATGGATGAGTCAAGTGAGGGCTCGGGTTTGGCCTTTATTTTAATCGCAGAACCTAAAGCAGAAGTATTCCCTTTAGAGTGATCAGGTGTGTTAGGTTTGAAAATGGAAAGTCTAGAGGCCTGGGACCATGAGCTGCAAATAAGACAGGATTATTCAATAGAGCACGAAGTGCATTTAAGGCACACATGGCCAGAATGTTCTGTCTTGATGAATCTATGGCAGCTGGTGTTAGGACATCTAATAGAATGAAGAGCAATCTTCTTTTTTTTAGACTTGACTTCACTCTTCTTCGGAGACTTTTTCAAATCTGAATCGTAAAAGAGAAAGATTTGATAGGGTAAAGTCCCGAAGATAAAAAGGGGTCAGACAGCGCTAACCCCAATAAACAATAGAGACCAAACTAGTCTCTAATTTATTTAATATTGGTTTTTCTTTAAGAGAGTATGTTATGAGATATCATGGATTTCATGCTCAAAAGCTAACCAAGCATGTACATAGGTAACTTAAACAAGCTACTGTAAGGAAGAAGCAATTATAGACAATAACTATGTCTAAAACACTCTGGGCGTAAAAAAACAAAACTGGTAACACGCCTACCACGAAAATAGAAATGATCAATAAAATCAATATTGATCAAAAAGACCTACAACCACTTACCTTAGGTCTTTTTGTCCGCCATCTTGTTGATCCTTTGAACGCTTGACATAATCCCCACAGCAGTATTGAAAAGTTTAAAACCTTTTTAAAACTGGCTATAAAATTTTTCACTTCCCCCTTCCTTCAATAGTAGGAAAGGAATGAAGACTTGGTTGCTACAACAAAGTCAGGTGATGTTTGTCAGCTAATGAGATGATCATTGTGCCCTATGACTCATTCAATGGCTCTGGGTTATGTATTAACCCTCTTTCTACCTCATTCTGAGATATTGCATTCAAGCGAATTGCTATGGATCTCATCATTGGAGAGAGTATGGAGATTCCTGAAGAAGCCTTCAGTCACTCTGTAACCACTATACACAGCAAACATTGGCTGTAAAAATTTCATCCTACTACGCTTCCCTTCAGAGATGGAAAGAGCAATAGTAATGCAAGGAGGTAGGTTGTAATAACTAAGCTTAACGGTGCCGGGTACATCAACTAGCTCTTAAGATGTACCGGGCAAAGTTTACTTGCTGCGGTCAAAAAGTTTAAATAAACCTGCACGACATCAGGGCGGGGGCGGTTGAATAACCACTTTTTGGCGTGGCCGGCAGATCCGGCGAGTCATCCACCAAAGAACGTCGCTGCCTCTACATCTATAGAATCACATATTCAGGCCGGGAAAGGCCTCACCGTAATTTTGTGTTCCGAGTTAGTTCTTGATTTATTCGTAAACAATAATCAAAAGTTCCAAAAATTCTCCCGAACAATCGGGAGATACAAAATTGCTTTTAGTGCGGTGGATTGGATTGCTGCTGTGGCTACGGGGGAGAAACTTCCTGAGACAGAAGTGATCTTCTTAATGCCTGTCTTGCTGATAGTAGCTGACACAGATCCAACCTATTCGGCCCCTGCCCGAGGATGCTCTCGAGTTCTGGATTTCATCTCCTTTTATACTTTTATAGGTTTGAGGTGTGCCATAATGCAAGGAGGTAGGTATATGTAATTAGTAAAACATAAGACCAGACCCTCCGGGTTGTCTGGTCGTTATGTATCTTCATCCGTATTCAACAACCCCCCGCTTATGAATGGGTTGTTATTAACTTCCATCCATACCATCGGTGTATGGGAACTTTCTTCCTAGCAGTAATGTTATTGTATTACTTACTGACTGCTCGTTAGACATTCTTATATTGTGATTACCGTCCTGAGTTAAATATATATAAACAATATTCAAAAGTTCCAAAAATGCTCCCAAACAATCGGGAGATACAAAATTGCTTTTAGTGCAGTGGGTTGGATTGCTGCTGTGGCTACGGGAGAGAAACTTCCTGAGACAGAAGTGATCTGCTTAATGCCCGTCTTGCTGATAGTAGCTGACACAGATCCACCTATTCGGCCCCTGCCCGAGGATGCTCTCGAGTTCTGGATTTCATCTCCTTTTATACTACTCGTGACGTCATAGGTGCAATCTTCACCCAATCATCGGTCGAGCAACGGCCAATCAGCGCGTAGTTGATAATAACACAGTGAAATGTTCTAGAACATTCTAGAAGTTCTGCGTACACGTGTTTACGACGTCACGGCAATATTTTGAAGATAATCAAAAGGGGTTTTCCGTGGATAACTCAGCCATTTCTTAACCGATTTTGAAATGGTTTACAGATTTGGAAAGCCCGTCGAATGCTGGTCTTGATTATTGCCAGATTGGGCGGGAACAAGTAATTAAAAAAGGATTACAATGTATCTACTCTGTACACTAAAAGAGCCATCCTATCATGGTCGTGAAATACGCGCTCTGTCAAAATAGTATTAAGCGCACACACGCATGCGCACTACACGCTTTAACGAACGTAGTTGTTTTTACAACGCGATCTCTCTCATAGGCCCATATACGCTTATAGCTCTACCCAGGGGGGCGTGTTCAGGGAATGAATCCAGGACGGGCGGCGCATACCCAGCTTAGCTGGTACGGCTGGCACCTGACCGGTCGATCCAAACTACACTAACTAGTGAGCCTGGATATCTAGGAACATCCTCGCTTATCCTGCCTCTGGCTAGCGAGAATAAGTAAGAATGTAAAATTCTCACTTATTCAGGCTCATGTAATTCACCTGGATATCCCCCAACAGACCCCCCTTTAGTGGGTTAGCCTGTAGTTTAATAACCACTATAAAAACATACTTACCATTCAATCACTACTTGCTAAATCAAATATCTGCTTTCTATGGCCAGATGGAATTCTGAGACCGTTGTTTTGAGATGGCTTCCTCTGATCATATTAATCTTTCTCACATTTAAGCTCATGAACTTAGAGGGAAGGCTCCCTCTTTCGCTGGCTCTTCTTTATTTGAGGTAATGTATGTTTTTATAGTGGTTAATAAAACTACACACCAATCCACTAAAGGGGGGGTCTGTTGGGGGTTGTCATTACACCACAAAAACATCTTGACCGTTCAATCACTACTTGCTGAACCCATAGATTTGGTCAGTGCCCCACTGTGAAACCTAGGTGGGTGGAGATTTGAGAATCCTTAAGCAATGATAAAAATCAAACAGAACGTAACCAAATGTTAAGAACATAACAAAATGGCACATCTTAATTAATCACACAGTGATTAACAAACAATGATTTCTTTAAACTTAAAGAAATAAATAACAAACCAATGAAAAACCTCACCATCTCACGCAGACAAACAGTCTTAACGGAAATGGAGTAGTCAGATTGGTAAATGGTCTTCAGCCTTTTAGATAGAAACATGATATATCTAAAAGGGGTGCCGCTGCGCTCTGATATTATAAATAAAAAGGAGGTAAAAGAAGGCTTGGATTTCCATCCTACGACTTGCATTACCTAGAATAAAGAAGAGCCAGTGAAAGCGAAAGAGGGAGCCTTCCCTCTAAGTTCATGAGCTTAAATGTGAGAAAGATTAATATGATCAGAGGAAGCCATCCCAAAACAACGGTCTCAGAATTCCATCTGGCCATAGAAAGCTAGAGACTGGCCTAACTACATCCTCTGCATACAGGACCCAGAAATGGGATAGATTGGATCTCTAAAGAATCAGTACAATGGTTGAAACTTTAAAAAACTCTGACAATATACTGGCTTAGCTGGGAGACAGTTAGATTGAATTTTGATATAAAAAAATCCCTTCTAGGATATGACTAGACCATCCCCAGAATCAACACCTAGGCACGGATGCCAAAAACAGGATCTGTCGAGAGACTAAGGTCTGCACACCATACTTCTAAAGTTTTAAGACAGACCTTGAAAACTCTGAGAGTTGACTCCCTCCTGGCAGAAATACTGATGTCCTGAGAACGCGCAGAAATTCTAGTCTCAGGGATCAAACAGACAAAACTCTCCAAAGATACCAACTGAAAATTCCTGAGACTGAATGAATACACTAAACTCTTACTTTAGACATGAGGACCGGGGAGACTGGAAGAAGACAAGTGAAGACTACCCGGAGAAAAAAGGAAATCTGCAACGCAGATCCACTTTGGTCAAAAGGGAGCTATCAGAACTTCTCAAATCTGATCCCTGACCTACCTCAAGAGCAACGGAATCAGGAAAGATTGAGGAAACGCATAAACAAACAACCCTAACAAGGACTGAAACAGAGCGTCCACCACCAATGCCTGAAATCTGGAAAAAGGGGGCTGCAAGAGGAAATTTTAGCATACCGACAGGACGCAAAAAATCTAAGAGGGAACAATCCCTATGCTTGAGATTCGATTGACAACCGACCTTAGAAACTGGCCCTCTGAACAGGTTATCCCAGACTGTTCCCCCTCTCATGGGAAGCGTTTGAGAAAAACCAACACCAGAGGAGAAGACTTGACTCTTAAGAGAATTACAATCCGACCTAGGCTGCATTCCAGACTGCAGTTCTCTGGAATGAAACTGCTAGAATTAATAAAAAGCTCTGCTTATACCAGCCAGTCGTTTATATAAACGTGAAGGTGAATAAAACGACCGTAAAATAAACCTGCCACAGCAGAATTAACGGCACAAAGGGTGGATGAAAACAAGTAGTAAAGCATCCAATATCTTTATGGAGAAGAATCACCTGCCCGGATTCAGACTTGTGAAAACTGAGATAAGTCCTCCATCTAGAATATTGAAGATAAGATAAGAGGAAAAAACTTCAGATTGAGATTGGACGCCATCCACCCAACTTCTTGGTGCTCCCAATTGGAACAAATTCTAAGGACTACTTAGAATCATGAACTCCAACTCATCCTCTAGGGCTCCCATCTTCACCAGGAAGTAATGAAAGGCGATCGCCTAGAAACGACGGACAAAGGACGATGAAAATCCAATAGGAGTGAAAAAACCCAGTGATTATCTCTGAATCAGGAGACCTGAACGAGGGCTTACCAAGTCTCCCAAAATT
Organism: Chaetoderma sp. LZ-2023a; assembly: GCA_034401795.1. NCBI lineage: Eukaryota > Metazoa > Mollusca > Caudofoveata > Chaetodermatida > Chaetodermatidae > Chaetoderma > Chaetoderma sp. LZ-2023a. The sequence goes on along the minus strand of JAVVLW010002138.1, from coordinate 202,629 downwards.
AGAGACAGGTGCCCTCCTACTAGACTGCTGGGAAAATGGGGGGGGGGAAGGAGCAATGGATCCTAAGGCAAAGGAAGAGGAAGCGATAACATATGATAAAGAGAAAAGGATTGGCCTACCCATGCTACCACCATCCCTTCAAGTTCTCTTACTCTGAACCCCTTAAAGGAACAACCTCTAAGACTAGATCAGGAAATAACACAAGCCCCTTCTCATCTGATAAGAGGAGGCCTGCCGGACCTGGAATCTAGAACAATGAGCAAAAAAGGGGTCAGATTAACCCTCCTCCTCGAATCGGGCTTAGAACCTGAAGACAGAGAAGAATTGGTAATTATCCTAGAAAGATAAGCACCAAACTCAACAGGCCTGAGACTCTTCCTCTATGGAAGGATTAGAGGGTTTTTTAAAAAGAAGAAGTCTCTCTACCCAGAAAACGAAGATCCTTTGGAGGATCTACAACTGACAGAATCAGCCCTAAAAATATGGAAGATGATTGACCAAATATATCATAGGCCAAAGGTAGGAATTGTAATAAGAATACTTCAAAACAAAGTTTATTAACTTCGGATGGCTTTTCTATGTATTCTCTTAGAGGCAACGAAGTCAAACAAACTACAGAGTTCAAAAGCCTCTAAGGATAGAGGCAAGAGATTTCTAAATACCTCAGAGGGACTGAATACCTCTTCCTGCTCCTAGAAAAAAACATCTTCCGAAAAAAGAGCTAGAAGGATAGCTGATTTAAACTGTGCCTTACATACAGATTGCCAACTTAAAAGATCCGCAGAAGATTCAACCATGGCAAAATTCTTCAGATTAGAAATAGACTGAAAGAAAATTAGAACAAGAAAATTTGGCAGACGAGAAAAAAACTCATCCTGAAGAAAAAGAGAGAGACAAGAAGGAATCCGAGCAACCCCGGAAGGGAAAAAACCTCAACTGATCCAAGAATAGAATCTAGAGACAATAGAAAAAACAACGGAAATAGAAAAGCGATTGAACGAGTAATCCCAGATTACAAAAAGAAAGAGAACGCTAAACCAAAGACAGCAAATAGAAAATTAATTACTGAGAATGAAAAATTCAAAAAAATTAGATCTAGATGAATAAAGATGAAGAAAAAATAGAAAAATAAGAGAGAAGAAAAGAATTAAAAGGAACAGATTAGAAAAAAGGAGAAGAAAGAAATGTGATACGAAGAGCAAGAATAGGATAAACTGGAAAAGGAAAATGAGAAACCCAGCGAAGAAGAAAAGCTGAAGAATGAAAGACAGAATGCTAGGAGAACAAGAAAAGAGAGAAACGTGAAAGGACTTACCGAGAAGAGGAAGAGAGAGATAAGAAGCCATGCATTAAAGAGCGTAGGACAAGTCATCCGAATAGGCACTAATCGGGAAAACTTCCTCATATCCCTGATCTCGACTGACCCAGGAATAGAAAGACTAGCGGAAACAGAAGAGCGATAGAACGAAGACACAAAAACAGACTAAACCAGAGACAATGAATAGAAAACTAGATATTGAGAAAGAAAAAACAGACACAATAGGATATAGATGACCACAGTGAAGATAAAGAATAAAAAAAGGAAAAAATTAGAAGAAAGACGAGAAAAAGATAAGACGAAAAGAGGGGAACCTAATACATAAAAGCAAGACTATTATAAACAGGAAAACGAAGAGAAAGGGAAAGCAAGACTAAAGAGATTCTAACAACCATAGAATAAAAAAGAAAAGAGGAAGAATAGCGCAAAGCAAATTGAATCAGAGCTAAGGAAATATTATTAGAAGAAGAATCTGAACAATCAGGCAATTCATAACCTTAAGCTCTAAAATACCTCCCGGAAAGAGAGCCAGTAAAAGCGGATACACTGGAAACGGAATTAGGTATCTATCCAGAACTAACAGACCCAGACAACACCTCTCAAACCGGAAGTGAAAGCACTACTACCGGAAATAGATAAAACAAAAATGGAACCGGAAACGGTAGTTGGAAGTTAAGCCGGATCTAACAGATCCAGAAAAGAACTTCTCATACCAGAAGTAGAGGCACTACTACCGGAAACAGATACAATGAAACCGGAAACGGAAGTATGATGCTAGGCAGGATCCAACAGACCCGGAAAAGCACCCCTCCTACCGGAAGTAGATACATACTCGGAAATGAAAAAACTGGAAACGGAAAATGAAGACAGAAGCTTTGACCGGATCTAACAAACCCGGAAAGCACCTCTCAAACTTGTAGCATTTTCTCAACACCACTAAAATAACTGAAGTGAAATAACCAGAAATAAATAACGGATGTTTGACCAGATCTAACAGACCCTAACAAGCACCTCTCATACCGGAAGCAGAAACACTACTACTACTGGAAACAGAAAAGGGGTAAAACCGGAACCAGAAGTGATAACAGATGATAGCCCAGATCTAACAGATCTGGAAAATCGTCTCTCCTAGCGGAAGCAGATACACTACTACCAGAAATGGAAGAGGACCTGGAACCAGAATTTGAAAACAGAAGCTTGGCCAGATCAAACAGATCCGGAAAATAATGTCTCCTACCGGAAGCAGATACACTTCCACTGGAAACGGAAGCTGAAGCGGAACCGGAAACTGATAATAGATGATTAGCAGGATCTAACAGACCTGGAAAATCATCACTCCTACCGGAAGCAGAAACACTACTACCGGAAGTGAAGAGGAACCGGATATAGAAAACAGATGATTAGCAGGATCTAACAGACATGGAAAATCATCTTTCCAACCGGAAGCAGATACACCACTACCGGAAACGGAAGCTGAAGCGGAACCGGAAATTGATAATAGATGATTTATCTAACAGACCTGGAAATCATCACTCCCACCGGAAGCAGATACACTACTACCGGAAGAAAAGCGGAAGTGGATATTGAAAACAGATGATAAGCAAGGTCTAACAGACCTGGAAAATCAACTGTCCAACCGAAAGCAGAACACCTACTACCGGACAAGGAAGAGGAAAGACCGTAACCGGAAATGAATAACTGATGCTAGGCCAGATCTATCAGATCCGAAAAAAATAATCTCTCCTACCGGAAGCAGAAACACTACTACCGGAAATGGAGCGGAACCGGAACCAGAAAATGATAACAGATGCTTAGCAGGACCTAACAGACCCTGAAATCATCTCTCCTACCGGAAGCAGATACACTACTACTGGGAACGGAAGTGGAAAAGAACGGGAACCGGAAATAGGAAGTTACTACCGGAAACGGATGTAAAAATAAGTGGAGAAATAAAATGAAAACAGCCAGATGAAGAGAATGAGACTGAATGTCCAGCCAAGCCAAAACAATCACAGAGCTCAGATCCGGACACCCGGTCAAACCGCAGCAATACCGGATTTAGAACCCGCTTGCCCGGACAAGCCAGGAGCAATAACGGGAGCGAACAGAGATCATACTGGCTATACCTGCATGGGATGAATAATCGGTAACTTCCATCACTGACGCCACTGCATGAGACTAATGCACCCCCTCAAGACTTACATGGTCTTTAGACTGAGACTTACCGTAAGTCTATAACAGGTGTTAAGAGAATCCAAAGCCTTAGTCACCAAAAGACGTAATTCATGCCTGGTCGTGAAAGATGTGGGATTCCCCCATTAACGAAAACGGCCGCAAGAATTACGACTATCATCTTAATCAGACTAATTCTTTATAAAATTACGAAATAGAGAAATCCGTTCATATGATGCTTATATAATAAACGTACTTAATAAGAGATCTCTAGATATGGAAATCCGCTAAAGAAACCAAACCTCTATACAAGAGGCTTAGAAACGGATTTGAAAATCTCACTGAAAGACCAAGAATTACGAAGATTCGTAAGATTATTATTTTTATGTAGGCACTAAATATTAATAAGCGAGTACTAAGGGTTTTTTAAAATTCTAAAGCATGGTTTTGATTGATGATATTAAATAGGCATGAATTGTAATACCTCAAAAACGTGAGTATTTGACACAAAAACTGGTAACTCATAAACCAGAGTTAAAAACTCCCAAAAAGCCACGAAGTATACAATAGACATAATTAGGGAGATTAGAGTTTATAATAGTCATGATTCCTGAATCAGAAAACTCTTAGATATGCAGCTGACCTTCAGCGTAAAGTTGTAAAAACTTAAGCTGGATAGCAGGCCAACTGTTCTGCTTCCCATTTGGGATCTATTGCGCATGCGCGGGCGCGCTTAGTGACAGGCGTCACCAAGGAGAGAGTACAGACTGGTGCCAGTCTATACTGAGGCTTATGCTGGGGGTTCCCTCACCAGTAGCCTGGTTAAGGGTATGCATGGTGATGATATAGGCATAAGGGGGTATGTAAGCGAGCATAAAAATTTTATTCTGGTAGCTAAATGCAGATATTTGATTTAGCAAGTAGTGATTGAACGGTCAAGATGTTTTTGTGGCGTTCAATAGGCAGGTATTTAAATTTTCTGGACCAAATTCAACCATTAAAGTGCTAATAAATATTAAGCTATCACAGTTATTTTGCTTTTGAAATAAACATTTAGACAGACTGGAACTTTAACTAATAGACTGCCACTAATGGTAGCCATTTTCACATTTAATTTTACTTGTCATGATCCAAATATAGTTCCAAGCTTTTACATAGTCCAGGTATATCCAGGCATTTAAATAGTCTGGACAGGGATATCCAGTCTTTTAAATAGTCCAGAAATAGTCAGAGCAATAAAACGATAAATAGAAAAGCAGACCTACGCCGCGACTTCAGGAGGGTCCACAAGTTCATAGACGAATGCGCCACAATAACTGTTGACCACTTCGTCAACACTTGCATAATTCCAGCTGACCATTTAGAAGAATTACCGTATTCGCCACGTGAACCATCACCAGAACCACAATCCACCTGCCTTACCCATTGACCCACTCCAGGGAGAACCGGACCATGAAATTGAAGAGCTTCTGGCTGACCCAGTGCCAGAAGAGCACTTTAATTGGCTCCAGGACTACCTGGTCAACACACCATCATCTATCCTAAGGGCGTTCAAATAAAATCCAGGATCAGGCTGTGTGCTTGTGTGTGCCTGTGCATGCATGAGTGCATGTGCGCTTGTGTGTAGATTTGAATGAACTCTCACCTGATGGCCATAAGAAACCTGAACTGTCCAATTTCCAAACTCAGGATTAGAAGGAAATTTAAATTCTTTTTCGATGAATTTGTCTTCCCATTTCGTTTTATATCTATCGATATTCACATTAGCAGGTGTCTGCAAAATAGCATAATATAATATTAATATTATAAGATTTACTATAAGTTTTATTTCAATGAATGTTTGGTAAGTTACGAAATTGACAGCATTTATTGATACAATTCCTACTCTTATATGAAATCAGTGAATTTGTGCATACACCCACAAAAAGTGATCATCCGACAAATAGCAGTCAAGTTGGTAACATGACTGGGGTAATTGTAAATTGTAACTGTATTTTAGTTATTTTTTTCATATAACTGAAATAACTTGTAACTGAAGAATGGTTTCAGTTACAGTAACTGAATGTTACCAATTACATTGCAAAAGTAACAGAAATTTCAGTTACATTTCTGTTACATTTCAAACTTTTATATCAAGTTTATTACGGTTTTCTTATTTGCAGCATAGTTACTCTTACACATGTGCTGCTTCCATGTCCAAATTTCAATCATCAGAGGTAAGCCAGTTTCACTTCAATAGTATAATGTGTTTTACTACTTTCAGGAAGGGCTGGGGTAACTGTAACTGACTGTAACTTAGTTACATCTTTCATATAACTAAAGTAACTTGTAACTGAAGAATTTTTTCAGTTACAGTAACTGAAAAAATGTATTACAATTCAAAATTTTCTAATAGATTTATTACAATTTTCTCAATTTGCAGCATAACTACTCTTATACATGTGCAACGCCAATATCACAATTTCAATGTAATCATTCAGGTAAGCTGTTGAATATATTGTAGCTAATCTTACTGGAAGATGTTGAACTTTATTTCCAGGTATTAGTAATATTTATTTTTGAAATTTACCATTGAAATGATTGTCTTGAGTATTAGGCCAGTCATTCCAGTGGTAAAATTTCAAATATTAATCATGTAGCCTGCAAAATAGATTTGCTAGGCCAAAGGTTTGATTTTCTTGACAATTAAAGGGTTATTCTATATCTGCATATGATTTTTACTACATGCTATTATTCTCAAAATATGATTGTTAGCAATGCTAATCTGACTGAATGGTATCGCTACATCAGGCAACAACAACTTTAATCAAATTCTTATACAGCTTTTACATTAAGCTAACTTAGAAACAGGTTGTTTACTAAATAATTAGACAATTAAGTTACCTTTTAAAGCACAAATACTTAAAGAAAATTTTAGTCTTCTCATAGTAAATGTAAACCATGAGATTATTTGAGAAAATGTACCGCTGGAATGACTGGCTTGGTTATTGAGCCAGTCATTCCAGTAGTGAATTTTCAAAAGTAATCATGTAGTTGTCTGGAAATGGACATTTCTCAACACCACTGCAAAAGTTGGTTTGTCCAGCTTTAGTGTTAAAGAATTAAAAGGATTAAAAATGCCAAAAATTTGTTGAATTGTAAAGAAAGTTAAAATCTGCCACAGTATGTGTTAACAGCATGTCCTGTTCTATTCTTTATAAGCTATTTATTAGGCCAGCTTAGGGCATCATTGCTCAGCAATTATACTCAAGCTAATATCCATTCACGTAAGTGTGCTGATAAAGTTCAAAGGACACAGCCATTGATAAAAGTCAAGCCTTCAACCATTTTGGCATAGCTGACAAATTTATAAAGGCTGTGGAATAAAACTAGTGTACTGGAAAGCTGTTGAATATTTTGAATCTAATTTGACTTGAAAAAAGCTGTTTCTGCCATATGAAACAACAGCTTTTGAAAGTAAAATTAGTCTAAAGTACTCAGAAGAAATATTTAAATTGCTATTTTAAATTACGCATACAATAAGGCTGATGGACATTTTGAAGCTAATTTCACGGGAAACGGTTATATTGGCCCATGGTAGATTGTGAATTATCTTACCGTAGAAAGTCAATGTTCTAAGGAAATATGTTGAGCATTTTGAAACTAATTTCACTGAAAAATGTTGATACCTATGACAGCAATGCTTTCAGTCAAATTAGTTTCAAAACATTCAACCAAATATTTCTTATAATAAAATTAATGTTTGTTATTTGGCTTGCATGGTTGAAAGGGAGGAAGAAATATGTATGCACATTTTTACAATGAAAGCGTCTTATTATTTTGGAAACAAGTTGAATGAAATTTGCTATTGCATATGGCAGCAACAAAATTCAGTCAAATTCGTTGAACAATTTTCAGCCGGTTTTATATATTATATCGGGAATGAATTCAGTTCCGTCAGTATATTATATCAGTGGTTATAGTGGCATTTTGTTTCAATTTGGTTGACTACATTACAGTTTTTATGATTACATTGATGTTCGCATAGTCCTTCATAATAATTATCAGACAATGTAACTAATGTAACTGAAATGTAACTAGTTGCATTGCTCAACAAATGTAACTGTAACTGATATGTCCAATGTAACTGTAACTAGTTACTTTTAAATGTAACTGACCCCAGGCCCGCTTTCAGGTAGAACGTGTTACCTATCAACGTGGTTGATGCCAATCGGATCCATGCAATGCATTCAATGAATCCAGAATTTTCACGGTCATTTGGAAGGGTTGGCTTCCTGTCGTCAGGATCATGATGGAGCACTTCAGTGATTTTATAATTGGCTGCTGAGATCCCATGTTGTGGGAGATAAAATGAACGGCTACTGGTGTGTGCTTTGAGCATTTTATATCCCTTAAGTGTTCTTTAAAGTAAATCTCACCTTATCTTATACAAAACAATTATTGTGATAGAATTTGCCACATACATGTATAATCCATCACTGACATTTTACCCGTTTATCATGCCGACAACAAGAGATATGCACGCCTTAGTAGCGAAATGTTGATACATTTTACAGCTTATGATGGCAGTCATGATTTACTTTTCAACCAATCAGAAAAAACATAGCATATAAAACATATAAAAGCAATCAAACAGGTACACGCTATCGCTTTGGGAGACAAAATAGTGGCGATCACTGTTCAATGTTTATGCGATATTACAAAGCAGATTAATTGTGATACAGATAAGAGAATGCGACAGGATATGAATGATATGAAATCTATAAACTATAATCTATCGGTGCAATACAACATTTGAGATGAAATTAGCATCCCGTTAATATGTATTTCACATTCTCATTTTGTTTCACCAACATATTGTTTAGATTTGTTACATGTAATCAAATAATCTATTTTGCTGTATGACAGAACGTTTTAGTTTTAATATGGTAGCTTAGTCCTGTGTGAGAGCATTTTTTAGGACAGAATGCACAATTTGCTTTGTTGACAGGAATGTCCGGGATCGTGATGGTCCTGCCTTGGACTGCTGGTCTGCTCTGTAGCTGGTCCCAGTAGCGAAGGATTACTTGTTTAGCAATGTTGGTGATAATCCGTTGTGTAGGATCCAAGTGGATGACGTGCGTGTCGCTTTGGGTGAGAGGGGTGTTTTTTGTGTGCTTGTGAGAGCTGGGCTTAGGCTTTGTTTTAAATCTTTCTCCAGATAACTGTGATTGATATAGTGGTGTATCGTTTTGTGTGTGTTTGAGAATGGCTTCCTCTACATATTCGTTTGATCCTTTGTAGCTGCTCATAGGGGTTAGCTTTCTCGGTGGATTCAGGATGTGCAAAAGAGAAGTGTAGATATTCATGTGTTTCAGTCGGTTTTGTGTATAGATTGAACCCTATGTGTCTGTTGGGACGGATCAATATTGTGGTGTCCAAAAAGTTGATGGAGACCTGTGATATCTCTGCCGTGAATTTTATAGAATGGTGTGAGTTAATTGTTCATGTGGTTGATGAACTGTTTCAGTGATTCTATACCTGATGTCCAAATCATAAAGATGGCATCAATATATATCGGAGACATAAGGCAGGCAAGTGTGGAATGCATTGATAAGTCTTTCTTCGAGTTGTGCCATGACATTTGCCATGAAGATGATGGCATAATTTGGAATGACTTTTGTCCCCATAGCTGTTCCTGCAGCTTGGAGTTAGTGTTCATTTTTAAAATCAAAATTTGTTCTAAGCAACTGCGCTACTGATTTTATCCCTTCACTGAGTGGGATGCTAGTGTACAGCGAGGCGACATCCATTGTGACGAGAATGGCTTGTGTCGGTACCGCTCCGAATGTCTCTGGTTTGTTAATGAAATCAATGGTGTAGCGTAGATAAGATTTGATTCGTGGTAGATGAATTTTTATGTGTTCATCAATAAAACTGTTGTGTTCAGTTGGACTACCGTTGCCACTGATCATTGGCGTGGTGTTAAAGGGCCCACCATCTGTTTGTGTATTTTGAGCAAGAGATAGAATCTTAATGTGCATGGATTGTCTACTCTCAGACCATTTGCTATATCTGTGGAGATTTCACCACTTAACACCATGTCTGTTATGGCCGTTTCTACTCTTTCTGCATGAGCACTGGTGAGATTGAGTGCTTGTTTGGCATAGTTTTGGTTACTTAGTTGTCTGACTGCTTCCTGTTTATAGTTTTCCCTGTCCTGCAACATGGTAGCCTGACCTCCATCTGCCTTTTTGATGACCATGGTTTTGTCATTTTTTAGATTGTTGATAATCTTTCTGTCTTGTTTAGAGATGTTGACAACGGCGGTGTGTCTTTTTGTTGATGTCATATTTTACCATTCTAATGAATACATCTAGAGTTGCATTATTGCCTGGTGGCGGTGTCCATTTGCTCAGTGTTTTGAACTTTTGTGATAATTTATCACTGAAACTGTTACTTCGAGTGACAGTTTAGGGGGGGGGTGGGTTGAGTTGATGTGGACTCATTCTCCCAGAATGATGGAGGGTGTTGGAAAATAAGTTTCAACCGTAGTACTTCTAAAGAATCTGTTAAGATCTGAGAAGAGTTGGTTAACATTTGGTTCAACGATACTTGGGGGCTGAAACCCAACCCCAAGTCGAGTGCCTTTCATGTTGATTCTGGGATATTTTTGGATGACAAGTTGACAACAAATTGTGTTGTTTGTTCTAAATGATTATTTTTATATTTAAAAAATACTTTATAATTACAACAGTTGAATGAAGTGCTGATATACATAATTTTTGCTTCAATATTTAAGTGAGTTTCAATAAGAGATGAGACTTGTGCTAGTTATTTCTTCTTCTTTGGCCTGTTCTTGCCTCATTGGTGTATCCCTGGCTGTGGCACGTGTCTTGGACCCTGTTGTTGTCTCTTGGACTGTCCCTGGCATTGGTACAGGTTGTACTGTTTCTTTCTCTCCATGTTCTTGGTGTACTGCTTGCATTGCCGCATCTCCCTGTCCCTTGTTTTTTTTCAGGGGGCTGGTGAATCCCTCCCGTGCTTTGAGGATGGTGGCTCTGACTGCCTGGGTGGCTTCTTGGAAAACGGCTTGGTCCTCTGCAGCAGCGTGAAAACCCGCCTTGTGGTGGAGGGTCTGTTCAGACAGTTTTTCTGCTCTGTTTCTAAGGACTTCAATGAGGTCTGACGTCAGCTGTAGGATGTGACTCTTTTGAGTATCTCATTCCATCTGCGCAATTATAGTGAATGGGCTGCTTTCGGACTGACAAAGCACAATAGCGATTTCTCAGGCCGTGTTTGAACTAACTGACCAGGTCATTTTCGCATAGAAGAAGGGATGATACAAATAACTGTATTTCGGATGACCGGCGCTGGATCGTCTGTACAAATGTTGCATAGTCCTCTATCATTATGCCAAGACTCTTACGATTGATATGATTGAGTTCCTACATATACTACAATTCCATCATACTGTTTATTGGCTACAGGTTTCTAGTTTTGGTAGGCTATTTCACTTATAGTTATATGAGCACCACTGAAAGATCTATCTTTGATGTTGGTATCAACAGATTCATGACATATATACACATTTTGAGGCAGCTACATGCAGTGTTCCTCATTTGCATCCTTTTGCGTGCATAGATGCATAAAATCTGGCCTGGGGCACATAAAGTAGAAAATTTGGCATGAAAATCGCTAACACTATAGTACATCGCAAGTTTCTAATGTTTTTTCCGGGAATTGTATAGTATTTTCGTAATTCCCTCATTTATATAGGAGCACCAACCAGACTGAGCGTCACTGCTGTGAGATTCCTGGTAACATATCCGGAATTTCTAAAATTATTTGTAATGTATTTACAGATACTCTAGATAGAGAACGAGGGACCCACTGACAGCTGTGACATAGGTTGGTTAGAGCAGGCTGCCAACAATGCCGCACATTGAAGTCCAGTGCGCTCACATCGGTACCACCCACCTTTTTAGATAGGCAGCTTACAGGCTCCAGTTATGGCATCTGGGATATACTGACGGCAGGGATGACAGCTGACATCTACTATTTACACTATCAGAGCATATTCATGACTGAGCGCCAGATACGGGGCCTGACTCAGTGTGAGTTCTTTTTTGTGTACCCATGTCACAGACACGAGACGGGAACTCTAGGTTTACGTCACCTCTGAAGGACAGAGACAATTCTCGCGGCAGAGGTGATGGCTTTAGACCACTCAGCTACGCATCTCCATAGCAGCTATTCTAAAGCAGTTAGTATCAGGAACCAGTTACTACTCTGTAGTTTTCGTCAGTGATTCCGATAAATTTTGTTCCCCGCTTCATGTAATACTGAGAATCAGGAACTGAAAACTCACTATACTGAACATGTAAATTGTGAACTACTTAGTAAGTCTCTTAGCTAACTCAGAATTTGTCACACGATACATGTTGAAAGGACCGGTTGGAGTTAGAATAACATGATTTTATCGTGACCACTAGATATTTTACTGTTTGACAATGTCTAGAATACAGGGCACGTTTTTACGCGTTGGCGAGTGCGCCATTCTTTTGTTGTAGATTACATATTTTTCCTGTAATCTCGCTATTTGTCATGTCTCCCTGCTTTGGTGGTTTGTAAAAAGTGAAAATTCGAAAGCAACCGTTTATGAAAGATCACACATCCTCGGGGAATTCATGTAGCCCAATAATATGTGAAACTCTTATTTACAAACAACTGTTTGAGGCCCAACAATCTGCATTAACCCTCTGGCTACTATGGGACTACAAAAAGATAGATATTTTATCATCGTGAACAGAAATGCCAAGTTACTATTTTGTGAGATTCCTGAGAAGTTCACTTCATTTCATTTTGGAAATCCCTCCCATATACTGGAGCACGTCGCAAACGAGTAAAACACAAAGGTAGAATCAGGATGATAAAACCTTAATGTATAAACTTACAATTATTTATTCGAAGCACATTCATATGACATAATGTATGTAGCTTTGTTGACTAATACAGTTAAAACATTTTAATAGGTGATATAGTAAATGTATAGTAAGGCCAAACAAAATAATATGTTTCCGATTCCCTACATACCTGGAAAGATAGCTGCGACCTACCTGCCTCAAAAATGTTGCTACCTCAATTTTTTCACCCAGAAAATTTGGAATGATGGATTTATTGAATTTTCAGTATTTTTGGGCCATGTAATCGGAAACATATATATTATTTTGTTTGGCCTAATATAGGTATTCTATAATATGATACTACATTACTATATCACTGTTTGAATATAAATCACTATTTTACCACTATATTACTATCTTAATAAGTATACTATATTAGTTAGTAGTGCTATGAATGTAATTTATACATTATCGTCTTGTTTTAGGTTTCAAAGTTCACTTCATCGAGATGACCTCCCCGCACCCCACACACAATTTTAGCTTGGGACCCGCAGACTTTGGCTTGGGACCACAAATTTCAGAGTAAGGGTCCCAGGGACCCCCAAAATCCAGGCGCTTATTAGAATGGTAGGACAACCCCACCTTATCAGTGTGGTTGAGGTAACACTAGAGGTTATTGGTAGCATACTATGGCTGGTAGTACACGCCCACCTGGCAATTCATTACTCTTTACACTATGATTGTACATAGTAATCTAGTGAATAAAATTGACCCAGCTGGAGTGCTGGGTGACAGGCCACACGCAATTTAGTGTACAGTTATTAAGTAATGTCCTGCGGACTAGAATATATATACATATATATATATATATATATATATATATATATATATATATATATTAGGCTTGCATGATTTCGCGAGTTAATCGAAAACATGATTTTGAAAAAAATCGCAATTTTCTACGATGTAATTGTAAAAAAAATCGACTATAAGATTTTAAAACTCATCATTCAGAAGTAAAAGAATACAGTTATAATCCATTGGCGCATGTATCCATTGTGTTTTTTCTTGATTGCTTCACGCATGTGTTTACTAAGTCCTAATCAAAACACAAAGCTCTACGGTAAACCAGCTAACAATAGCGAGGTAACACCTTTGTCATTGAGAAAACCAGCTAGTTACTCCGTAGAATCGCCATATAATTTTCTTTCTTTCGCTGCAGACCCCGAGTCTGTCATGAAATACCAAGCATACACTTAGTTGCAGAGTGTTAGGCAATAATCACTGAATATAATTCTTTTTAATTCTTTTAGCAATTTCAGGTGGTGTACTAATCTTTCGTTTTTGATTCAGTTGTCATGCCTAATTACAGAAAATAATGCAACATCATTCTAGATTGTTGTATTTTGAACTGTGCGTTCTGTTGATTACTCTTAAATGGAAATCATACATTCTGAAAGCAACTATAAACTGCACTATAGGACAAGTGTACACCGTTACTATCGTAGCTACTCAAAGCTACCGTCCTATGTATATGGATTGCGCAGGATCTCCCAGGGTACTAATATTAGTGTCTTTGCACTACTCGGGTAATGACATAATCTTGTCCTACAAACTATAAGCGGAAGTGGGATTTATATTTTTACTCAAATTTTAATGAAATAAACAATGTTTATTAAACTATGCGCAATATTTAGGCGGTCCCAACTAATAATTTCACTCCCGCGATGATGGATATAAGGTTAAGCATAGACGTAGGATGGTAAGAATTTGTCGCATGAAATTGTGTTCTAATTTTGTGCTAATTTTGTGTCATTTATTTCAACTTTTTCTACAAATTCCAAGTCCCAGTTTTGGTGACTTGCCATGTTACCCCAGTTTATACTTTTGGGAATTTGGACCCACGATTTAATCGAAAATCAAATTTTTTTTTATAAAATCGATCGCGATGTTTCAAAGCAAAAATCGTGCAACCCTACTAGATCAGTCCACTGTATTGGCAGAATTGCAGTATGACTTTGTGATGGGCTGGTATATACGTATGGCTGGCTTGTTCAGTCAAACTCAAATGTTCTGAGTAATACTGCGCAATCCACATACATAGGACGGTAGGTTTGATTAGCTACGAGAGTAACGGCATAAACTCGTCCTATAGTGCAGTTTATTGTTGTTTTCAGAATGTACAATTTACATTTAAGTGTAATCAACAGAGCCCACAGATCAAAATACAACAATCTGGAATGCTGTTGCTTTATTTTCTTTAATTAGACATGACAACCGAATCAAAAAGGACAAATTATTACACCGTCGGAAATTGCTAACTCTAGAATTAAAAAGAATTATGTTCACTGATCATAAGGTCTGCAGAGAAAGAAAGAAAATTATATGGCAATTCGACGGCATAACTAGCTCGTTTTCTCAATGACAAAGGTGTTACCTCGCTATTGTTAGCTTATTTATCGTAGCGCTTTGTGTTGTGATTAGTAGTTATCCGACACATGCATGGCACAGCAGGATATAAACACAATGAATACCCGCGTGAATCGGTTATAATTGTACTCATGTACTGTTAAAAGTGACAGAAAAGTACACATTTCAGATTTTAAACAAACATGAACTTTTTGACGATTTTCCGATTTTTCCTCAATTATATCGTAAAAATCGAGATTTTAAAAATAAATCAAACTTCACGATTAAATCGAAAAATCGTGCAAGCCTATCTAGGAGTAGCCTGTGTATAGACAGGAACATGCTCGGTAGCGATTTCAATTACCAGTAGATTCATCTCAGCTTCCACGTCCACACTTTTGTGGTTGCTTGAAGAGACACTAGGAGACTCGGATAGCGATGAACACAGAAAATGAAAACAACAGCAATAAGACAAACCACGGCCGCCACAAGTCAGCATGCAAACAAATGCTAGGTGCAGCAGGGTGTAACCATGAGTGTAGGCGGCACACCACAGCTAATGCGGGGAACACCCATCTGCACCACAGTATTTCCACAAATCAGTGTTAACCCTTGCCACTCTGATGTTAGAATTTTAAACTTCAAGTTAAATTAAGAGATGAACTGTGTTCATTTTTTGGCAAATTTGGTGGATAATGTGGCTGTCATAGACAGCAACATCATCAACCGAATTGTTGGAAAGTGTACACCAGTTTCTTTGTTATTGACACAGCAAAAGATAGAATATTGACATCAGAGTGGTAAGGGTCAAAGTCTAAAATCTAATGGTTTCGAAGAGACTTAATTAAGCAACAACAGTCAAATCAATCAAGAACAAACTAGAAATTGACTTCAAGAAGGAAAGAACTTTAGAATTAGATTGAACAAGCCATACCACAACAAAGAACTCTGAAGCAATGACAAAGCCAATGGCTTATGCCTCGTAATTTGATGATGATGATGATGAAAGGACTTAACACATTATTTTAAAAATATTTCTTTTTTACTTTAACCATACAACAAAGCTGCTGAACATTTTGAAGCTAATTTCACTGGAAAGTGGTGTTGCCCTAAAATACTCAACAGATGATCTTATCTAGAAAATTAGCCCACTAGGGAAAGCTGTTGAAAATTTTCAAACTAATTTCACTGAAAATTGTTGATGCCTATGGCAGCATTGGCTTTCAGTCAAATTAGTTTCAAAACATTTAACCAATTATTTCTTACAATGAAATTAATGTATGTCTTATCTGGCCTGCATGGTTGAATTGCCTGTGGTTGAATGAGTTACAGGAAGAAATATAAAGGAACATATATAGCGAAAGCATCTTCTTATTTTGGAAACAATTTGAATGAAATTCTTTATTTATAACAGACAAAAAAATCAGTCAAAATGTTTTCAAAATTTTCTGCAGGTTTTATATTTATCTTCAAATCAGAATCAAATGGATTCAGTCTTGTCAGTATATTATACCAGAGGTTATAGTTGTAATTTGTTTATATATATATATATCTCAAATTGATTAACTACATACACTTTTAATGATGACTAATGAAAAGTGGTATCTTGAGTTTATTTCTGTTATTTATTTTGACCGCTTTCTTCGTACGGCGAAAAAACATCATAGAAGTCTAGCCTTACTGATTAAAATGTTGTCGACATTGAAAACACTAGATACTTTTATTTAGTGTTTTAACCAACATCCAAATTTGTGTATCATCTCTGCTGACACGACCCAATAACACATATGAGAACAACACTGTGCATGAATTAAATGAAATGTTAGAATCTCTTGCATCATGGCACAATGCAGTCTTTATATATAATACTGAATTGTTTACAAACCAGTATGGCGAAGCAAATGAAGAGCTCTTCAGGGATCACATCCATCCCAATCATCACGGTGTACGAGTACTTTCAGAAAACATAACAAACTATCTTGAAACTAACCACTATCCCTTTCAGATTTCTTAGAGCTAAGAAGACAACGTCAAAGAGCAATGCATTAGACCATCAACTACCTGCTTCTGAAGTATCCAAACCATTAACACTAAGTAATCGATACAACAATATATTAGATGAATACATAGCTCCAAATAACCGTAAAGAAATCAATCCTCACCCATGAACTACCCGCTACTGCATCCAGGAGCAAAACTAAAAGAAAAATACATACTGGATATGCTCCAGGCAAAAATTTACATATGACCCATTCAACCAGAGCCTGTAAAGACTTCAAAGAAAACGAAAATTGCACTACAATTGGACCAAATTATGACCACAGACAAGCTGATAATAATCTATATAATAACAAACATGGATCTATCAAGCATGATCACCGGAACATGTCTACATCAATCGAAAATATATGTATATATACCAATGCTGATAACTTAAATAAAAAGGAAGAATTAGAAGCAATAGTACATAATGTCCATCCAGCACTTATTTTAATTACTGAGATTTTCCCCAAAAACATAGCTGTAAGTAACAATATAAATCTATGTGAATTACAGATTGATGAATACAACCTGGTAATCAATAATACGCCCAAAAGAGGAGTTGCCATATACACCCACGAAACAATAAATGTCCAATATTGCGATATAATAAACAATGACCCCTTTGACGAATCTCTCTGGTGTTCCTGGATGACTAAGCAAAAAGAAAAGATATTAGTTGGGTGTATATACAGAAGTCCTTCTTCAGATATATCAAACAATAATTACTTATTAAATCAGCTGAATGCTATAGGAAAATATACGGCAGACCACATTTTAATAGCAGGGGATTTTAATTTCCCATCCATTAACTGGACCACTAGACTTGCAGGCAGTACCGAAGGGGACAAATTTCTTTCAACTCTAAGAAATAATTTCCTTCAACAACTAGTTACTAAGGCAACACGCCACAGAATAAACCAAACCTCTAACATATTAGATCTTGTACTAAGTAACAATACTAATGCTGTCTACGAAATAACCCACCTTCCTCCTTTAGGCAAGAGTGATCACGACATTTTGCAAATCTCATTGCACCCAGATTTATTCAGATCTACCAAGGAAATAGCTAAACCTAAATTGTTGCTGAATAAGGGGATGTATGGAGAAATATGTAACAAATTAGAGAGTGCTAACTGGCAGTATTTGTATGAACTCGATATCAGAGAAGCGTGGAACCACCTACATGAAAGTCTAAGTAGCCTGAAGAGCCAATATATTTCAATATATCTAATAAACGCAATAGGGAAAAATCTGTGTGGCTTAATCACAGTGCATCTCAATCGCTCATAAATAAAAATAGAACATATAAGAAATACAAGAAAACAAAGGCACCAAGTGATTATGCTCTTTACCAAACTGCATCAAATAAAGCAACATGGTGCACCATCTGGAAGATTGCTGATGTCTGCCCTATTTACAAAAAGGGATGTAAAAGTGACCCTAGCAACTATAGACTAATCAGCCTTACATGTATCCTGTGTAAAGTTTTAGAGTCTTTATTACGAGATAAAATCATCAATTTTATGGAAACAAATTACCTATTTTCCAAATGCCAACACGGGTTTAGAAAAAACAGATCATGCAAAATTCAACTCATGGAATACATCGACTATCTTACTTCTAAATTAGACACAGGTGAATCAGCAGATGCAATATATCTAGATTTCTCGAGGGCTGTTGACAGCGTCACACATACCAGCTTACTTATGAAATTAAAAAGTTTTGGCATTGGGAATAAAATAGTTCAGTGGATCAAAAACTACCTAATTAGCAGGAAGCAGAGGGTAAAAATCAATGACACAGTCTCGGAGTGGGTAGATATCACTAGCGGCTTTCCACAGGGGAGTGTTATTGGACCTACCCTGTTTCTAATATACATAAACGATTTGCCTGATTTAGTCACATGATATTGTAAAATCTTTGCAGATGATACGAAAATATATGGTAATCCACTAACCCATCATATACAAGATGACATTAACAAAGTATGTACATGTAACTGGGCACACACATGGCAGCTAACCTTCAACACAGCTAAAACCCACGTTTTACATTTTGGCAGAAACAACCTCATCACTAAGTACTATATGACAGATTCCACCGAAATACAGACAATCGCAATGTCAGAAAAGGGCCTGGGAGTGTATATCGATGAAAGTTTAACATTTAACATACACATCAATACTATGGTGTCCAAGGCTAACCAAATACTAGGAATCATAAAGAGAACATTTCGACACATAAATCCTAGCATCTTCATTTTACTTTATAAACCCTTGGTGAGACCAATACTAGAATATTGTAATTGCATATGGTCGCCCAGGTTCAAAAGACAATCTCAACTAATAGAACGGGTCCAGCGTAGAGCTACAAAAATTACAGCTATCAAGAACGACTTACCATGCTAGACTTAATGTCATTAAAATACAGGCGTATCCGTGGGGACCTAATTGAAACATATAAAATCATACACAATCAATACAACATTGACAAAAATACCTTCTTTACACTCTCCACCAATACTCAGACTAGGGGACACAAACTTAAGTTAAACACACAGCGTAGCATTAAGGATGTTCGTAAATGTTTCTTTTCCAACCGAGTAGTACCATACTGGATCTCACTAACAGCTGAGGCTGTAGGGGCACATACTCTTGAAGTATTTAAAATAAAAGTAGACAATCACTATAGGGAAATAATCCATAAAGGTTCTATGACTAGAATCTACATAAATTCAGAACAATAACAAGCTATAGGCTTATGTTCTGTGGATATGATGATAATGATTATGAACCAGCTTTCATGGCAAATCAAAAGCCCATATTAAACCTATGGGATGGGGGTAAACTCAAGATATGCCCTTATTTCGACTCATGATCTGCGGACAGGTGTCAAAAACTGGTTATTTAAACTACTAAACCATTAGAATTTACACATGGTCTTGAACCTTATGTTGGTGCTAATGCAATGAGATGCATAGCATATTAGTTGGTGTTTTGTACCTTTATAACATAACATAACAAGTATACAGCTTACCAGGACTTTTATGTCCTATTATCAGCTGGTGTATATTTAACTATAATTATTAATGTATGGCAATTTTCGGGTGATTTGGCTTATCTAATGCTCTATAGTTGTAGTACACTGGGTGCGTTACATAGATTTTGTCTAGTCTAGCTTTGAATGTGTTTATGGTAGGTGCATCAACGACTGTTTCCGGTAATGCATTCCACCAGTCTATGATTCTGTTGGAGAAAAAATTCAGTCTATTGTTAGTATTCGCTCTAGTTTTTCTAAGTTTGAATTTGTGGCTACGTGTTCTGTCATCTTGATTTAATGTGAATAGTTTACTGGGATTTACTGAGTAGATATTATTAAGCTACTTAAAAACATTTATGAGATCTCCTCGTATTCTTCTATACATTAAGGTTGGTAAGTTGAGATTTGGAAGACGATTTTCATAGGACATGTTCTGCAAAACTGGTACCATTTTAGTAGCTCGTTTCTGCACTTTTTCTAATTGTTCAGCAAATTTCCATGTGTGTGTGGGGACAAAATGGGACCAGCATACTCCAGATGAGGGCGTATTAAACTTTGGTACAGCATCTTAAAGATGTCTGTAGTAATGGAATGAAACGTTCTCCATATAAGCCCTGTTATTCTGTTGGCTTTTGATGTGATGTTATTTATATGGGTTTCAAATGTTACGTTTGAATCGATTATTATACCCAGGTCATTGATCTCGCTCTCCTCCTTTTACTTTAGGGCTACTGTTACAGTTATATCATTATCAAGGAGTTTGTACTTACAATTACTGGAACTTCACCACTTGGCTTGTGGGCTTGTGGCCAATGTGCATATAACTGAACTTTTGTTTGTGTTGAACATTAATTGGCAATTTTGGGCCCAGTTTTGAATGGCTTCTAGATCATTTTGCAGGATTTCACAATCACTCACATCAGTTAATGAGTTATTGAGTTGAACAGTTTAGTATCGTCTGCGAAAAGATAGTCTGGATTTTATGCTTCTTGGCATGTCATTTACGTATATTACAAACAGTAGTGGGCCAAGTACACTACCCTGTGGGACAACGCTCATGACCATGGCCCAATCTGAGGCTGCACCATTAAACACGAGCACCCTATTTCGAACTGCTTGTTGAATTGAACTTTATATAAGAGAAATTAAAGCGAAATTAACAGGGTTTCCAGATACTATATTTCGTTACATGTTATTGTGTCGAGTAAATCCCGTCTATCAGGCCGCAGGTCTTGAGACGAACCTCTTTCTGGATTTGATTCCTATTCTTGCATTTAATAATTGTACCGTAACATGATTGTTGTTTACCGCACTTATATATTTATCTATCAATCAATCGATCAATCAATCACTCATAATCTATATCCTGTAAGAAGGTCTATCAGCCTGTTATGACAGGTTGTTTGGGTATTTAAATTTGTATCCGAGTGTATTAATTAATGTACCGTTTTTAATAGTTGGTCTGATACCAATCGGGGTTTATATCGACTGCGAGGTAATCATAGTATAACGGTTGAGTCTTCCATAACTTATCCAGCTTAGATTCAAAAGATATTATTGTTTGGGCTTCAACTACGTGTTGTGGTAGGCTATTCCATAAGTCTATAACTCGATGTTTGAAAGAGTATTTTTGCAAGTCGGGTCTTGTTCTTGGTTTGTATAACTTTAGACTATGACCCCTAGTTATAAGATTTTCTCTTAACTGAAAAAATTCAGATTTCTGGGTCATATTTTTAGTTAGGATTTTGTAGGTCTCTATTATATCCCCCTTTTTTCTTCGATATGCCAAAGTTGGTAAATCGAGTATTTTAAGTCTGGCTTCATAGCTTAAGTATGATAGGCCTGGTACTACTTTAGTTGCACGTCGCTGTACATTTTCCAGAAGGTCTATATGTTTTCTATAATGAGGACTCCATCCCTGGTTTGCATATTCGACATGAGGTCTTACCAATGATGTGTAAAGTGTTTTGAACAATTTTATGTCTAAATGCACAAATGTGCGCCGGATAATTCCCATGATTACATTTGCTTTGTTGACCTTATCAACAATATGTTTTTTAAAGGTCAACTTATCATTAATGATAACACCAATATCTATTTCAGTGTTAGTGAATTCTATAGGTGTATCATCTTTTAGTAATCTGTAATTGTACTCTTCTAAGGATGATTTACCAATTCGCATGCATTTACATTTCTCTGCGTTGAATTTTAAGAGCCAATTATCTGACCATTCCCCTAACAAATATATATCTGATTGCATTTTAAATCTATCTGATGTGAGGTTTATTTCCTGAAACAACTTTGTGTTATCTGCATATAAATATATGAAGAGCGGCTCAGCGCACTGAAACCTCCGAGTCTAGTGTACAGACGTTTGCGCGGTGACCTCATCGAAGCATACAAGTACACCCATGATATGTACTGCTTGAACCGTGAACAACTACTACCACCAGATGAGGGTGAGCGTACAAGAGGAAACAGTGTTAAGCTTCGCAAACAGCGGTTTAACAACGACACCCGTAAGCACTTCTTCAGCATAAGAGTAGTCAACTACTGGAACAACCTACCAGAGAACATTGTATCTGCTCCAACTCTCAATGCTTTCAAGGGGAGACTTGACAAGTACTACGGGAGAAGCACATATGAGACTGTTCCCGATCAAACTCATCAGCACCCAATCGGTTCAACAGGTTCAAAATTCTTGTGACTAAGAAGACAGTGAAGAACTGCTACAGGCTGTTTAGCCTGCACAGCAGAAGAGGACTATGTAACTATGTATTAGTCCAAACAGTGTTGCAATATGTGATTTGTGGAAGTATTAGAGTGTAGTATAGTGTTTTTAGTATGGTTGGTGGTAAGTAGTGTTTAAGCCTTAGAATGATGCCAACGTTCCTTGCCACCTTAAATGTCACTACCTCTATGTGTTTCTGCCAAGTCAGATGTTTGTCCAAGTAAACCCCTACAAATTTAACAAATTCAGCGTCTTATGTCTTGGTTATTTATGGAGTTTTGGTAAATTACTTGTCCTAGATTTTGTAAAAAGCATATAGTTAGTTTTAGAAACATTTAATGATAATTTGTTTATTTGTAACGAATTTATTACTTTTACCATTTTTTCATTTACATTTGTGTACAGCGTGTCTATATCATTATGATGGCAAGAAGCATTATTATCATCTGTGATCAATATTAGTGTGAGGTGGTTGCAGACAGTAAGTAAGCCATTCACCTAGAGTAGAAACAAGAGGGGTCAAGTATTGATCCTTGGGGACAGGGTCATCCCTAGGGTTTCTGGCGCCCAAGGCAAAGGACCACCATTTAAATGGAAAATTTTGAAATCCAGATGCTCTGAGAGGAAATTTCATGCATATCTAGAGCTAAATGTGGCTCTTAAGTGGTTTTTTTTAGAAATCCTATTTGCTTTGAGTACATGTAGTTTGGGTGGTGAGAGGCGCCCAATCCATTTTTGGTGCCCCTCGAAAATCTGGTGCCCTAGGCAGTGTCTAGTTCGCCTATGCCTTGAGCCAGCCCTGCTTGGGGAACATCACAAACCAGCTTTACTTTGCTAGAGCAAACTCCATTCTATTGTACACATTGTACCCTATCGCGCAAGTAACTTTTTATCCAGTTTAACGCAATACCTCTTACTCCATAGTAGGATACTTTTTGTATTAAGATGTCATGATTGTGTTGAAAGCCTTCGAAAGGTCTAAGAAAATACCAAATATGTATTCCTTTTTTTCTAGTAAGTCTTCACATATTATTGAGTACTTATTTAGATAATTCATTAATCTATTATAGAAAAGTCTATCCAATGGTTTGGTTCCCTGTCTTTGCTGACTGGAGACAAAATGATGGGAAACCAGATGCCTGCATAAGGCCGGCTGACTACACAAGAAACAACAAAGAAATTAATGCCAATATAAGACGTGACAAGCACAAAAAATCTGCTAGATGTTGTCATATGCATCATATCCGAACACGACTCGGAATACAAATTGGAAGGAAAGGCTCAGTGTCATCTAGAGCACATGTGCATAGAAGTCCCGGGATGCCGCCATCTTGATATAGTTGGAGTATTTGCTGGTTGCAGTTCATCTATTAAATTAAATGAAGAGCGCAGGTAGGACCTAATCTTAATTATTATAATTGATGGCGCCGCCCTCAATGTTGATGTGATTCTGCGTATTCCAAGATGAAGACCAGAAGAAAAATTGACCATCATCCTATACAAAATTAAACTGAATTATTGTGGGGTTTTTCTTATATCAAAAATTCTACGAACATCAACTGTCTTAAAACTCATGTTTTGAAGGAAGAGCAGTAAAAAACACAAATCATAACTGATCAGTGAATTCAGAATTATGAGAGATTAAAGCTGAACTTTGAACTGAATACAGCAAAATCATATTGCGACAAATTAAAACTGATCAGTGAATTGTGAGAGATTAAAGCTGAACTTTGAACTGTATATCGCAAAATCCTGAAAAAGGTCATGTCAATGTTCAAGTACATAAATTCATGAGATAGCTCAGACTGTATGCTCAGTGACTTGTGAGAGACTAAAGCTGAACTTTGAACTGTACCCAAATAAGGTCATGTCACTGTTCAGGTACATACATTCTTGATATAGTCCAGACTGCCCAAGCAAGACCAAACAAATTTATAGGCTGAGCTGCAGTCGATGTGATAGCAGTGTGCAAATATTTTTTTTTAAACGACCGTACCACATATCTTCAGGAATGCTAGTAGTGAACTATTTGGTCAGAAAGGCAAAGGTTATGATCTGATCCCATGAACTGAGCTGTTCTTTATCGAAAAAGTTGTGGAAAAAACAAATCGAAGAACCCTTGTTGAATCCCAGACTTGATCTCTGGGTGCATGGGCAAGCAGGGATTCGAAACTGTTCAATCTCAATTTGCTAACAAGATGTCTGGTTGCTGATGCTATGCAGAGTTGCAGTATGGCGGTTCGATCCCCCAACCGGGAGATGGTGATCAACAAATTAAACTAATTGGTGCATGATTGTCGGCTGGTTAGCACATAGAAATTGAAGCCGCACGTTGCCAGTGCATCAATAAAATAAAAAATACATATACTGCCAGAGCCGCGATGGAGTCAGAGTACAATAGGTTTAAAAAGCCTAGGATTGAATCGTGGCAGGTGCTTCCAAAGATAGTCCCATATGAATCGTCAGTGTGTCAGTATATCAGACATGTGAAAACTGGTCGGCTAAACCTAGACTTTTAGTCTTGGCACGGTGGTCCAGTGGAAAGATGTCTGGTTGCTGATGCTATGCGGAGTTGCAGTATGGTGGTTCGATTCCCCAACCGGAGATGGTGATCAACAAATTAAGCTAATGTGTGCATGACTGTCGGCTGGTTAGCACATAGAAATTGAAGCCGCACATTGCCAGTGCGTCAATAAAATAAATAAATTAAAAAAACCAAAATATATATATATATATAATATATATATATATATATATATATATATATATATATATATATATATATATATAGTCACGAAAAAACAACAAAATCAAAGACTATTGAAGTGGTTTTTTAAATCTGACATAATATTGCGCAACCGACAGATTTTTAATTTTAATGGAAAGTTATTATGCTGTCTGTGATATATGTATTTTTAAATTTGTCCTCAGGTTTTTAGACAGTTTTTAATCTTCATCTAGACATAGCTGCAGGGCGGGTGTATGAACTTTTTATCACCGAATCCTGACATTACACAAGACAAGCCTAAGTGGTCTGCGTGAAACTTAGATAAGCAGTGACAGAGATGGCAGCACTGACAGATGGTGCTACAGGCGGTGTAACTTTAACCTATGGAACCAGAAATCGACACAAAACTAATGCACAGGCACAAAGATCTCAGGGCAAAGTAGAAACTAGAACATCCACCAAGAAGTATAGTATGAAAGAGAGAGTTATTGTGGAGAAAAAGGCCCAATCAACTAATAGTCCAGATGATGTCATGGTGGTTAAAACCTCAGGGGGGGGGGGGGCGGGGCCTAAGGATATTCTTAAATGCTGGGTTGTATGAATTCCTCAGAATGGTTACAATGGATTATTTGAGAGGCTGATGGCAGCAAGAAAAGTGATTTACGATATAAGGTTACCGATAATGTCGATCAAAAGGGCCAGCCTGTCTATACAATTGTCTGTATATTCTGCGAAACAGTCTTAGGGAGAACTCCATAGTACACAATCACTTACTACCACACACAATGCTCAGAGTTGGTGAAGGGAAATAAGGTTTCCAGATTTATGAACATAGATTTCCCTCAGCTGTTAGGAGCAAACCGGCTAGGAGAAACACTGGGACTAACACCACAATAATTCAATGGTACGCTCAACCTCGTACTGAAAGCAATGAGAGATCAGATGGGGCATGACATGACCAAGGCGCCATACACAATTGCATGCTTGAAGTATAGGCGACAGTGCCAAGGTAAAGCAACTGTCTGCACTGAAGGTAATCACTGGATACATGACTCATGCACTGGCATAAATCAGAAGCAAAAGCAGTTGCTATATAACAGTCCAGTGGCAATATTTCAGTGTAAGCTCTGCCTGGATGCTCCAGAAAACAATGTGACATTACCAACTATAGATATGATGGCAAGGATAATGCAGTACTTGAGGCCAACCAGGGGTTGAGCACGGACATGAGAAAAGCCATCAAAGAAGCAGCCTCTGGTCCACAAAGCAGTCAACCACTACACTGCCTGAAGTTACAGTAATAGAGCATAGCATTGCAGTTGAAGACCCTGAAACGAGGTCACAAAGCCAGAAGGGAAGCAAAGCCTATACGATTGCTCAGCAAATACTGGCTGACAGTACACATGTTGAACCAAGACAGTTAGAGGAAGAACCAATGTGTGCAGCATGCAATGTGGCTCCAGATAATGAAGACATTATTGTTCAATGTATACAGTGCAGCTTCTTCTATCACAAAAAAATATCAGCCCATAAGTTCTCAGCCTAGTGATCCAGAGAGGGTTAATGAATCTAAATCAGATACCAATATGGTGATGCAGGGACATACCACTGAAAACCATCCTAAGCAAAAGGCAAGTTCTGATGGACTGGTAAGAACTAGACCTATAGGTAAACTTCCTAGTATGGGTGAGAGTATTGATGGCAAGCCTGCAAAGAAGCAACGCGAAGAGGAGAAAAGATTAAAGAGATGGGAGGATGACTTAAAGAAAAGATAGGCTCAGTGCAGAGACAAAGAACATGACTTGGCAAGAGCAGAGTCCTATGTTCTGACACTAGAAGACCGCCTCAAAGAGATGGAGAACTCAAATCAATTGATGAGAATGCGAATCCTGACCCTAGAAAGGACCCGCCATGTCAGCTTATCCCAGTGGTGTTAATGTAGGGCACAATAATGGCATAGCACAGCCTGTACATGGTGCACATAACTCATATCCTAATCGCCACTAGGACATGCAGCAACAGATTATAGAAGACAGGATGAGGGGAATCGAGCAGAACCTACTCCAAATGCAGATGGCACAATTCCAGACTCAGACTGACCAGAGGGTTAGGTTGCTTGAGTAACAAGTGAGCCATATAACCCAGAGGCACACAACACCGCCAATGATGATGCAGACTCCATTATATCCACTGTATCCGAACCCAGTACATGGCATGGAACCAGGGTTATATAGCAATCCACATAGACAAGCCAACACACATATGCAGCCACCCAGATCAAGCAATCCATCTGGTAGCCACATAAACCACACCAGGCATGTTCCATCCTAACAGATCAGGCATGTGCCCGTACCTGTGAAAGTGTGTCAACTGAACCTAAATATGGCCAGAAAGAGAGCCACCTAAATATGTAAGGTCCCATTATACATCAAACGACGGGCCAGCAGCCAACCAGAACAGTCTGAGAGAAGATGACCTACCAAGCAAAGATGTAGCAGGAGCAGGGGAGTGTTGGCAGAACCAAGACACGCAGGCGCCAAGCTCAGAATTGCAACATGACTCTGAATAGGACTAATGAAACCCTGGCCCTTGACTCAAGTACTGTTCATCACCAAAAGACAGAATAATATCTTCAGTCCAGTAGGCCAACCAGCAAAGTGCGTTTAGAGATGACATGGAAGTGACTGAGCTTGATGTGAATGAAATAGTCGATCTGTCGCAATACAGTCCCGATGCACAACAGGCCAGTGCAGCACAAAACACAGTGATCAATAATAACAGTGAAGGGTGCGCTGCCGAACTTGATGATTCCCATTTTTAGAGTACTGCAGCCCAATAAAATCTTGAAGGACTTAAAGAACAATTCCATCTCACTAGTGGTTTATAACTGTCAAAATGCTAAGAGGAATTCTGAAACACTTATCCATCTTCTAAAGAATCACCAGATTTTATTTATTCAGTAACATTGGCTCTACAATTTTGAAAAAGACATGTTAACATCATTATATAATAGAAATAATGCGGCAGTCAAAGCTGTAGATGACGATAATCCTATTCCATGGACGCAGCGACCTAAAGGATACAGAGGAATGGCGATGATGTGGATTAAAGGGATTGACCATCTGGTAAGATCACTTCCAGATGGGAGCGATATAGTGCAGGTAGCAGAAATGAGAACTGAGGAGAATGTATTACTACTTGTTTCGGTCTATATGCCAACTAGAGGTTCGAGTGAAGTAGATGATAGGTATAGCGATGTGCTCGATGAATTAGATGTTATTCCACAAACATATCACACATATGATCCAGTATTAGCTGCAGACTGGAATTCTCAAGTTGAAGGTGACAAGCCACAGAGAAGTGAAAGATTCCTTAAAGACTTCCTCGATGAACATGATCTGGTCTTGTCAGAAAAGTTTCCAGATGAACCAAATTTCATTCACCCAAATGGCTATGATGCAATCAGAATAGATTTAATCTTTACTACTAGAAGGCTGTCAGCGAGAATTGAGTGGATGGGTAGACTTGATATGTTAACAGTAAATAGCTCAGATCATATTCCGATAACAGCATCAATAAGATTAAAATATGATCAAGCAACAGGAGACATCCATATACCTACTCTACCAAAGAGGGTTATTTGGCACAAAGTGGATAAGAAACAATATGAAAATGGTATACGAGAACTATTATCTCCACTGAAGCTCTTATGCGACAGCGACTATAGTGTTGAACAGCAGATAGATAGGATTAATAGAGTACTGATAGTCTGCAGATAGAGCTATGCCGGTGTTACCAAAATTGAAACTGGGCAAGAAGCGTCTCTGGAATCCGGAAATTGCTGCCGCGGTTAGCGAAAACAAGTTTGCCTTCTATCAACATAAACAGGTTGGCTGTCCAAAAGACCCTGCTCATCCAGTAATAATCAACTGTAAGAAAACTAAAAAGATACTGAGCAGAGTCCAACGTCAAGAAGATGCAAGATGGAGACTCATGTTATATAATGATATTGGCGATGCCCACTATGGTGACAGACAGCTATATTATAGGATTATCAGGCAGCAAACAAAATCAAACAGTAATCACTTAGCAGAACTCATTGTTGAAGGTGTACAAATTAGAAATCAGGATGAATTTTGTGAAGGATGGGCCAGGCACTTTTCATGACTAGCCACAGCAGAAAACAATGCATCCTTTCATGCTAATTTCAAGCATGAATCTGAGTTTGACATAATTGTTCTCTAGAGAATGATGGCTGCAGAGAAAGAGGAGGCCAAGGTGTATACTGTGCATTAAGTTGAGAGCTGTTAGCAGATTGTCAACTGGGAAAGCACTGGACGTACACTGTCTTACAGCAGAGCTAGGCTTGCACGATTGTCCGATATTATCGAAAATCAGATTTTTTTCTTTTTCAGCCACAATTTCTTTGCGATATGATTTTGAAAAAATCAAAATATCGCAAAAATTTTATTGTCACACAATATTCTGCCTATTTTTTTTATTACCGCAAGCTGTTCAATTTATTTCCGAACCAACATCTTTGCGAGAGGGGTGGGCTTATATTAGGAATAGGTCAAGAAAAAGTAGAAGTTCATTCTTTAAAATTGTTTTAAAAGATAGACCAATAATACGAAAATTAAATGCAATTTACCGGTACAATTTCTTGCCACCGTACTGTATACCTCAAAACCATTGCGTGAGTGAAATTATTACCTGGGATGGTATAAATATTGTACATTGCTTAATAAGTATGGTTTCTAAAATCTAAATTAATCCTAAATTTGACAATAACTGGCGTCGAAAAAATATATAAATCACGTGATATTGCTTGCACTCCTGTTTTTGGAGGCGAGAGGTGGTGCGTTCACAAATGTGATAGCTAAATGAGACGGTATACACGCTTTAGCCAGCAAGGTGAACTATCCGAGATGTTTCTGAAGGCTATTATTAGTAAACGGGTACTCGGTAAATGCGGATCAGATCGAAAGATTAGATATCTATGGATCTAATATCACGTGATTTGTAAATTTTCACAAAGACAATATGAAACGTAAAATGTTTAGCTTTATTTTGATCTAATAAACTATGGTTATAACAGAGTAGGCAATATTTGGGTTGCCCAATGTAATACAATTCCTCTCCCGCAATGACGGCCAAGGTGTACATTACGCCAAGGTGTAAAGCATCAAAGATATACACCGGAAAATTTCCTATTTTCGTGTTATTAACGATCGTTCTTTAAGCATCTTGGCGACTGCATTTAATGTTTTTGTTGAAATTTACTAAGTAGAAGTCATATTCAATTAAAACTGAAAACTCATAGCTAAGCCGACGACATGTCTACATAAGCCAAACCATGCAGTCCAACTCAACCCAAAACCAATTCACCCCATGAATTCATGCCATAAAATAAGCTATACGATATATCAAAATATCGCGATGTCTCACCACGATATATAGCGATACCTCCTTGGACAATATCGTGCAAGCCTAAGCAGAGCACCTCAAGTATGGCGGAGAATACTTAATCAACCAGATAACAAACCTCATCAACATCATTGTCGAGCGAAGAAAGATCCCTGATAGCCGTAAAGAGGTTTTTTTTTACCACTGTCTACAAGTGAAAAAATTTGATCAATAACGCAAACAATTATAGAGGAATTACAGTCATGCCTGTGATTGGAAAGGTGATTGAGATCTTGATGCCTGTGATTGGAAAGGTGATTGAGATCTTGATAAGGGATGAACTAGAGGATATATTGCTACCAACATAGAACAGTAGGCAGAGAGGTTTCACCGGAGGGGGTTCCCCCTACAAGGGGCATTTCTTGTTCGAGAGGCAGTGATAGAGGAGAAAAACCAAGGTTTTACAACTCAGTATGAAGCTTACTTCGATGCCAAAACAACATTTGATGTCGTATACCAAGACAACTTATATAAGCAGCTCTACCTTGATGGTGTACATGGTTCTCTGTGGACAGTTTCTAGAGATCTGAGTCAAAATGCAGTCACAAAGGTGAAATGTAATGGAAGGTACTCACATCAATTTAACATATTACAAGTAGTGCGACAAGGTGGGATTACATCAACTAACTTTTACAAGAGACACATTGACCCGCTACTTCACCGGCTAAATACACCTGGCAAGGGTATAAGAGTAGGAATTATCAATGTAGCCAGCCCCTGCATAGCAGACGATTTAACTGTTCTGTTGACAAATCGAATTGAACTCCAAACGCAGCTGAATATAGGCACATACTATGCAGATAGTAGGTGCTATAGATATCAGGGGGTAAACAGTGCACTGATTACCAATGACAAGAGTGTCCAAGACCGTAATCTCCCCAGTACATGGGAAATTGGTGGCCGGAAAACACAGGTCACAGATTCCACAACTCATCTAGGGATCCTATGTGATTATTCATAGGTAGGCAGTGCTCGAGCTACTTGCGAAAATAATCTAAAGGCAAGTCGTTCCCTCTATCGGTTACTGGGAGCAGGAATGCACAGTAAAGGTGGGCTTCCTCCCATGATACTAAGAAACATGTTTCTGGCGTATATAATACCAGTATTAACATATGGACTAGAGATTGTGCTGCCATGTAGAAGAGAATTAGACTTTCTGGAGAAAGAATTCAGAATCATGCTAAACAAATTGCTTATGCCTCCAGCAACGGTAGCAGCATTTGCACGCTACCACCCCCTAGGAATCCGGCCTTTAGAAGCAATGATTGACGCCAAGATATTGGTCCATCAGGGAAGCCTCAGTCGAGATAGGAATGCAGAAGAATATGAAATACTTAACAGACAACTGGTGCTTAAAGGATGTAACACCGACAACTGGATCTGTACAGCAAGGAATTTGCTGGCAAAATATTCGCTCCCTTAAGCCCACACTATTCTGGATAACCCACCAACCAAAGGCATTTGGAAAGCAACAGTGAACAAGGCTATAGATGAATACTGGGTGGCATACCTCAGATCGCAAGTGGAGCTTTATCCATCAATGAGATTATCCTCAGAACAAATCACACTAAAATCCCACATCCAGTAATAGAATCCATCAGTAATAGTCTGTGGGATGTTTACAGAGCTACAGTAAAAAACTGGATGCTGACCGGAACATTCCAGCTACAGTCGAATAAGAGGTGACGCAATAGCTCTACACCAGATCAGCCATGTCTGCTTTGTCTGAAGTATACAGAAACACTAGAAAGCTTCCTGCTGCAATGTACAAGTAGTGACGTTGTTAGACGACCCATTACGAACCAACTTTAAACTACACTCCGTGACAACTAGACGTGAAGTCTGAATTAATGGATACCTTGGAGTCAAGGCACAGAACCACAGATGAAGCAAGTAAAGTGTGCAGCTTTCCTCTTGACTCCAGTTCCGCCGAGTTACCCTACGAAATATTCAAGAAAATCGAGTTCGCCATTAGATGACTTTGCTATGCATTGTACCAATATCGAGAAAAAAGACTAACCCAGTTACCACCAAATAAGAAGACTGGTCTATATTAGACACGAAGACAGGTTTTGAAGATTTTGAATGATAATATGACTCTCTTCAGATTTATAATTCAGGTTGATGCAACCGTTCTCACCAGAAGTGAGGGATTTACATCGTCAAGTCAACTCAAGATTGTAGTCTTGGTCTATGTCTAGGATTGTAAGCATGTAGTCATTTCCGTCGGCATAGTTATTGAATGGAAACGTGTCTTTGTTACAGGTAATGCACCGCCATAGCTCCTTTGAAACTTCTAGTTCAGTAAATTCGTTGGTAGTAAGATTGGAGCATGTCAGATGTATCCAGTCCCCGTAGAAATTACATAATATTGCATACTGATTAGACTTAACAGGTTTTCCATAGGAAGAACAAGGGACTTGATGGGCATACAGATTAGAGGGAGGGAGTGATGAGTGAAGTTTTGTTATTGAGGGCAGCAAAAACAACAATGAGAGAGAGAGAGAGAGAGAGAGAGAGAGAGAGAGAGAGAGAGAGAGAGAGATGAACACACGAACAAATGGCTACTTAGGTTTGGCAATGAGATTATAATTTAGGATGGCTGGGTTTGTTTTGCCTTTGAGCAGGTTTTAGGGAGGGAGAGAGAGAGAGAGAGAGAGAGAGAGAGAGAGAGAGAGGGAGAGAGAGAGAGAGAGAGAGAGAGAGAGAGAGATGAACACACAAACAAATGGCTACTTAGGTTTGGCAATGAGATGATAATTTAGGATGGCTGGGTTTGTTTTGCCTTTGAGCAGGTTTTAGGGGGTTGGGATAACTGAATATGAATTGATATAGGCCATTATAGGTCAGTAGAATATAGGCTGGTGTATATTTTGGAGACAATGCCCCTGAAAGCCCCTGCTGTTTCTTACAGCAGGCGCTTACAGAATCTCCCATCTACAAAACAGACATCAGTTGGCGTGAAGAAAGGAATGCAGTTAAGAAATTAGTGGTCTCAGTAATCCAAGGGTTATTGGTTGACTGACATATGCACGAGTTACGGTGTGGCTGGCACGAGTTACTGTGTGGCTGGCACAATGCCAGTTATGCAGAACAAGCATAAACAGAATTAAAAAAATAAAGGAAGGCTTGACTGGGAGAACCTGCTGCCATAGCAGCAAGTCCCAGCTCAGTTTGTTTAGAATGTGCATCAGCTTTCCTGTACTGCTGTCTTAAAATTGAGATATGAAATTTTAAGGGTTAAAATGTTAGCGACTCTCATACACAATACATCTATGTAACATATACTCAAATCTTTTTAGGTGATCAAGGTGACTATTGCATGAATATATATATATCCATTTGAGATGTACAATAGCAAGAGAAGTTATTATGTGCCTAGCCTATGAAAGTCATCACATAGTAAACCAAAAATACGTTTTAATCGACGCTACCAAAACCCCTAAATAAGAAAACTTCCCCATGCTTAGCATATTCTGTTGGGTGCTATGAAGTTGATATGACTGGAAACCACTGCTGACCAACACAGCGGCGACTTTCAGTCAAGTTAACGTCAAAATATTTTCAACAACCTGCCTGCTTTATTATCTTGAAATTGAGATATTGGGAATCTATCGATAGTAGGATTAAAGTATGCTCAGCCGCCTCATCCTGCCACCCATACTATTGCCCTGCATTTTTTGTCCTGCTTCAATACATCTTGTTATCCATTTCAGGTCAATATTAGTCAATGATACTAATAACCGTTGGACTAGTGAGTGTCCATTTGAGACCATGGCGAGACATTTTTTATGGTTTATCCATGCAGTTATCGGCTAGATCATCAAACCAGGCATTCCAGTAGTAAAGCTTTTGAAGATACTATTCTCTCGGCCTGCCAGTGGAAATTCCTAAACATGCTAAATTCCGCTGCAAAAACAATTCATGGCTGGCTTGAATATGCACGCATTTACATGGATAGTTTTTTTTTATTGGAATGGGCTCACTTGAGGAATAGTTATCAAAGACTATTCATAGGAGACGAATGCAAATTTTAGATGGTATGGCTTTTGTTAGGTTCCAGATTTGTATATCAAATAATAGCTAGCCTACACGTTAACCACTCGATTCTGATAGCCTGTTTTTTAGATTCTCATTAGAAGGTTGGTGTCTTAGAATTTGTTTGCGTTTCTATAAATGATGATGCTAGAAGTTGTTGCAGATGCGCAGTGCAATAGTTTCCGGTAGTTATTTAATGAATTTCTCGCAGATTCTCAGACCGATGCGTCCTGATGTGTGTGTCTAATCAGAATTCAGAGTGGAATGGTTATATGTCACTTTTAGAGTAGCGCTCTGACTAGATCATGAGCTTTACGTTAGCATGATTTCAAATCCGAATATAAGCCACTAATTTGGAATTGCAGATTGTCTGACGTTGAAGTTTTAAAAATATTAGCATTCTCTCTCGCCGGCTGTTGTGCAGTATGGCAGTGTGTTACTTTCTAAGTTTTATTTACGTAAAATGGTAGCGGGTTCGGATTCTGTTTAGCCAGCTAATTAACTAAATATGGCTGTATTTCGTACGGCAATATGTTGCTGTATTGCTACTTAATTTGAAAGCGCTTTTGCTGGCTGGAACCGAGTGCCAAATGTGCGCACAAGACCTATTTTCTGGTCAGATTTGATATTTAACTTATTTTTGATAGTTGCTAAAAAATACAAGTCACACTTCCAGATTTAGAAATTAGATAAACCAAAACTTCTTCTAGTTGCTGATATTCCGCCAATTCAAGGCGCAACCAATTATTGTCCAGTTTACGAAGATTACATTCATGTAGGCACAATTCATTCAACAGTACAGAGAATTGTTATTAGCTAATATACGACACTAGGAGTATTAATTAAAAGGAAGATGCCATTTATTGAATATTTCAAATCTGTTCGTCAAAGTGCTAGGCCATTGTCAAAGGGGCATTCCTCCATCTTGACGACGGCTTCAGTATTAACATCTCACAGTCTAGAGATTTTTATTAAAGTAAGTCGGCTGCACCCTTTTTAGGCTAAAGCTAGGATAGGTTAAACTGGATTGATTAGGTAACAGCTTAGGGTGCTACATTTTCTGTCTCATGGATGCAATTTAGCTTCGAGAACTGAAACTTTGACTGGTACATTTAAATTGTTTTCAAATCATATTAAATTTGGATTTAAATGTCCGCACCCTTTGGTTGTTACAAGCTTGGTCCGGTATCATTTTAGCCCAGTCCTCATGGGAAAGCTTGTCCATCTTAGCAGGAGTGCGAGAGTAAAGCAGCACGGGGTAAACTCTTTGTGGTGGTGAATGTTGGTTAACTGTGTTTTCAAGTAACACATTTACACACCGAGTTATAAGTCTGCTTTATTTTTTCCAGGCAATTTCAATAGCGAGTTCTGGCTCCTATAACCTAAGAAGTTAGCCTCAGCACAGTCTAAAATCAATAGTTACTTGGTCTTATTTAGCTAAACTTTATCTCCTTAGTCCGCGGTTTGACATTTAAATTTCTTGCTAAATTGCCATTATTTCAGAGGTCAAAGGTTAAAGGTCGCTTTTGACATATTTGCTTTGACACTTTGTAACTTTTTCTCCAGATCAAGGTTCAGATGTCAAGGTCATTTGAATGGATCCTTCTAATTTTGATAGATGTTGCTTGAGAGAAAGGTCAAGGTCTCTGTGTGTTAAGCTTCCATTTCCTCGATCCAGCAGTCAGAGAGGTCACACTGCCCTTATCGGAAAGGTAGCAAGAGATCTTCATTTCCTGATCACCAATTTATAAGGAGATCTATCTATTAGTTTTTCTAAATCAATTCACTAACCGGCTTCTCTAGAATTTAAGTCTCTTTGGCGTCCTTATCCTCCTTACTATTACGTTTGGATAGATTTGCAGGCAAAGTAATCTTGTAGTGCTGATTCACTTCATGGTTTCTCAGCAGCTCATGATTGCTTTCCTTGCCAGGTTGTTCTAGTCAATTTGTAGAATTATGTTTCCTTTTCACTTGTTAGATTTCATGGCAGTAGTTTGTTGTTAGTATTTTCTAATTGGTACTTATTGCAGGATTGCGTTCATACTTGGGACTTGTATACCCGCCAACATTGCAGAGCCCAGTCATTTCATTTTCTGTGCTTGAGCATTGCGTGCTTTCTATTTGGTACACGTTGTCAGATTGTACTCGTAGTACTTTGTTGCCACATACTGTCAACACTGTTACCAAGATAGTATTTGTAGATATATCTAAGCCGAATTAGTTTATTTTGGAGCGTTGTTGCCTGATTGTTACTTACAGCACAGCATTTCCAAATTACCGTTGACATTGTTGCCAGATAGTGCGCCCAATAGCTATCAAAATTTTGGTACATAATCTGTGCAGCATTTACTTGCCAGATTGCTATTATTAGTCACTAGGTTAGCTATTGTTTAGAGCAGCCTGAGTGACAATTATTTAAAACTTTCAACTTTGATGCAAATTACTTAGTAAGTTTTCAATTTACCTTTTAAAGTGATTTTCTATATAACCATTTCACTTTTCTGGAACACAGTAGGTTAACTTGACCTTTGAGCCGTTAGCTAGATACTATTCCATTAGGTGTCCGTTTATTGGTATTTGAACAGTTGTTCTGGCCGATTGCAAATTAAGTTGCAAGTCTGGCCAACCACTTTTCAACTATAAACATTGTGGCCTAAGATGTAATTTCTTAGCAAGCTCGGTCTTTTCTTGTAGAACCTTTTTATTGCACTACACTGCCTTTAAGAACTTGATTCTTCTTTAGAACCTAGCAGATCAGGCACAGTCTTAGATAACCCATAATGATTTTAGTGCCAACCCTTCTATTGCCTTTATAACACCCTCTCTACATCGCACTGTCTTTGCACTAACACCAGATCTGCACACTTTTACTCCTCAAGATGTCCAACAGAGTCATCTGGTACTATTTAAATTATGAACATTCCATTTTAATGCACTCAGTGGATCTTTCAAGTGAGTCAATTGTTTGAGAGGTTCATGGACTGCTACACTGGTGAACTTGCTATCCAGATCATTGCCATGGGGGTGGTGTGTGTGGGGGGGGGGGGAAGGGGAGGCAGTAGGGCATGTTGGAAAATTCTTACCCATAGATCCTATGTAACACATGATTAGCCACCTTTTCCTGTTCCTGATTTTAGTAGCGTCCGGTTTGCCCCGTTAAATCCGTTTATTATAATTTATATATATATATATATATATATATATATATATATATATATATATATATATATAAGTAGAAACATACTACAGCTGCAATCAGTCCTTCCTCGCATTTGATAAGTGTTTCATCTCCTCAGCCAAAGTCTTTAGCTTGCTCAGGTTCATACTTGATCGGAGTGTACCGAGAGCCCTCTTTTCTTGGTCACTATTCAGCACACTTAATAGATTTATGCATTGACGTCCTCGTCTGGCTTGATATTTACTGGCTCTCAGTTTGGCGAATTCCAATGTTCTGTGTGCGTGCGTGCGTGCGTGCGTGCGCACTTGTTATTTTCTCTATAGAAGAAATGTCAATAAGATATCCACTTCTAATGGTATTACCGCATGCGATGTCATGTACCTTATATGGTATCTGTATGACTTGCTTCAGTACATAGTGCAAAAATTGACCCTGGTAAATGCATACCCTGGCGTATATTTCACACTCGTATTGGTTGATACATAGGAGTGGAGTATCTCGTGTGCACATGGCCAAGAAGACCTTCCTTATATATACATATATATATATATATATATATATATATATATATATATATATATATATATATATATATATATATATATATATATATATATATATATATATATATATATATATATAAATAGTTATGCCGAGCGGTAGGCGCCCACTTTGATTGGAGGAGAGCTTTGTGACGGCACACAGCTTTCCCACGCCCACTTCCATATATGGGCATGGGCGGAATCTCATTTAAATATGCTAATGAAGTGACGTCACAAAGCTCTCCTCCAATCAAAGATGGGCGCCTACCGCTCGGCGTTGGTTAGTATTTTGGGGTAGGGGCAGCCCTGATGTATCTATCCCCACCCTTCCAGCCCATATACCTTCCACCATAAAAAATTGATGGTTTTTGGTAACTACAGCTTACTGATATTCTGGGTAAAGTTTCCATTTGTAAAATCCAATCGATGGCTGAAAAGAATAACTGAACGATGAAAACATGAAATAAAATGTAACATGATATGATTAAGACTTTATTCAGTAAAAGATGTATAGTGAAATTCTGTGAAGTAGAATCCTAGTTGAAGAGATATTCAGTAGTGAACTCGTATAGCTCTAAACCACAAAGTGTTCACTCTGAGTTCTGATGATCAAGTGATTTGAAAAAGCAAAGCCCCTCTTATATACTAGGCTGAGCTGTCAATCAAAAATCATTCTTAAATTTGATTGGTCGAGCGGTAAGCGCCCCTATTGATTGGCTAAGGCGAAATGACCTACATTCGTGCTTGAATTTGATTGGACGAACGGTAGGCGCACCTAATGATTGGCTGAGTGGAAATTACCAGGGGAAAGTATGATTAATGATCTGTTATAGATGCACTAAGAAACCTTAGCTGTACTTAAAAGTACACTCGCACTCATGAGTACAGAAATGAGCGGGAAAGCTATGGATTGGCTAAGGAGAAATGAGCGGGAAGGGTATGGATTGGGTAAGGAGAAATGAGCGGGAAAGCTATGGATTAGGTATGGGGAAATGAGCGGGAGAGGTATGATTAATGACCTAGAATCATGTTTGAATTTGATTGGTCGAGCGGTAGGCGCCCCTAACGATTGGCTAAGGAGAAATGACCCACATTCGTCCTTGAATTTGTTTGGACGAGCGGTAGGCGCCCCTAATGATTGCCTAGGGAGAAATTAGGGGAAAATCATGATCAATGGT
Organism: Chaetoderma sp. LZ-2023a; assembly: GCA_034401795.1. Classification (NCBI taxonomy): domain Eukaryota; kingdom Metazoa; phylum Mollusca; class Caudofoveata; order Chaetodermatida; family Chaetodermatidae; genus Chaetoderma; species Chaetoderma sp. LZ-2023a. Next base: position 162,902 of record JAVVLW010002138.1, on the reverse strand, counting down.
GTAACATGAGTAATATTTTGTAACGGAAAACTATAGAGGAAAGTTTTTTGACAAAACATCTAATTCTACCTCAAAATATCAGAAAGTATTTCGAAGATAATTTAACTTAGTAACTTTTCAATGGACACTTCTTATTTTGCTGGTTGTTCTTCTCCTATTGATCTTGGCCGTGCACGATATTCGTGTAATAAAAGTACATGTGGTTGACATTAGACAGTTTAGTGAAATACGAGGTTATCCTATGAAACGTGGATTATATTTAAATGCAGTGTTTTAAAAAGTTTTCCGATAAGATTTTTACATTTGAAGAAGTCATTCGGCAAGCACGTAGCAAAGACGGTGTTGAAGAGACTCAGTACACCTATGAACTTGAACCTGGCTGTAAAGTTAGCATCTCGTTGAAATATCCCTGTCGATATAGGACTATTCTTTCAACCGCCACGTTGAAAAACCTACTAGACGTGGAATATATTTAACAGATCGTGAGTGGGATATTCTTAAGAATAATATCTGGGTTCTGAGTCAGATCTTGAACAGCATATTTGAAAACAATGGCGCAAAAGTTACTTGACTTACACGAGGACCTTTTATCTGTTAGATCACTACCAACCCGTGGAAACGCAGAACCGGGTATAGTCATATATAGAAATGAGAATGTAATAGTGAATCTACTTCAACCTAGAATAATGATGGATTTAAAGCTGTGGAACTCTGTGGTTGACATTCTCCGAGAAGGGAAAATGGTTAATTGTCTTTTCATCGAGAATGATTTTCATTTATCTTTAACTGAGACTGAACCTAAAATCACAATAATACCGCTTGTGAAAAAAACTAAATAAGACCTTTAAGCACACATTTTTACGCAAGTTATTGAATAGCGTTTTAGGAATTAGAATGCCAGTGGATCTTAATGAGTCTGCAGTGACTGGTGAGCATGATGAGGGTGGTCAGCAAATACAGGGGGAGATAACGATTCATGATACAATACTTCCTATGGATTGTGGTAGTGTAAGTAATACATCTGAGGAAATTGATTCGCTATTTACCGAGAATGGTAGCATAAAACCAGCTGATTCCGTTATACCAGACTGTAATTCGGTGAATAGTGTGGGAGATGAACAACCCAACCCATTAAATACGGATTTAGATACCAAATGCCCTTTATGTAAGGGGAGTGCTCTTTTCGTAAACTGTGAGGGTAATGTGTTCTGTCATTATTGCCCTGACAAAAAAGGAGATTATTGTATGATCCTTTGCAAGTATTCTCTCTGATGAGATTTCAGTTCAGATTCGTAAGAACTGTTATGGCTGTACATATAACAGACCTAGTCAACGCGAATGCACATGTTGTGGGATAACCTATAACTTCAGACCAATCGATTTCATTCAGGAGTATAGTGATTTAGCAATGGAAAATTTATCAGCTGATGTATTTTCATCTCATTTCATTTTAAATCCTGACTTGATTAGACAGAAAGATGAACTCTTTAGATGTTTTAAGACCGATTGGTTGAACGAAGTTATCGAAGAGACATATAAAATTTGTAGGAGTACCTTATAATGTCACCATCTTGATTATTATATTAATTATTATATTAATTATTACACTGATTATTATTTTCATTTCGCTTTGTTAATTGGCTCCTTTTTTGTTATATTACTGATTATATATTACTGATTTTGAATATTACTGATTATATATTACTGATTTTGAATATTAAAACAAGTATATATCCAACAATTGTCTTTATGATTATTTATTATAAGAAAGAGTTTCAAGGAAGAAGAAGAAGAGAAGTAGTGGATAGAGAAAGAATAATGCTCCAATTTACTCATCCTGCAAATATAATACTTGCTGGTCCAACTCTGTCAGGGAAGACAGAGCTGGTTAAACAACTGATCAATAAAAAACATCTCCTATTCTATCCCTGTCTTATCCGGATAATTTGGTGTTATGGAGCTTGGCAGGACAGTTACATGTCACTTCAAAATGATGTTGAATTTCAAGAAGGTTTTAACTTCGACCTTGATCGAGTAACTCCTACACTTATTGTTATTGATGATTTAATGGAAAGTGTTGATGAACGAGTTACAAAACTTTTTACTAAGCGTTCCCACCATGAAACCTGTAGTGTTATTCATATCGTCCAAAATCTATTCCATAAAGGTCGAGAACACAGGGATATCTCGATTAACTGTCACTATCTCATACTCTTTAAGATCCCACGTGACATATCAAGTATAAGTGTTCTTGCTAGACAGATGTTTCCAGGAAATGGTAATTTTTTACAAGAAGTTTATAAGGACACAACTGAACAGCCCTTCTCATTTCTACTTATAGACTTGAAACAGAACACCCCAGATACTCTAAGATTAAGAAGCAAGATTCTACCACACGAGACGTGTATTATTTATAGACAGAAGAAGAAGAAGAATGGGTAGAAAGAATATGATGAAATACAAGGCGATTTTACAAAAAATGGCGAAGTCATCTCCATCTGTTAGGAGAATAATGATAAGAAACGCTGATAAAGTGTTAATTAAAGCCATTTGTGAGTGTTGTCTGAACGTGCTACATGGTAACATTAAACTCTCCAGCACAAACCATGAAAAAATTAACAAAATACAAGTCGGAGTTATGTCGTTTACGGACTGGGTTGAAAAATATGGAGTCAGTACATAAGATGGCAGTTGTTCCTTATGAACTACTTGACATTCTACATACAGGGTCGAAAATAAACCTAATGATTACCAATCCACATATATATATGTAAGGCTGTAGGTGTAGATGATGAAATTAGAAGAATCTTAGCTGGAAATGATATTCAAGCATCATCGAAAGCCGATCTTTACTCAGAAGTACTTCAGAAATTTAGAATGTTCTATGAACAGTCAAGGGTTGCTATGGGAAATCAGCCAGTATCAGTTGATTATTCCACTCCAAATTACAACAGGTTATCAGGCGGAGATACTGGTGACAGTGTAAAAACAGGAATTTCAGATAAGGTTATTCTAGTCTTCACGTCTATTCGCTAAAAGATCACGTGATAAAGGGGAGCGATTACTTAAATTCCTTCAGAAAACTGGTGGGATTCAAGTTGATAAGAATAACCAAGTCTCAATTAATGGGGAATTATTCCCAGGTAGCAACTTAGTCGATCTCATAGCACACGTGTCAAACTCAGGATATCAACCAGGTAAACATTCATCAAGAAGTTCTGATGATCGAGTGAATAGGGTATTTAATGATTTTTTACGATCTGTAAATGTACCACATCAGGTGATTGGGAATGTAGAAAGTTGGAATGATATTCTAGACCAGAACATTGGACATAGAAGTCGAGCTCGAGAAAAACCTTCTCATAGAAAGCCAGGAAGTCCCTCACCCGAACCACATACAAGACAAGTGAAATCAAAGCAATCCCCTAGAAAGCTCCGATCTAGACCTCGAAAACCTTTATCATGGTTAAGTCTCTAACAAGGTCTACAATGCTGGATAGAAATATGTCGAAAAAACTTTCTAAGAGATATTATAACACAAAACATCCAGCTAGTTTTAGTGGTGTTGAAAAGACATTAAAGTCTTTTAAAGGGACGATTTCACGTGACCGAATTCAAGAATGGTTATCTAGTCAGAGAGCATACACTCTACACAAACCAAAGAGAGTGAGATGTGAACGTGACAGAATTAAAGTGTCAGTCGTTGATCAGCTCTGGCAAATGGATCTCAGTAACATGGTTTCACTCAGTAAAGAAAATGACAATACGAGATACTTGCTTTTTGTCATTGATGTTTTTTCAAAATTTCTATGGATTATAGCTTTAACTTTGAAAACTGGGAATTCTATTATCAATGGAGTTAAATCGCTATTTATTTCAACCAAGAGATGCCCGAGATCAGTATATTTCAACCAAAAGATGCCCGAGATCAGTACAAACAGATAAAGGTGGAGTATTTGTAAACTCCGGTCTTAAATCATATCTAAAAGAAAATGGAATTCACTTCTATACCTCTCAGAATGAGACTCATGCAGCAGTAGTGGAGAGGGTACAGAGAACATTAAAAAATAAGATCTGGAGGTATATCACATATAAAGGAAGTTTACGTTATATTGATGCTTTACCTGATATAGTTAAAGGTTACAATGAATCATATCACAGTAGTATAAAATGAAACCTATTAACGCCACAAGACGAGCTGAGTTTCAGATATGGCAAAATTTATTTAAGAGAAAGAGGAAAATAGAAGTCTTTAAAGCAGGAGAGAAAGTTAGAATTTCAGAATTAAAATCACCTTCTAAAAAAGGCTTTCAACCAGCTTGCTCTGAGGAAATTTTCTATATATAAGAGAAAGTACCTTTAAGGGCTAATAGTTATAAAGTAATTGATTACGATAATGATCCGATAATCGGTACGTTTTACTCTGAAGAACTTCAAAGTTAAAAGTGAAAATGGTGAGAACCCTCTATACATGATAGAAAAGATTATTAAGACTAAACGAGAGAAAGGGAAGAAACCATATTTTGTCAAATGGTTGGGATTCCCTAAGAAGTTTAACTCATGGGTGACTGAAGTTCATAATACAAAGTAAAAAAAATGGATGAGAATCGGTCTGTAAGAGGCACTAGACTCTAGAATATATGTGGTGAGAAAGTACCAAGGGAAGAGAGTATGTATATAGCACAGGTGGGGCTAATTTACATTGTTATCATTACGTGTATATTAAACCTCAGTTTACATAATGAGGATAAAGGAATTTCGATCTCACTGTGTTCAGGGTGTCTGGAATATATTTTACCTGCACCTACTATCAAAGCCATTAAAGGAGTTTCAGCTACAGCAGCTACAACGCCCGTTTGAAAAAAAAATGGAGAGTAACCATTTCTACATTACACTACCATCTATGAATTACTTTCCTGCCAACTCAGTTGCCAGGTTTACTACAAAACTCTCTATGAACTTGGATTTATCAGGTTCATGGGAGGTGGGTTTAGTTGGAATTCAGTACCCAAGATCATGGTTAACCCTTGAACAGGATGCTCACATGAAATTTACTTCACCCGCTAACAAAAAAGGGAGATTTCTCACAGTGCGAAAAGGGTTTTACACAATTAAAGAACTCGTTAATCAACTTAAGCGTGACATGAAAGTACAGCTTACTGAATTTGTTGAAAACATTCAGTTCATGTATAATGAAGATAATGGTTTTAGAATTTCTTTAATGATTGGACCTCACTAGTGAAGAAATCTGCTTTAATAGAGCGCGAGTTTGTAAACGTACATTATCTTCCGGTTGCCAAAACATCAATCGACACCATTAAAATCAAGCTAACCAATTCATATGGGAAGCTTATTCCATTTTAAGTGTGGTAAATCAGTCATAAAACTTAATTTTAGAAAAATTAAAAGTTAGTTTTACTTTAACCATTGAATCGATAACATCAGAAAAATAGCAGATAGAATGAGACCCATCTATAAACCTGATAAAATGGCGTTACGTAACTATTACATAATCCAGACCGGATGAGGGATACCTATTTTCGTGGGTGGTCATCATCAAAGAGGTCATGGGTTAGGTAACATTTTTGGGAGTTTAATGTGCTCCGCTATACCACTGTTAGGAAAGGTGGGAAGAAGTATAGGTAAACAAGCATTATCTGCAGGTGTTGGTTTAGCCAGTGATGTATTAGCAGGAAAAAGATTTTAAATCTTCTGCTAAGTCAAGAGCATTATCAGCTGGAAAAGCCTTAATTCCTGAAACAATTACAGGGTTACGCGATCGACTAGGTATAAGAAGAGTGGTTAAAAGGACAAAATCTCGAAGACAGAGCATAAAACCGCTGAAAAGATCGAATAAACACGGACGTGCTAAAAGAGCCAGAAGGAATACAGTAACAGGGGCAGCGGATATTTTCTCATAATGGATTCTAGAGCTTGTCTTTGTACAAAATCAGAACTCGACTTGTTTACTGTTAAACCTGTTTTAGCTACTATGGAAGAGGGTTCATGGCAGCTTTACCAGCGAGTGAATACCATTTAAAACTCCAACTCATCCCCATTAGCGTTTTTTATCTCGGGAAATGGACAAGATTATTTAGATTTATCTCAGAATTACCTTACTGTAAAAGTTAGAGTACGGAAAGTTGAGGAAGGGCGTGATTGTGATGTTGCTGAGGGGGATCAGGTTGCCCCTGTGAATTTACTACTTCATTCATTATTTTCACAAGTAGAGGTCTTTTTAAATGGCCAGCGTATATCGGAAGCACATGATACCTATCCATACAGTGCTTTTATTCAGACGATTTTCTCATACTCGTCTGATGCATTATATTCTCAATTATCTGCAGCTTTATGGGCAAAAGATACGGCAGGTCAGCATGATTCTCTGACAGAAGCAAATGTCAGTTTTACTGAATGGAAAGAATGATGCGCTAATAGTACAACAATTGAATTAGCAGGGAGGATACACTCTGATATATTTATGCAAGATCGTTATATTCCTAATGGGGTCTCGATAATACTCAGACTACAAAGAAGTAGTGATGAGTTTGTTCTCCTGAAAGCTGGGGATAAGGAGTTTAAAGTGGTGATTGATGATGCCACATTCTGCGTTAGAAAAGTGAGGCCAACACCTGAGTTGATAACTGCGCATGCCAAAGCGTTATTGAAGACACCGGCAAAATATACAATTAAAAGTGTTGTAGTGAAAGGTTTCACAATTCCTGCAACATCATTATCACTTAATGCTGATAATACACTAATTGGACCTCTACCTAGTCATTGTCTTGTTGGGATCGTTAGTAATGCTGCCTATAATGGTGACTATTTAAAAAACCCATATGCCTTCAATCATAAAGACATTTCATACTTTGCTTGTTATTTAAATGGTAAATCAAGTTTCATCAGAGGCATTAACCCCTGACTTCAGCGCAGGAAATTATATAAGATCATACCTAACATTATTTGATGGCACTGGATCGTTATTCATTGATACTGGCCCACCAATTAATATTGCAGAATACGTGAAGGGCTATTGTTTCTTCGGTCAAGACTTCACAGCTGACTTAACAGCTGGAGAACATATATATCCAACAAATCAAGGGAATCTACATCTACCATTCAACTTTAAAACTGCATTACCTGAGACTATGAATGTAATTTTACATGCTGAATATGATAATCTGATTGAAATAGATTATGCAAGAAATGTAACAATTGATTATTAATTGAAGAGAGATGCCTTACACATCAGATTTACGTTTTCTACTAGCTAAAAACAAAGCTGCAAAAACAATGTTCCGTGGAGTGTATGCTAAGGACAGAATTCCGAAAAGGGTTAAAAGACCCGGTTTCTTAATCATTAATACAGAAAAACATTCACACTCTGGTGAGCATTGGGTTGTTCTTACAGGAGAGATCGAGAAAAGTTACAAATGAATTCTTCGACTCATTCAGGCGACCACCTTGGAGAGAACTTGTAACAGCCACTGTACATAGGAATTGTCTTAATAATGAAGGGATTGTACAGGACATATTCTCGACAAAGTGTGGTGAATTCTGCATATTTTATATTATACACTGTTCGAGGGGCGTTTCATTTAAAAACATATTAAAGATGTTAAAAAATACTGAGCTAAATGATGGAATTGTAACGGAATGTTAAAAAAAATCTCTTCAATAAAAAGTAATCATTCTTGTAAAAATATGAATCCGTTTTCCAACTTTTCAATACATTTCAACATAAAGAAGATAATTCCGCCCACCTATATATATCATAACAGAGTTCTCTCCCATATATGTAATCCCCATACCCGGCTAATATAATGTGCTAGGTTACAGCACTTCGAGTGAGAGCGATAACTAGCCTATTTCTGCTATACTGCTTCTCTTTTCTATTAACCATTCAAGTGTTGAGTTTTTACAGATGACATATTTTAATGGTTATATCTCCGGGCATGCTGAATATTTTGAAAATAATTTGACTGAGAGTTGCCGGCGGCTAAGCCTGCAGCATCTTCCAATCGAATTGCTTTCAAAATATTCAGCGGATCCAGAGTTATTACCCATTGAAATAATTGTCTGTTGGTTTGTAGCAATGAGACAGTTAAAAAATGGTCCAGTTGACTGGGATGTGGTGGGAGTAATAGATGATAGAGCAAAAAGCCAGAGTAACTGATATAACTCTATTACTACTGGATGTCTATAATACTACAATTACCAGATCCGTTACGATAATGATGTTTATTAAACCCGAAATGCTGAAAATCACTATTATCACACTAGAAAATTCTCCCTCTCTTGATAGAGATTTTCAGCTAAACTTTAATAAACTTTAAATTATCAAAGATGCTTTACCTGAAAAGGGTGTTGACCTTAAACAGGGAGTGAAATACATATGTTCCCGCTTGAAGCAAGGGTTGGTGAGAAAAAAACCTGAACGAGAACTGTACATTTTCATCTTAATATTCTTACTCTGTAAGCAAAGTGAAATTCGCTTTATTAATTCGGTACAGTATATAGTTTCAAACATTGTGGGCGATTACATTGAATTACATCAAAGTTAAGAAAAGTAAGTTAGGATATCGTAATGAGAGCGTGATGTTTTAAAAATCTAGCATCACAAGAAATGAAACAGTAGTACGTTCAAGTGAAAACCCTCATGAATTAACCCTTTTCATGTTGTACACAGGTTTTTTTTTTTTTTCTAGACAAGTCTTAAAAGTGTCCAGAATACTCTGACTATTAGATAATGTTGAAAACATTTCGACCGAAACTTGTTACGATCTAATTTAACTGAAGCCGGAGTTAAATGTTTTCAAGACTCTTCAAGTCATAGATATTTATTGTAAACACTTCTCAGTAGAGGAATAGTTAACCACCCGACTGTTGAGTTTTTACAGATGCCATATTTCAATGGTTATATCTCCGGATACGGTGAATATTCTCCCTCTCTTGATAGAGATTTTCAGCTAAACTTTAATAAACTTTAAATTATCAAAGATGCTTTACCTGAAAAGGGTGTTGACCTTAAACGGGGAGTGAAATACATATGTTCCCGCTTGAAGCAAGGGTTGGTGAGAAAAAAACCCGAACGAGAACTGTACATTTTCATCTTAATATTCTTACTCTGTAAGCAAAGTGAAATTCGCTTTATTAATTCGGTACAGTATATAGTTTCAAATACTTTGAATATGATTTTGATTCACTACATACATATTCTGTAATTTTATAATCTCTCAGAACCTCATTTGTAAATTTACCTAGTCTATCATGGGTAGTAGGAATTATATCTGGGAGAGTTGAATCTTGATAATATATGATCGAATTCGTGTCGTAATACAAGGTCTGTTTCCCTGTTTTTTAAGGTTTTCGTAAAGTAGTAATTGCGCATAAGTAGTCACAAAACTAGCCAGAACGACATTAGATTTATTCCCACATGTTTGATAGTCTTCTGACCAGTCAGTTTGTACTAGTAATAAATTCTCGCTACACAATGTAACATTCTTTATCTTTTGCGTATGGTCAAACAATAATCTATTTAGAACACTAGGATTTGTAATGTACTAGCATTTACCAACATTTCTGAGGGTAAAATAACCCCAAAATGCGTTCAAAATAAGTTTTCCCAGGGCTCTGAGTGATGGATTAGACTTAACTTCCATTTTTTCGAGTAACATGCCTTCAGCGTTAAAGTATTCCTCAATATACTGATCTTTATCAGACTCGGTAATGACGTCTTCTGGGAAACCACTAGCTGACTGTGTTATTTAAAAAAAATTCAAAATGTATTCGGAAAAAAGACTGTCTGACTTTTCAGAATAATGCCATATCTCATGAAAAATAATAATTTTATACCCTAGCTGGACTGCTTTTTGTACCTCAACAATAGGCCAAGTACCAATCAAACTACGTTCTGAGTCAGAATGACAACATGGAGTTTGTTGCTGTTTTTCAACACATATTCTACAGTGTAAATACCAGCTTACCATTACATTTCATTGGTATACATGGAAGGAAAAGGTTTCTAGGTGGTAGAATTTCACATTTAATTAAACCAAAGTATTCATTTACTCAATCCGTTGATTTAAAATCCTCTGTTATAATCTCTGGTATCCCTATCGGATAAGTAGAGGTTTTACAGACATATGACAAAAGCTACAAATATCTACATAGGCTATTTTCTCATTAGCGGAAATTTTATATAATTTCGTAGCACCCGTTCGACCACCAAACAAAGCGTCACGTGGTCTTATAGGCACGAAAAAGTTTACGCTCTCAGTGAATTCTTTAATATACGGATCCGATTCTAAAAGTGTATCATACTCGCAACCCCAAATTGCATGTGTAGTATTAATCCATTCTTTCTAATTCGTGGCTTCTCGATATCGTCTTGTAATATGCTTCCTCATAAGTTAAACTTTCACTGAAAGGTGTTGTTAATAAGTGTCGCCTTATAGGGAAACACTTAACACATCCATGTATCTTGCAAGCGTGAAATTCAAATATTTCTGATGTCTCGTGACAGAAGCCATCAACATATTTTCCATGAACTCTGACATCCCCACCATTTTGACCATGTTTAATGATAATCCCACGACGATGTGCTTCATATTCAAGCCATCTACAGCCCAGTATTGAAAATTTTCGAGCTGGTGCGAAACCTAGAGGTGGTATAACAGCGATTTTGAAATCATTCAGAAATAACTTTCTGTAAACCTTATTACACAGTGAAGCCAAGGAAATATAGAATTCACGAAGGGTTGAATTCCTGTCTCTTTAATTAAAATTGAGTTAAATTTAGCGCATCCTTTCCGCAATAAATCCACATCCGCTGCACAATATTCATATAATGATTTTTGAAAATCAAATTCGTTATTTTTAACACTTTTATACCATTTTTCAAAAGCCACTTTAACAGCCATAGCCATATTTTCAATACCATATTTCTCAGCCAGTAACATCGGACCTTTATATAATTGAAATTCAGGTGTGTTTGCGAGATAAGGGACGTAGCCCTTTAATGTTGAAATATCAAACATTTTCGGAAAATTTTGTACGGTCGTTGGTATGAATGATATCGAATCTTTAAACTGAATACCCTTAACCGAAAAGAAAATTACTTTACGACCATTCATGATTATAGATTCTGGATTAATTTCTGAATTCTTATACAACCACTGTAAAATAAAATGCATGTCAAATGCTTTACCGTTGTGAGCAATACAATTATGATCAATATGTTTGAAAATTCGAGTAGTTTTTTTCGCACCTTGTTCAAAGTGTTCACTAATTTCTAAAAGCCAGTGCATACAACTATCCAATGCCGAATAGCCGCTAAAACGAATTCACGCTTTTCAGGACCACAAGTTAAAATGGTGAAGTAATTTCTTCACTCAAACAATTTGAACATACTTTATGTGCTACGATGAAATTAACCTCATGAATACAAGAACTCCCGTCCGTTTCGACATCCCAAAAAATATATCTTTGAACTAAGTCATCAGACGCTTTCACAGAATCACCTAACCGACCTTCTTTCAAACTCTCAAGTTGATTTGTGAAATTTTGCATAAAACATATATGAGATTTTTCCACAAAATCATGGCAATGAACACATTTAATTAACCCGCAGTTAAGCTCTTTCAAACTCGAACTTGGTAAAATTTTATAGCATTTCTGACATGTCTTTCTACGATCACAGACCTCTGTTAAATGTCTGTTATAACATGCTGAATTCGTAAACCAGCAAAAACATTTCTCGCAGAAAAGGTATTCCTCAAATTTACAATAATTACTACCGCGCAAGAATGGCAAATGTATTTACAATTATGCCCCCAGCATCTAGAACACATTTTATCGCAAGCAAAACAGTAATTACGTGACTCTAATAAAGCTGTTAGATTCCTAATATAAGCAAAGTGATTATTAAAAAAATATATGTTCAACCTTCTTGCTGAATCGCATCCACCTCTAAATATACACACAGAAGTATCGGCTTCACTGAAAACTTTCTTTCAAGTCCGACAAATAGTACCTTTTTAAATCACCAAACCCGCTACCTTCGGGTAGAACAACATGTTAAAAATCAAATATGAAATTTTCATCCAACCTCACACTAGTGTTACTCTGTATCACCCTTGAAAGCTCTTCCAAGATACGCTTGCCAGATATGTCATTAACTGTACTGAATTCTAAAAAACTGGTACATTCAAAGCCGGGTGTTCCATTGTGATTCTAATATAATCATGGGGTTGGGCTTTCACTGAAATTTTAAATTTTTCTAAAATTTGATTGAAAATCGATTCCAAATACGCATCAATATCAATCAAATCATGCACTCTGAGGTTCTGAGAGATTCTAACTTTTTAAATTTACGTGAGTAGAGTGATCTACGTAAATTTATTTTGAAATCGCTATCATCTAATTTGGGCAAGACATTGTTATCATCATTATCATTAACATTATCATTAACATTATCACCAGCATTATCATTAGTATTATCATTATTATTATCAACTTGAACCCCACCCCCTGATTGATCACTATTTTCTTCTGACATTCACTTCTAAATACATGTTCTCATCATTATTTTTCGTCTTCATAACAGTCCTATTAGCGGGTGAATTGGAAATGAGTAACTCGCCAGGTAACAGATGCTCTAAAGCCATGTAATCCGCCACTGAAAAAGGCTTTCGACTCCCTACTGAATCTGCTGAACCATGAAAGATATCCGTTGAATTACACTGGGGAGATAACGAATCACCACATTCCGTAAATTGATAAATATTTCCACTACCCGACCCATCTAAATCGTAACCCATGGGAGGGTAAGTGGAGGGAGAGACACACTGTGAGGAAGTAGATTGCATAGATCGATCGAATGTAGATTCCATTCCGTTATTATCCTCCGATCCTGATCTGAATGAGAGGGGTCGCGAGAGTGATGGAAATTCATCTGCTGAGGAAGGTAGCAAAAGTGGGGGTAATTGATCAGTTGAGAGGTAGCGAGAGTGACGGTAATCCATTTCCGGAGTGTGATTGCCTCCTATTGAAAGCTGGAATATGGAGATTCAAGGGTGTCAGAAAAAACAATGATTAAGTAAATGTATTCTTGATAAAAAATTAGAAATCCTAGCAGAATATAAGCGGCACATTTTCTTTTTTTAATGTATTAAACGTAACAGCCATTTCAATAGTGAATTTAGAAAACTCATTATTGTATTAACTCAATAACTTATTACAATGAAAAATTTTGAAAATTCAATGTTGAATTACCTGATTCAGTTATCGAAATAGCGAATTTTGAAAATTCAATGACAAATTACTAAATTTACACAATACAATAGATTTATAATTTAATTACTAAATTAATTGTAATAAACAGTATATTATTTCTATTTACTCACTTACTACAGAAGGATTGTCGAGAGCGATACGTCCAGTAAGAATTTTCTGAAATAATGGCTGATCAAAGTTTTCATCATTCTTGACATCATCTTTCTTTTCGTTGCTGACCGATTTCAGTCTTACAAAGACCGGCGTCGAGATATTTGTCAATTTCTCATTCAAATTAAAAGAACTCACTGTTATTTTCAGTGCGGTCTATCACCGATGATATCACCTAAAAAGTTTCCCAATATTCATATTCTCTTTCTCTCTTCTTATTACTACATCCCCCCACTTCATCAACACTCCCTATATGCTGTTTCAGCGTTGAGGAAGTAGCATATACCTCCTCGGTCTCATCGTCCGAGATTTCAATCTGAAAACCGTATGTAATACCAGCCATAGCACTATTTCTCAGAGTGGAATCCATTTTCAAATAGTTTTACTTTAAGAGTGAGCACCCTACTAGAAATTAGGTTCCTTTTTATACCATCTTTTTTGCAATCCGAAAAGGCACAAAAATTTCCCCACACTGTCATGGAAAAAACGCCCACTCATCAGAAGAAAGCATTCTCCAATTTCGGCGGGAAATTCTGGCAGGTAAAATTTCTGGCGCAATAACTGTCAAATGAGAAGTGATAATTTATCCTCTTTCAAGTGCAAATGTACTCCTGATAGTATGACGACACTTTGTTTGAATGTATCATATTTAGAAAACCAACTAATAATACCTTGATTATGAAACTTTTGTTAATTAGACATCTCCCACCGCTCTCTCTTTTCATCCCCCTTCTCCCTCCTCTCTTTCTTCCCATCCTCGGCTTTGGCATTCATCTCTATAGACGTCATCTTTTCGTCATATATAAATCTAAAAACGGGGTGAGGGGTCAATAGGTAGTCTTTTATTTACAATACGACAAAATTCGAGACAGTATAGTATATTTCCGAATGTGATGCCGTCTTCTGTGAAGCATTTTAGAAATATACCCTCGCAGATTTAAAAAAGCTCAAATTCATTCCGGATTCTTGGCATATGATTGACAATTCTCACTAAATCAGTGTTCATTTCCTCCATGACAAACATTTTGAAGAGAATTGCTGGATACGTCTACTCTCCTCTGCGACAAATTGGGATTATACTTGTGTTACCATCTGTACAGAGGTGTAATTCAATGGGGTAAGTGGAATTTCATTATTATTAATTAACCCTCCAAGTCCGTATAGATGATAATTTCCACAAAATATTATGTAAGGAATGAAACTTGTATACTCTTTTGAAAATATGATGTGGAACACGCTCTCTATGAGTGCGTGATACTGAACGCACTTTTTATGAGCATGTGATACGTAGCGCACTCTCTGTGAGCAAATGAAATGGAACGCGTGCTCTGTGAGCAAAGTATTTTCAAAATACAATAATTTAAGTAGAAGAACACTTTTAAAGTAGAAGTGTCCGAATCATAGTTTTCTTAATAGCTCAGTGATCAGGCTTTCCCTATTCATTTCTATGCTCATAAGTCTAAGTGAAGTTTTAAGAAGAACTGGGGTTTCTTAGTACATCGACGCCAGATCATTAATCATAGTTTTCCCACTCATTTCCCCCTTAACCAATCCATACGTTTCCCGCTCATTTCTCCTTACCCAATCTATAGCTTTCCCGCACATTTCTATACTCATGATTATGGGTGTACTTTTAAGTACAACTGAGGTTTCTTAGTACATTCACACCCGATCATTAATCATAGTCTTCCCACTCATTTCTCCTTAGCCAATCGTTAGGGGCGCCTACCGCTCGTCCAAACAAATTCAAGGACGAATGTGGGTCATTTCTCCTTAGCCAATCGTTAGGGGCGCCTACCGCTCGTCCAATCAAATTCAAACATGATTCTAGGTCATTAATCATACCTCTCCCGCTCATTTCCCCTTACCCAATCCATACCCTTCCCGCTCATTTCTCCTTAGCCAATCCATAGCTCTCCCACTCATTTCTCCTTAACCAATCCAAAGCTTTCCCACTCATTTCTGTACTCATGAGTGCGAGTGTACTTTTAAGTACAGCTAAGGTTTCTTAGTGCATCTACAACATATCATTAATCATACTTTCCCCTGCTCATTTCCCCTCAGCCAATCATTAGGGGCGCCCAGCCCTCGTCCAATCAAATTCAAGCACGAATGTAGGTCATTTCGCCTTAGCCAATCATTAGGGGGGCTTACCGCTCGACCAATCAAATTCAAGCATGATTTTTGATTGACAGCTCAGCCTAGTATATAAGAGGGACTTTGCTTTTTCAAATCACTGGATCATCAGAACTCAGAGTGAACACTTCGTGGTTTAGAGCTATACGAGTTCACTACTGAATATCTCTTCAACTAGGATTCTACTTCACAGAATTTCACTATACATCTTTTACTGAATAAAGTCTTAATCATATCATGTTACATTCTATTTCACGTTTTCATCTTTCAGTTATTCTTTTCAGCCATCGATTGGATTTTACGAATGGAAACGTTAGCCAGAATGTCAGTAAGCTGTAGTTATCAAAAACCATCAATTTTTGATGGTGGAAGGTATATGGGCAGGAGGGGTGGGGATAGATACATCAGGGCCGCCCCTACCCCAAAATACTAACCAAAGCCGAGCGGTAGGCGCCCATCTTTGATTGGAGGAGAGCTTTGTGACGTCACTTCATTAGCATATTTAAATGAGATTCCGCCCATGCCCATGTATGGAAGCGGGCGTGGGAAAGCTGTGTGACGTCACAAAGCTCTCCTCCAATCAAAGTGGGCGCCTACCGCTCTATATATATATATATATATATATATATATATATATATATATATATATATATATATATATATATATATATATATATATATATATATATACACACACACACACACACACACACACACACACACACACACACACACACACACACACACACACACACACACACACACACACACACACACACACACACACACACACACACACACACACATATATCATCAAACAAGTACATATAGGGAAATACTTACTAAGATATCCAGCTGGATCGGTAATTTGCTGGGCATTAGATCTATGTCCACAGGAATTACTCGAATTCGTACTGTTAAAAGAAAATAGCGTTAAAGCTCACATAATGATCAGTTGACATGCGTTTGGATCCACATGCCAGTCATTCATGAGATGTCAAAAGACCAAAGACCGTAACTTGCGGAAATATGGTCTTGTTGCCACAAACGTCATTTCACTCGGCAATTTAATCCTGTATTATTAAAGTTGTCAAGGGGCAACGGTACGACTTCAACAGCCTGAATTGTATGTCTTCAGTCAAGTTACAATTTAATCAATTCTATCAAAATATCTATGGAATATTTGGAAACTAATATGATTGAGAGCTGTGAACAGCTCCCGGTCAAATTGGTTTAAAAGGATCAACAGCTTACATTTCTAGTTATCTTGAAATCGATATTCTGGTGGTCCAAGTTTCAAAGTGTTAAAATCGAGTCAAACGCACACACACAGTGGGTGGAGCTTAGTGAAAAATGGGAGGGGCATAGATAGAAATGGATCTTCATCTTCAAAGGCATGGCAATTTACCACTCAATGCTTAACCCTTTCGCCGATGAATTCCCCGTATCTCATTTTCAAAGCATGCATACAGGAGAATTGTTGAATATTTTGAAATTAATTTGGCTGGAACACAGGCAGCAACGACTCAGCAACGACTTCCAGTTAAATTAATCCCCACATATTCAAGAGAATAAGTCCTATATTGTAAAGAGTACAGTTGTTCATGGATTTGTCGGTGAAAGGGTTAAAAGGGGCACAGCCGTTGGTGCTTTATGATGGTGTCGAAATTATTCTGGGAATTTTTTGATATTTTACAGTTTGAAGCAATCTAAAAATGAAGCCATGGCTTCAACGGTTAGAATATGCATTCTGTTCTCGATCTCGTATCGAAGGTGATCTCGCGGGACATGAATGCACACAAATTCTGACGATAAGTGGCTGTTTTCTGCAGCTGGAAAGAGTGAAAACCTCTTTCAGCAGCAATCAGTTTTCTTCATCCTTCGCCACTGTCTTGCCCTTCGCCAACATTCCAAGCTCATTTAGGTTCTTTTTCGTCTTTACTGGTATTAGATTACGTTTTAGGTATGATCGCAAAGCAGGTAACAAGTTAGAATTATGAGGTCCTCTACATGGCTTATACTTGTTGGCACCCAGTATTGAAACTGCTGACTCCAATGCATTCTAAGCAGTTTGTACAGTGTGAGTTTGAGATTAATCTATTATCTATATATCAGAGGTGATTTCCCATGGCGCGCAGGTGTTTGTGATGATATGCATCGAGTCTGTTCAAGACTGCATACAGAGATGTACACCTGTCGCATCTTGACTTTCATGGTAGTTTTAGAACCTCGAATCCACAGCTTCAAGAAGGACTGGAAAGCAATGTTTCCAGCTACGCAACGATATGCAACTGTGAATATTGAACTGCTGAGAAGTGTAACATCTAGGGTTAATGGATGAGTTATCCTTTTTGTGGAGAAAGATGACACCTCCACGCCGGTCTCCTCTGTAAGTACCAACTTTGTTGGGAAACTAAATCATCAAGGATTGCGGGCTGACATCCGCATACAGATGCAACTCTGATCATGTCTAACCTTCTTCAAACAAGAAACTATGCTCGACATCCTCAGAAGACGCAGTCTTCCCTGGAGCTTACCATAGTGCAACATCAAAGAGGCACTTTAGGTGCAGACTGCGAATACTATAACATCGATATTACATGCATTTAAGAGACTGAAGTAGCTAAACAATCGGAGCAGCAACTACAGACAGGCCATAAGCTAGTACTCATGGAGCAAAACATCCCAAATAACGGGGTTTAGGCTTCGTAATCGGACCAAGGGTTTTGGACCATGTCATTAGTTTTGGATACGTCAATGATCGCGTTGCATTTACCAACCTGGCTATACCTACACAAAACATACCACCTCTAAGTGTCGCCTTGTCAATGCATATTGTCCAAATACCGAAAAAGCTAAAGAGAATCCAGCAACATTAGATTTCTTCATTGCAGAACTGAGCTCCGCCATTACAATCCCAGCTAGATGGCAACTGTTCGTGTGTGGAGATTTCAACTCCAAGCTGGGTAAACTCGGAATTGCGGACAAAAGTTTAGGAGTTGGCTTATGCATGGGATCGTATGGTTAGGCATGCGCAACAGCAATAGAGATGCACTGGTGGCATTCCTTAGTTCCAATGGCCTATTTGCCACAAATACGTCTTTCAAACCCCCATGCCATCACCGGACAACATGGACTGGACACATTGCTGATTACAAAGCCCCAAAAGGTTCTAAGGCTACAACAGCTGTCTTTAACAAAATAGACTTCATACTATGCAAGACAGAGGCAAAACCCCTACTTCGGATTGCTCGTACCTATGGAGGCACAGTCCTAAATTCTAACCATAGGCCAGTCATTACACGGCTTCAGATGAACGATCTCCACCTAATGTATAAACGCCATACCAGGCAAGAAGGTAGAGTCACCTACAACCTACCCAAGTTCATCAGCGACACTGATATTCAAATGTCATACAAAAAGGCCCTCGAGGAGCAGATAGATAACAACGACGTCAGCTCCGATCCAAACGAAGCCCTAATCAAAATACTGAAATCTATGGAATCATCAAACTACGCCGGGAGTGCAATAACATTCTGTGTGTGTGTGAACGCTTAAAGGATCTTGCTATTCAACAAACCGACTCTCTAGCAGATGAAATCACTGCGATGGATGACTGTCAAAAAAAATGTTTCGGGCAGCCCGAGCCCTGAGTGTTACTTACTACACACCACAACTCACTGTACACAACTCTGAATGCCACTTACACTTTATCGGGACCAACCATGGAAAAGCCGACGCGATTCGAGAATGGTTCAAGGAACAGTTCACTGTCCACGATGATGAGCCCGTGCACCCGTTCTCAGGAGATCCCAGGTCATTACTAACACCAATTAAAACGGCAGAAGTTGAGAAGGCACTCAAAGCTCTGAAAAATGGAGGTGCATCTGGATCTGATGGCATGAGCAATGAACTATTCAAATATGCAAGTGACATTATCTCAAAACCGATCATGCACATAATGAAATGTAGCTTTTATGCACCAGCTTCCCATCGACGCTGTAGGCCAAGGCACCCTGATCGCACTATCCAAGCCCAAGAAGCCACCTGGCCCCCAGCCAATCTGCGGCCCATTGTGCATCTCAAGAGCATACGGAAAATCCTATCCAATGTTACTCTATGCCGCATCCGAGACAAGATCAATGACTTCACGGGATAATGTCAAAGTGGCTTCAGACGTGGACGCAGCTGCGCAGACATTGTATGGGCTCAACGCATACTTGTGTCAGTAGTCATGTCCAAACACTGGGATTTCCACAAAATGGACATTGACATGTCATGAGTCTTCGACACAATTAAATGCTCAAAGATCGTAGATATACTACTCCAGGCCAGTTGCAATGAAGATGAGCTATGACTAGTGAGACTACTGCTTGCAGACACCAAGCTGAGAGTACGAGTCAAGTCAGTGAAGTCTGTATAATTTAAGACATCAATCAGCTCCCCACAGGGAGATGGTCTATCTCCGGTGCTTTTCACCTATTACCTTGCTGCCACATTGAAAGTTCCACAAGATTGAATACCCAGTGTCAATACTGGGTATGCCACTAGAGATGGAATATGCCGACGATGTGGATTTCATAGACGAGAAAAAGAAACCCCTTGACGAACCTCTCCCAATAGCTGCAAGCAAACTAAAAATTTAGAATCTGTTTATGAATGAATCCAAAACAGAGTTCACCAACATATACCTATCTACAAAGCATGAAACTAAAGAAAATTATGATCCACTTCGTGGCGGCGAACCATGGAGGAAAAGTAAAATCCTGGGCTCACTTCTCTGCAGTACTGCGGACACCGCTGCATGCTGCATCATGGGGAGCATAGTTTTCCAGTCATTCTGGAAGCTATGGATTCGCAGATCAAAGATCCCCTTGATAAAAAGGCTACGTTTATACAATGCAACCTGCATTTCCTAGAGACTGTATAACTGTAACAGCTGGGCAGCTCTAGACAAACTCGATACCTACCACCGCAAACACATACGCACCATCACTGAACACCGATGGCCAGACAGCATAATTTCCAACTATGAACTATACAAGATGTGTAATACGTCGCTGCTGTCTTTAAAAGTCGCCCACCAAAGCTGGTCCATGTTTGGCCATGTGCTAAGAATTCCAGAAGAGACACCAGCACAAAGAGCCTTAAAATTAGCCCTACTCCATAAATCTGCAAAGCGAGCTACGAGGTGACCTCAAGAAACAGGACTCGGTACACTAAAGTCAAGAATGGACCTGAGGAAGCTAAGGATTTCGGCTGAGGACATGACATAGTGGGAAAAAGCGAAGGACTGATTGCAGCTGTGGGATGTTTCTACTGTTACAGCTGCAGAATACAGTAATCATACATCAATCAGTGTGCTAAATAGTCGATGAAAGCGTTGCCTCCCTTACACACACTAACACCACTCTAAGCCTTATCAATCTATCAGCTATATAAAGATTAAACATGTGAATAAAATCCCGTCTCAGTATCCGCCATATTGGAGTCAAGTTGTAATTTTTCATGGTGTCAGGTAGTAAACAAAAGATAAATCCAAACATGAACCAGTTAAAGCCTCCAGGATCATTGGCAATGAACGAAAATGTGTCTGAAAATTGGAAAAGGTGGAAACAAAGATTTGAATTTTTCAAAATCGCTTCTGGACTGAATGACAATTTGCCGTAAGTAGTCTTCAACCTTTCTACACATAATAGGTGAGGAAGCTTTGGATATATATATATATATATATATATATATATATATATATATATATATATATATATATATATATATATATATATATATATATATATATATATATATATATATATATATATATATATATATAAAATTCGCAGCAAGCAGTCTTATGTGTAGAAATGTTGAAGACTGCTTGCTGTAAATTTTCATTGAGTCCAAAAGCGATTTTGAAAAATTCAAATCTTTGTTTCCACCTTTTCCAATACATACACACACTTTCGAATTCCAAAATGAAGGTTATAATGAAAAAGTGGATGTATTATGCGAGGAATTTCGTATTTACTGTAATCCCAGGAAAAATATAACTTGGGAAAGACATCACTTGTTCATGCGAAGCCAAAGTTCTGTGGAAACAATTGATCAATCTGTGACAGATATTCGAACCAAATCCAGCAGCCATGAATTCGGGCAGCTTCGTGACACATTAATACTTGATTGGATTGTTTGTGGAATATTGGATAATTCCGTTCGATGCAGAGTCCTGAGAGATGCAGATTTAACCCTTGAACAGATAGTTGACATTTGTAGGGCAGCCGAGATAAGCATCAAGCAACTTAAAACTGTAAATGGTGAGGATAAATCTGTGAATAGTGTGCAGAAATCCGAAAAAACGGTCAAAACGAAGTACAGTGGTAAACCAAGCCAAAATCGTGGATTTACTCAGAAACAATTAGTTCAGTGCAAATTTTGTGGAAATGTCCATGAACCACGCAAGTGCCCAGCATATGGAAAAACTAGTTTGTATTGTAATCAGAAAAAACACTTTGCTAAACTACGTTTCTCAAGGATTAAGCAAACACAGCAAGAAAATGTGCATGGATTATCTGAAAGTATGGATTCAGAAGAAAATGCGTTAAATGATTTCTTAATCGACACTGATGAAATTTATGTCTATCAAATGTTAAAGTTTGATGTTTGCAGATTTCAATGTTTAACATCAAAGACGGAGAAATGTTGTCTTTGACATAATATTCCGCACCAGTACCAATTTTGAACTTTCAGTAGCATTGTTCACTTTTAAGTGCACGCTATTGTGTGAATACAAGGACAAATTCTATGATTTAGAATTCATGGTCGTGGATAAACCTGTACCAAGCATAATCGGTCTGGAAACAAGCCAAAAACCTGGTGTCATCAAACGTGTTCTAGGTATCAGCAATAGCGACGATAACGAGGATATATTCGAGGAATTCAAAGATTCCTTCTCTGGACTCGGTTGTCTCGAAAGTAGACCGTCATATTAGGATAGACCCTTCTGTAAAACCGTGCGTGCATCTGCCTAGGAAAGTACCTGTTACTTTACGGAATAAATTAAAAGCGGAATTAATTTGCATGGCGAATCTTGGCATTATAGGGTAACGGAGCCAAGTTAATGGGTTAATAGTATGGTGCTAGTACCAAAATCAAATGATGAATTTAGGGTTAGGGTTTCAAGAGATTTGAACAAGGCCAGAGAGCATTCTCCAATGTTCACAATAGAAGAGATTGCATCCAGAATACCAAAAGCAAAATGTTTTTCAAAAACTAGATCAAACTCGGGCTATTGGCAAATTAAATTAGATCATGAAAGTTCAAAATTGCGCCCCTTTAACAGTCCTCTTGGCAGAGTTAGATGTACACGGTTAGCATTTGGTATCAAATCAGCATCAGAAATATTTCAAATGGAAATGTCAGAGATCTTTGAAACTTCAGAAGGTGTAGAATGCATTGTGGATGCTATTTTAATCTGGGGAGAACCCCGAGATCATCATCAGCAAAGGTTAAGAAACGCTGTTGCAAGGGTTAAAAAATGTAACCTTAAATTGAACAAGGATAAATGTAAAATCTGTGTTAACGAAATTAGCTATGTAGGACATATACTAAGCAGCCAGGGTTTGAAACCTGATCCAACAACAAAAATATCAGCCATACAGAAAATGCCGCCTCCTACAGATAAGCCCACTTTACAGAGATTTCTAGGTGTTATTAATTTATTAGTTAAACGATGACTTACCTGAAGAATTAATAAAAATTCTAGCCATTCGCCACTGGAAGACGGAGTTGCATGAGAGACGTGTTGTACCTAACTAAGATCAGTCTTCAAAGACAAATTGAATGCACCTCACAGTAATCCCAAAATAGGGATAAATGTAAAAATGACAAGAAATGTTCCCAAGTGAAACCTCAAACTGTGACCTCTTTTCTAGGTGGGCATATAACTCTGGCTTCCAGTGGCGATTGGCTAGAATTACAGTCAAACATCTAACTTACTCTATCAGGTAAGTCATCGTTTAAGTAATAAATTCTAGCCAATCACCACTCAGTCAGCCGGAGTTCCACAAGATTTCAAAGCTGTTGGTGCGCTCAATACTACAAATTCCACGCAATACGTTGCTAGCCTTATGCTAGGCCACGAATTGAAAACTAACAGCCTGATAGTAACGTTTCTGAAAACTGACATCTTTCTGATGTATCCAGCTGATTGTTATAAAACTGTGCAAACACTTTTTCGCTTGCCCAGCCTGCTATACTCAAAATGTACGAAATATCCAGACCATTCTGATGGATAGCGAAAACTGATGTTGCCCTCGCACTGTGGGGTTTATAGACATTTATATCAATCCCTGCCAGCTTCATAGCCGTTTTGATCCACCGCGAAATAGTGTCTCTAGTCACTGCCTTGTGTGGACTTATCGTGCTAAGAAATATTTTCGTATTACCCCCTGTCTTAGATTCTTAGTTCTCTCCAAATATGTTGACAATGTATTGAAAATACGCAGGAGAATGCCCTCTCTGAGCAGAAACTAAAGCTAATAGCGTAACTGTACGTAAGGAAAATCATAAAGCAATACTGATTCTACAAGAGGTTGTTTTCTGAACATATTAAATATTTAACTGACATCACAAATACAGTTATAGCTGGGTTTCGTCTTTCTCTGAACACTGACACCTTTCACAAATCTTACTATTAATGAGTCAGCTCCTATACTTCCTGCTGAGGTTACACCCACAAAAGCTGAGATAGCACTCCATGCTGCATTAAGAGCACTGTAGCTAAGCCCCTCTTCAAACAGAGTGTTTAAAAATTCTAAAATACTGTTTACCTCACTGGTAAAAAAATATCTATAACATGAGAATCACAAAACTTAATCCACCTATTCACATAGCTGACGTATTGTTTCTTTGTTGAATCTCTCCAAGAAGAAAGAATAACCGAAATTGTCTGTTCAGAAAGACCTTTATCTGCTAAGGCTTTCCGCACACATAACAAGCTATTAACCCAAATTTCTTGCCTAATGGATGTACACTGTCTTTGTGAGAGAGTGTCAGAATATTGTTCCTCCACTTCAATAATAATGCCTTCTTTAGCAACATATGATGAAGAAGTGGGAACCAGGGCTGAGTTGGCCAACATGGTACTATTAATATTCATGTTTCCTGATCCAATTCTATTTTTTTGTAGTACACGACTCAAGAGGCTAAATGGCGGAAATGCATAAAAAATAAAGTCATGCCAATCTCATATAAATGCAGCAATATCATAAGCTTCTGGGTCTGGCATCCAAGAAACATATGGCTTACGTTGAAAATTAAGTCTAGATGCAAACAAATCATTAGAAGGCATTGTAAAGTGACTACACACAAATTTAAATTCATTGATGTTCAATCGTCAAATACCCTAGAATTTTCATCTTCTATATTATTAAGTTGTCCAGGTAAACGAGCTCCTGTAATCCATAAAGCTCGTTCTCTACACCATAACCAATTTTTTCGGGCTATTCCATTACACAAATATGATTGAGAACCACCCATATGATTAATATAAGCCACTGCTGTGGTATTATCCAGTCGAAGCCTAATGTGTGCATTAGTCAGATTAACAGCAAAAGACAGTAAAGCCAACAATCCAGCCTTAACTTCCAGAACATTAATATGATGTTGCTTCTCAGTATTCGCCCATCTACCACCTATGGAATGAGTATCCATTTTCTGTGAGAGGTCAGTAAACACTGCCCCCCACCCCACCCTTCAGCTGACGCATCAGTTGTTAGACAATAAGAAAACTTTCCATGAGCTATACATCAGACTTCTAATGAAATGTTATCAATCCACTATTTAATCTCAGTACGGCCCAAATCTGACACCTGCATGTTGTTAGCAAAATCACCTGACATTAATTTTAGTGCTTCCGAGTCTAAGGTTCTATATAACAATGGGTCATATTCTACTGCTGGGAATGCTGCGACCATCAGGCCTATACGTTCAGCAACAGTTCTTATAGTAACTCACTGTACACCTATTATTTTATTGTAGAGAGATACTAGTTTTTCTCGCCTTATAGATGTCAGTTCTACTGTCATTGACACCGATTTTAATTTAAAAAAATCCTAAATGTTCTAAAACTTGTGTTGGGACGAGAACAGATTCATCGTAATTTATATAAAAGCCCAATGACATAAACATTTATTTTGTGTCCTGTACAGTGGCACAACACTTATCATATGAACGTGCAGTAAGAAAAGAGTAATCAATATATTCTAATACCGTGCGTTTGCCTATCATCAGGATCTTTCATCTCGCTGGTGAGATAACACATACGCGTCTTTATAGTTATGGTAATACTTTATTAATGTACAACTTACGCCGGAACACTGTCGCTGGCTCGTTTGCACAGTTGGCCACAATACACAGTTTGATATTCAAGTCGCGGAGTGGGACCAACTATCCAAAACAACAAGTGACCATGCCCAACACCAAACTCCAACTGACTGCCGTCCCATGTTCTATTAGAAACATGTGACGTCAGTCCATAGTCACAAACCTTGGTGACAAACAGTTGCACCTGATCCGTGACAAGACGTTCAGTATATACAGTATGTATGACTAGATTAACTACAACAATAAAGTTTGGACACAATATATTCAACAATCCTCTTTCGTATAAGCCTAGGGTGTATATAATCCGTAGTTGTGTGTCCAAGTCAATGGCGGTGTGTGTCACTGTCGATGTATGTTAGTTCGCTTGTGTGTTTATCTGTGGGCGTGGCTTGTTAATTTATTCATGCATGTGATGTGACTGTCCTGTGCGCCCGTGCATGGGGTCATCTGTCTTGTTCTCCTTTATGGGCGTGTGTGCATATCCATTTCTGTCCTGGAGTGTGCTGTATATATTCTGTGTCCTGGAGCGCATGTGGTATATGTCTGTTTATGAATCGTGTGGTCAGTTGGGTGTCCTTGTGTGTGTCTTTCTGTGTGTGCTGAACCTCTCCCGTCATCTGTACCATATTATCACCTAAGTGCGTAATTATCTATAAATCAAATTAATTTCTAAAATTGAATTATTTTTTGTGTGAAAAATGGCTATTACGCACTGTCATTACCACTATCGCCAGAACTAGCAAAAAGCGATCCAGGAAATGAATTTTGAAACTAATTTTGGCGTTTCTCAGAGCACAATACGATCCCACCAGGCTAGGCACGTGCCGAATACAGCCCACATTATTAGGCACTGCCAGCCTCCCTGTTATCGTTGTGGATGTAATTAGTCATCCGGCCATGATAGACAGTGTAAGGCCAGACAGCTTAAATGCTGGAACTGCTCAATGGTTAGTCATTTTTCAGCGATGTGTCGGTTCCGTAGAAATGTCTTTACATGTAAACAAAAACCTACCGACGAAAGTAGTTCAAAGGTCAAGGTCACAAATTACTCGGAAACCAGAAGTTAATAAGCATAGGCAACCAGTCACAGAAGTAGCAGCATTAGATTTGCTATTTTGTCAGGTTGAATCACACGATTTTCTAAACTGTTTAACTGGCGACAATGCTGTGAGAGATGAGCTGAAAGCCATTAAGAAACAACTAGCACACGAAAGACAGAGGTTAAAAACTCAAACCGATAGATCTACGATGACAGAGCTTCCAGTTTCGAAATGTCAGGCTTCACACGTTGAATTGAACTTGCCATCAGAATGTAAGGAATCATCTGTACCATAATATCCACTCGCAATGTCCCATTTGTCTTAGCTGCGCATAAACCGGTCCCAGTAATTTTGTAAAGATATGTGGTGCCGAAAACGAGCCATTTGGTAAAACTACAAATTTATACAGCCTGTTACCATTCAAACGTAAACAATTCCTGATATTGTTCTGAAACAGTCAGAGAAGTATGCATTAGCAAGGTCCAATGATGCCATAAAACAATTAGGCCTCATTAGCGAAATAACTGATACAATTGTATCCATTTTGAAATGATTGTTGGTGGGTGGTTTAGCAGTCTTTTTAATGAGTTTGTGGACATTTTTGCAAGTGCAATATGGCCGCCAAACACACTACATTTTGATTGCCCAATGGCGCCCATGGTTTTTTGATGGATCAACTTCCGTGAACTAATTTTAATGGCCCAAATCTCGGCTTGATCCCTTCAGCGGTTCTGGAGGAGTCATTTTTGTGAAAACCAGGTCATTCAAGATGGGCGCCGAACCATTTGGTCAATCAAGTCCGCTTGAACAAACTTGGCTTACCTCTTGGCCTAGATGACGATTCCCCAAGTGGTTTCGGAGAAGCTTTTAAAAGACATTTCCTGAAATTTCCCGAAATCCAAAATGGCCGCTGAGAAAATTGGCCGATCGGGTTCATTTGAACAAACTTGAATCCTTATGCCCTAAGGATGCTTCCCGCCAAATATAATTGAAATCGGTCTGGTAGTTCTTGAGAAGACATTTTAAATTTCCCATTGCTCTAGCACGGGAGCTTTTGATGAGAAAATTATCCAAGATGGCCGCCAAACCGTTTATCCGACAGTTTTGAAAATTGCAAATTTGAGCTCAGAATACTCAAAAACATATATAGAACCAATTTTTGCCTCAAAATCCATCAAATAAAAAAATCCAATATGTCCGCCAACACACTACATTTTGATTGGCCCACGGCGGCCATGTTTTTTGACGGAGCAACTTCCCTTGAACATACTTTAATGGCCCTTAGTCCCTAATCATATCTCCCAAATTTCGACCCGATCCCTTAAACGATTCTGGAGAAGAAGTCATCGGGAAAACTAGGTCATCCAATATGGCTGCTGAACCATTAGGTCAATCAAGTCGTCTTAAACAAACTCGGCTTACCTCTTTGCCCAGATGAGGTTTCATAAGTTTTGAATCGATTCCCCAAGCCGTTTCGGAGAACGAGATTTAAAAATATATTTTTAAAAATCGGCCGAAATCCAAGATGGCCACCGGCCAAATTGGCCGATCGGCTTCGTTTGAACAAGATGAAATCTCTATGCCATAAGGATGCTTCATGCCAAATATAATTCAAATCGGCCCAGAAGTTCTCGAGGTAAAGACATTTTAAATTAACCATTGCTTTAGTATGGGAGCTTTTGGCGGGAAAATGATCCAAGATGGCTGCCAAACCGTTTATCCGACAGTTTCGAAAATTGTAAATTTGAATTTGAATCAGAATACCCAAAAACCTACATAAAACCAATTACGGCCTCAAAATCCATCAAATAAAAAAATCCAATATGGCCACCAAACATGCTATATATTGATTGGCCCACGGCGACCATGTTTTTTGACGGATCAACTTCTCTTGAAAAAACTTTACTGGCCCTTAGTCCCTAATCATATCTGCCAAATTTCCGCCTGATCCCTTCAGCGGTTCTAGAGAAATTATTTTCGCTAAAACTATGTCAACCAAGATAGCCGCCGAACTATTTGATCAATTAAGTTCCCTTGAACAAATTTGGTTGAGCTCTTGCCCTAGATCATATTTCCTGAGGTTTCCTTCAATCCCTTTAGCGGTTTTGGAGAAGATTTTTAAAGACATTTCTAAAAATCGGCCAAAATCCAAGATGGCCACCGGCCTAATTGGCCGATCGACTTCCTTTGAACAAACTTGGATCCCTATGCCCTACGGATGCTTCCTGCCATATATAATTGAAATTGGCCCAGCGGTTCTTGAGAAGAAGTCGTTTAAAGGAAAAGCTGATGGATGGATGGATGCATGGACGGACACACGACGGACGGTCGCCATGACATAAGCTCAATTGGCCTTTCAGACTTCAGGCCAGGTGAGCTAAAAATTCTGTATCTAGATGAACCGATCCCTCAATAATGCCGTGTTTAAGAAAAAGACAGATCTGTTCATCAATAATGTTATAATCTTTGGTCGAAAATTTTAGTGGTCCTGGTTTAAAACTCGGCACTGGCAATTGTTCAAATCCTATATGACAACCTGCTACTGCACACTAAATGAAACAATCTGATGTCGGCTCTTTCCACTGTTCTAAGTGATTTTTATAGTAGTAGCTTTAAGTGGTGCATTATTGAGAAAGGCATGAGATGAATTTGGTAACTTGTTACTGTTTGCAGTTCTAGGCATCTCTGTGAAAAGGCCCTGTCTTGGGGCGCTGACCCATTCTTTGAAGTGTCTTGCCCCTTCTGCTGAGGCCGGAGCTTTTAAAAAGCATTTAACTCTGTTAAACATCCCGCCCCTTGAGTGATACGGTTGAAAACGATAATTTCCACGAGCACGAACAGAGTTTCTTTGACAACGTGTGCTTGGCCCAGATGCTAGCTTACTTGCTACTTTAATGGTTTCATTTATTTCCTTTACTCTGTTAGCCAAGTCATCATCATATAAAAAAACATGTGGCTACCATGTCACTAGCACATAGGTTCTTGTAAGTAAGATTAAGATCAGTTTTCTGATCTTCTCTTCTTCTGACATTAAGCTCCTGATTATCATTGTTTACCAAGGCAATAGTGTTAAACAAGTGATGTAATAATATCTGTCATTTTTTACTGTGATATAATCTCATTTGCTCTGGACTCTTTAATGAGGTTATTCGTGCATGAGCACATTGCTATCATAGCCTGAACTAGGGAATTCTGAACTCTTTGTATCTTAATATCTTTAGATCGGGTTACTGAGGAAAGTTTTTCCCCAAATCTCCAGATCAACTTTAATTAAGACCAGAGACTGACAATTGCCTGGTTTGACATATGCGGCCAATTTCGCTTTCAATTTCTCTTCTGGCAGTTTGACCGTAACAATATTTGATAAAATGCTGGCAAGTTCTCCATCTATGTTAGGAGCAACAATTTCCGTACAATCATAAAACTTTGCCAAACCCTGTAACATTATACTATCCCCATCCATTATTCAGCAGAGGTAGGAACATTCCACAGACTAATCAACACATTCCTGACTTTTCTCAGCCACAGTATTCATAAACCACTGCATGTTATCCGCCAGGGCTTTCACAGTTCCCTCAAGCCTATCAAAGTTAGCTCTTTGTACTGAATTACTTGTTGATGCTGCAGATGGCATTTGACACCTCTTAGATTTTGTGCCAGGGCCTTTAATTTGTGACAAAGCAGATTTGCCTTTTGATGGAGTGCTGTGCTCATTGGGAGTTTGCCCCCTCACACCTGCACTGCTATGCTGGATCGGCAATTTATTGCCCACATGTGACCCAGAGTGTTTTTGGCTAGGAGTTTTCTCCACTGCAAGAACTTATTCCGCTAATGTATGTAAAATGTCATCTACTCTTTGCCTACCAGCCATACTGCTAAAACTGCCAATTCACTCTAAAACAGTTCAAATTCTAAAAAGAGCTGAAATTTCCAACCTAAAGGACAATTCCGGTATGTGTAAAAGTGTACTTTATTTGAAAGACTCTTATATGACTAACATATTGGATCCTAAATAAAAACAATAAGCAAATAATACAAGTAATTATACCATCGTAAACATGGGATTATTTTATCTCCCGGGCGGCGCCATTTTCTTGCAACGAGAGCGAGATTTTATGAGATCCTGACGGCATCCTCGCACCAATGCAATCTTTGCCGAGCACGAAGGCTGTACAGTAAATATGCATATGCATAGAGCCCTAACATGAGCTAATTTGTAACCGCGTTAGGCCATTGTCCAGCTAAGCTAGTAAGTTTTTCACGTAATTCTAGTATCTGAAGTCGGTGGGGAATCTTTAACCCCTAGACCGCTGAAGCATAGATTCCATTTTTTCTATGCTATCAGAATGCGTTCATTTTGGTAACAATGCTGCTGTAAGTGATTGCTGTGCACGACAGCAACACGTGTCAGCAAAAAAAAAATTCAAAATGTACCCCGGCACTATCTCTGTAAGTAGGCTATTACGCATTTTACACCATGCGATAAGGGTTAAATGAGGTGGCACACTTGACACGTGCGTATTGTCAAATTACACAGCCGACTCAAGATACTGTTATAGCGTGTGTCACAGGCAGTCTAAATATATATTCCAAGAAAACATATGATATGATAATATTGCCGGAACCACAGAACCGATTGTAATAATTTCGATACCTACATGTAGCTACAAATTCGAAGATTTATCCAATACTAGGGATGTTAGAATCGGCCTAGTGATTCAAAAGATACACTCTGCAGGAAAAACTAAGCCAGCAAAACTTCAAACAAAAATTTCAGGATGCGCTCTATCCATCATCCCATATCAGAATGAGTATTACAGCTACAATGAAAGAATTTGCTGTGCCGAAGCTTTACAATGTTATCATATAACTGGAAAAGTTCCATCAAAATATCTTAATTATTAAAATTACTACAGCTTGCCGGGAAATATTGTTCGGTGATGAAAATTCCCAGATTTTATGTCAATATATTAATTCATTTGGTGATATCTCTGACAATATTCACGTGAGCAAAATTATAATTGGTCCGGCAAATAGCTATTTCTTTCAGCTTTAAGCACACTCCGATTTCTGATTTAAACATATTTTATTGTAACAATTGCACAATGGGATCGGGCACAAGTTCTTACAACTTAGATTTTCCCTCTCCCTACAGAATTATTATAAGTAGCCAATGATTGAGAACACTAAAAAGAGGTGAGAGAGACAATACATTAAGAGGTGCGAGAGAGAGAGAGAGAGAGAGAGAGAGAGAGAGAGAGAGAGAGAGAGAGAGAGAGAGATGTGGGGGAGAAAGATGATGTAAACAGATTAGAAAAGAATAGGAAAGAAAAGAACAGCTCCTTCAAACACTTTCATTGTCGGATAGCAGTTAACCATTAATATAATAGATTAAATACAAATAATTGAATTAACACGCCATAATCATGGTTATTCCATACCGTTGTAATTTACCCCCATTTATCCACCCCAACCCTTCCTCTCAACTTCCACATACTTTCACCAGGTCTTCTCTTCTCGTTTCTTACACGAAACAAAACGAAAGAGAAACGAGAAATGAGACCCTGTCACCTCCAACCCCGCACATTCAAAATGGCTCCACTCCTGTGTATTTAGGTAAATCTGAACTTTTAGCCTCCTCATAACTTGGAACGAAAGGTTTGAGGCGATTAACGGTTTAGCTACCCTTTATTGCATCCCAATCATCCCCTCTCCTGTCGGCATCGTCTGCGGCATTGCATTATCGTGGATGGCCCGAAAAGCAATAGGAGAGTAAACGTGACTAAGGGAAGAACTATATACACAGTAACGACAGCGGAAATTAAGCATTAAAGTATATAGCATATATATGCAATCATTTCTATCATAAACATTTAACAGTAGCGACAGCGGAAGCAAAAATTTAAAGTATATAGTATATCTATACAGTCATTTGTATCATAACCATGTAACCATGACAATAAAAATACGGACTATTCCTACATCATATCAAAAGTTGGGAACATATATCAGGTTAAAATCTGCCAGTAGCTTGAATATAATTTTGAACTTGTTTGAAGATGTATTCATTTTACTGGACGGATAGAGATGTATTTCCTTTGCATAGCAAGTCACTCGTCAAAGGAATATACCGATGTAGTTATTGTGATAAGTGCTGTCTTTGTGTTGTGTAGTAAGGACATTTTAAAAGAAAGTGATTTGCATCTTCTACTCCTGTCTTACAAAAGCAATTGGGTGTGGGAAGTCATCCTATTCTATATAAGTCACAATTTAAGTTGGAGCAGTTATTACATAGTCTGGTATGAAGGATAGAAAGTTTTCGAATTCCGTAGTTATAGAAATTTGGAGGGATATAGTTTCTAAATTCCAATAGCTTCTTAAATTTGGAAATTTTTGATTCTGATTGTACTTTGTTTTCGAATGTGTTCCAGATTTGAATGGTGCTTGGGAAAAACGATTTTTATACATTTCCAATCGTGATAGAGGCACATTGACATTGTGTGGCTTGCGTAAGTCGTAGCGCTCTGTTGTATTTGTGCATGCCGGTGTAATGTCTGTCATAAAATCTGGCACCTCGTCGTCGTACAGTAATTTGTGTAACGTTATGAGTTTCTGCTGCCTTCGTCTGTCTTTCAATGTCTCCCACCCCGTTTCATTATAAATGCTAGCTATGGAGGAGAATCTAGGGAGACCTGTCACAATTCGACAAACTTCAAGTTGAAATCTTTCCAATTTAATTTCATCATCAATAGTACGATCGTCCCACACACTAGACGCATGCTCTAATAAAGATCGCAGATAGGAAACGTAGATTGTATTAAGTGTGGATCGATTTAAAGTAAATTTGAGTTTTCTCATAGTCGAAAGTACTTTAGTAGATTTTTTAAATATAGAATCAATATGACTTTTCCAGCTAAGGTTCTGGGATAAGGTGACCCCCAGGTGCTTGTGAGTCTCCCGAATATTCAAGATTCTTATTGCCAAATACGAGAGCAGGTGAGTCATTATCATCATTTGCTCGACCACTAAATAGCACACATACAGTCTTTTCTGGATTGAATTTAACAAGCCAGACATCTGCCCAGTCAGCTAGTTTGGTTAGATCACGATTTAAGGACACATCCATAACATTACTACTGTTTGAAGAGCAGCATAAAGTGGTGTTATCCGTAAAGAGGCGCGCTAGATTCTCCAAATTATCGGCAATGTCATTTACATATATAGAAAATAATAGTGGCCCTAAAACCGACCCTTGAGGCACGCCTGCTTGGATGTCGCCTAATTCTGATATAGTTTGATTTACTGATACAAATTGACTTCTTTTATGAAGGTAGTTTTCTAGCCGTAGTAAAAGGCTACCACAAATCCCGTATTGATTTAATTTAAACAAAAGGCCTTTGTGCCATACTCTGTCAAATGCTTTTGAGACATCGTAGAATATTGAACATGTTTGTTGACGCTCATTGAGACCGTTGGCAATTTGGTTATATATGTCTATTAGTTGATACACAGTCGAGCGGAGCACAAGACGAAATCCGGCTTGATATTTATAAAGCAAATTGTATTGATTCATGTGATTATATAACTTTTTAAATACCAGACGTTCCATTAATTTACCAACACAACTTAGTAATGACACAGGTCTATAGTTAGCTGGATCACTCTCAGCACCCTTCTTGAAAAATGGCACTACATGCGCAGTTTTCCATTGTGATGGGAAACGACAGTCAGTTAGCGATTTATTAAAAAGAATGCTGAGAGGAATGGAGATTTCTTTTGGACACATCTTGAGCAGTTTATGGCTAATTTTGTCTGGACCCGATGCCTTGTTTGTTGGTAGTAATAAAATTGCCTCTTCTATTTCCTGCGCAGAAAGCGAAATATAATTTATTCGGTCGTCGCATTTAAATCTAAAAGTTGGAAGAACAACATTACTATCATCTAATTTGGCAATATTTACAAAATATGAATTCAGCAAATCTGCTTGTTCTTGATTTGAGAAAGCGATATCCTCCACGTCTCCTTGCACGTTTTTGTACACAGGATGTGGAATTTTACTATGGTTGCTCTTTCCAGTAACTAATGACTGGGCGATATTTCCAATATTTCTTACAGTTTCACACAGAGAGGTCGCTTAATTCCTCGTCCAAGCTATTAATATATTTTTGCCTCGAGTAAGTTTTCATGTTGTTGACCCGGTTTCTATGTTTTCTATAATTATCCCAATCTGACTGTTTTCCCGTACGTCTAGCTGTCTTGCGCAACCTGTCACGCTTTCTACTTTCACTTCTAATCACGTTGTCGTACCACGGTTTATCATTATCTCGTATTCTTACATTGCGTAGGGCCTACTGGAATGCATGATTTTGCAATAGCCATACTATTTTCGTGAAATGCCTCACAAGCCTCGTCAATGCTATCGGAGCGATTTAGTATGTTGTTCCAATTTGTTTCGGCCAATTCCGTCTTTAATTTACCAATATTCACTTTGTGGTAGATCCATACCTCACAGGTATATGTCGGTTGTAAATAATCTTCACATTCTATTGTGATATATGTTGCTATATGGTCTGAGACGGAGCTAATATCGGAATGAATCCAGAATCAATTGGTTCCACTAAGTCATTGATTATTATAGGGTCTAACAGGTTTTTTAGTTGTATTCGTAATTCTGGTTGGGGATTTAAATACGTTTTCTAGATTATATATCACCATTATCTCAGTTTGATGGTGTAGTGAATGATCTAAGAGGTCTTCATTCAAATCACCTACTATAATTAACGGTAGGCCCGTGTCCGTGGCCATATCAATAGAATCTGTAAAAGCATCCCATGTTGAGACGTAAGATCTCGGTTGTCTATAGAAAACACATACAAGGAATTTGTGTATTTTAAATCTACTGTGCAGCCATATAAGCTCGCATCTATCATGCTCTAGCTCAAATCTTCTTTTATAATTAAGCCGCTTTGAGACGTAAATTGCAACTCCGCCCCCGTCAGAATACCTGTCTCTGCGTATTGAAGGATAAAAGTTGTTTAACAGTAAGTTGTCATTGTCGCACGAGTCATCAAGTTTTGTTTCCACAAAGCGCACGACATCAAAGTCCTCTATTATATCTGAAATACTGATATTAAGTTTATTTCTAAGACTACGGATGTTCAAGTGAAAGATAGACAACTGACCACCCTCCATACCAAAACTAGTGGCTGAAGTGTAGGGACCAGGGTTTAAATGAATATCGTCACATTGGATCAGAGAATTTTTATTCGCGAGATTATTCTTATTGATGCATCTTACCAAATTAAAAAGGCACACTCCAATTTAATAACAATACGCAGCGGGACAAAAACCATCTCATGCTGAATTTTACCAAAAAAAAGGATAACATATTCTCAGATCGAATCTTAGATGAATACTTTTTTTTTTTTTTTTTTATATATTCCGGTCTTTTGAACCTCTTGTCCAATATTAACCCCCATTATATCATATTAATTCCGAGGTCGGCACCTATTTAGAGATCCTAGAATCACTGGAATCGCTTCAGCAGTTCGTTTGCTATTATCATTTATGTATACTTCCTTAAAATATATACCCGTATCTATTGACCTCGCTCCTCCAGTCATAGCAATAGCGGTGGTGCGGCGCTGACGTAGCTAGACGCAATACAATGGCAGCGTCCCTATGTGCGAAAAATTGTCAATTTTACAGACTTTATCTAGGGATAGTTGGTTACGCTATTTCTATCTGGTTATTATTCTGGCGCAATTTCATTACACATGTAATAATCTTTCAAATAAAGCACACTTTTATCATCCCGGAATTGTCCTTTATAACAATAACTTTCACAAATTGGTAACACTTTGTCAAATCACAAACTACAAATTAACAACAAAAACACTGATATCCTAGCTTAGTACGAGTCCTCTTAACAAGCGACTGATCTTTTCAAAGGTCGTTTCACACTGATCTTAGTTAGGCATGACGCGTCTCTCGTGGAACTCCAGCTGACTGAGTGGTGATTGGCTAGATTTATAGGCCAAAATTCATGCCTAACCAGTCTACTGTTAAAACAGTTACTCCATAATGATGTTTGTTGAGTCGCACTGGAACCAGAGTCATGAGAATAGCTTCAACAAGCTAAAACTCATGCTCACACAGGCACCAGATCTCAACTACTACGACATAAATAGACCAGTAACTTTATCAGTAGATGGGAGCTCAGACGGGCTAGGAGCAGATTTAATGCAAGACAGCCGGCCTGTAGCATATGCTTCGCAAGCATTAACTGGCGCTCAAAATAAGTACGTGCATATTGAAAATGAAATGCTTGCTATCGTATTTGGCAGTGAGAAATGCCATGACTATATTTATGGCCCAGCCGCTTGTATACCACTTGAGGCAATGTTTCCGAAACCGTTATATATCAAAGCCAAACTCTTCTGCGACTACAGAAAATGATCATGAAATTACAAAAGTACAGTCTCTGCGTAAAATACAAACGTGGAAAAGAATTGTATATTGCAGATGCACTAAGCAGAGCATATTTGCAAGAAACGTTTAAATATAGACATTATGATAACGAATTACATGCCAATATCATAAGCATATTGCCTGTTTCGCAAGACAAACGCGAAACTGGCGCAAAGAAGTTGTTCTTAATTGGTGGTCTACCCATAGAAATGAAACTGAACCGGAAGTCAGAGAATTTTTGAATTATCGAGAAGAAATATCTGTCTATGACGATTTGCTATTTAAACCGGAAAGGCTCATTATTCCAAACTCTGGAGAGCTGAAATGTTGAATCAAATACACAGCGCCAATATCGGCATAAAAAAGGGAAAAGTTGGGCAAGGGGTGTTGTATTTTCGGCAATAATGAAGAAACGGTTTAAACATGCGCTATTTGCAATGAATACAGAAATAAAAATACCAAAGAACCACAACTCCCTCATGCAATCCCAGACAAACCTTTGTCAAAGGTAGGTGCTGATTTGTTTGAATTTAATTCTGAACAGTACCTCGTTATTGTTGATTATTATTCAGGATTCTTTGAAGTTGCACAATTGCGAACTAACAAATCTTCTGAAATAATACTTCAGTGTAAAGCACAATTTGCACGTTATGGAATTGTGGACAATGCTCCTCAATTATGTTGTCGTGAATTCAAAGTGTTTCCTAATACATAGCAATCTAAGCATATTACGTCTAGTCCCAAATACCCGCGTTTGAATGGAATGGCAGAAAAAACAGTTCAGACGGCAACACGGTTGTTATTAAAAGCAAAGCAGATAATAAAGACCCGTATTTAGCCATACTGGAATTTCGTAATACGCCTCGAGACGGACAGCTCAAAGCCTGATGGGACGACGAACAAAATCATTGATTCCGACAAACGAAAGCTTTTTAACACCAAGGATTATTAATATTCGTGTTGTGCCATCAAACGTTTCCAAAGTGTTATTATGACAGA
This sequence comes from Chaetoderma sp. LZ-2023a, assembly GCA_034401795.1. NCBI lineage: Eukaryota > Metazoa > Mollusca > Caudofoveata > Chaetodermatida > Chaetodermatidae > Chaetoderma > Chaetoderma sp. LZ-2023a. The sequence continues at coordinate 124,428 of JAVVLW010002138.1, read as the reverse complement.
AGTACCAAACCATTACAACCCACTTCAATAAATGATACTGGAAAAAAGGGTGTGTAAGAAACATATGTGATGGACCTCGTTCATATATGGTCGAGTCGGGAAACCTAGACCACGCATGCGCATATTTTTACGCTCGCTTGAAGCAGGAGTAATTGAGTAGGATTTGTACCACGTGATACGAATTTGATGGGACGACCAACAAAAACATTGATTCCGACAAACGAAAGCTTTTTAACACCAATGATTATTAATATTCGTGTTGTGACATCAAACCTTTCTATAGTTGTATTATGACAGAACTTACCATTCTGTGATGGATTATAGATTGGTTTATCGAGTTGAATAAACACATGGCCATTTGTCGGATCTACAAGCACGAGTGACTCCTTTGTGAATCCAATAGCAGTGCATTTTGATATTATATAGACATATTGTTGTTCATCTTCAAAACCAATTCTGGGTTCAGGAATGTTTTGTCTATCCACTGTGAACTCCGCATCTTTTATTTGGATATCTGAAAACACAGATATTAATATTAGAGTAATAAAGAAAGCCGAGCTGTCACTCAAGTATCTCACGTCATAATCAAATACGTCACATGCTTGCTGACGTCACAATCAAAATGGAATAGCTCCGTCACCAATATAGAAAGTTTGCCAGGAATTGTATATGAATTGCATGTCTTCGATGAATATACAATCTAATAAACATTCTGTTGAATATTTTGAAACTATTTTGACTGATAGCCGTTGCATAGGCAGCAAGAACCCCAGTCAAATTAACCTCAAAATAGTCAGCAGCTTACATAGTCACGTTGAAATTTTGATTCTGGGAATTCAGGTTTTAAAATCTCAACTCGATTCCAATTCCGCGTAAAGTAGGCATGGCATAGCTAGAAACGAATCCGTTTCTCGCAGTGAACAGCCGTCTTGCTCAGATTAGCTTCTAGGGGGGCTTATATCATATAATATAGGCTTGTGCGATTATTGCGTTGAGTGATCGCGATCGATTATTAAAAAAATAATTGATTACTCGATTAATCAGCTTGCATACAAATTACCAAGAAATAAAAAAAAGATATCAATGACGATAATTGCAATGGTGTATAGAAAATGTCCATTTGCTGGGCAAGAGAAGACTATTTTTGAAAATGTATCACTGGAATGCCTGGCTCGATTCTCGAGCATTCCAGTAATACATTTTCAAAAATAGTCTTCTCTTGTCCTGCAAATGGACATACATTCACTAAGCAAAATGTCATTTTTCATGACTGATCGCATTAAAAAGTAATTGAAAGTTAGGTTTTGAATTATTTTATGCAATAGAAAATATTCACGATTATTCGATTATTTAATTTTCAATCATATAAATTCACGATTTAAAACATCGCGATTTTCGATTTAATCACGTAATCGCGCAAACCTAATATAATAATTACCTCTCAGGCGCCATATTTTGTTATTTACTAACTTACAATAGGCCTACTATCCAGTATTTAGTTCTTTGACTTATATATAATGTAACTCACAATTATGATAGGCCTACCTACATTTACGAATATCATCCAGTATCAATGTGCTTAAATATTCAAAATGTTATCAGATTTCCATTATCCAGTATATACACTAGAAGCAAACGATAGCTGATAACCATTGCTAGTGTACGTATATTGTGTCTAGTCTAGCGCCCATACGAAAAGGTTTACTTTGCAGATAACTAGCCGCTAGTTAGCGACTAGTATGCGGCAAAGGTACAAGAGGCCCAAGGGGCCTGTATCACTCACCTGGGCCATAGGCATCTCAACTAGAATGGTCATTAACAATAAGTAAAACTCTAATGAGTTGAGCAGACTTGTAATAAGAAAACAGAGGCCATGTTTCTTTATGTATTAACTTCTCTTCAACAATCTTTAATGGCCCTCAGTCATCAATATCATATCTCCCAAATTTCGGCCGAATCCGTTCAGTGGCTCTGGAGATGAAGTTGCTTTCATGAAAATCAGGCCATCCAAGATGGCCGCCCAACCATTTTGCAAATCAAGCTCCCTTGAACAAACTTGGTTCAGCTCGTGCCCTAAATGATATTTTATGACTTGAATCAATTGCTCAGTTTCGGCGAAGATTTTTAAAGACGTTTCTAAAAATCAGCCAAAATTCACTGGCCAAATTGGCCGATTGGCTTCGTTTGAACAAATTGAATCTCTACGCCCTAAGGACGCGTCCTGTCAAATATAATTGAAATCGGCCCATTAGTTCTAAAAGAAGATATTTTTAATTTCCCATTGCTTTAGTATGGGAGCTTTTGGCGGGAAAATGATCCAAGATGGCTGGCAAACCGTTTACCTGACAGTTTTGAAAATTGCAAATTTGTGATCAGAATACCCAAAAGCATATATAAAACCAATTTTATCCTCAAAATCCATCAAATAAAAAATACAATATGGCCGCCAAACATGCTGTATTTTGATTGGCCTACTGCGGCCATGTTTTTTGACGGATCAACTTCGCTTGAACAAACTTTAATGGCGCTTAGTCGCTAATCATATCTGCCAAATTTTCGCCCAATCCCTTCAGTTGTTCTGGAGAAGAAGTCGTTTTCGCTAATACTAGGTCAACCAAAATGGCCACCGAACCATTTGACCAATCAAGTTCCCTTGAACAAACTTGGTTCAACTCTTGCCCTAGATCATATTTCATGGGGTTTGCTTCAATCCACCAAGCAGTTTCGGAGAAGATTTTTAAAGACATTTCCTAAAACCGCACGAAATCCAAATTAGCCGATTGGCCTCGTTTTAACAAACTTGGATCCCTATGCCCTAAGGATACTTCCTGCCAAATATAATTGAAATCGGCCCAGTGGTTCTTGAGAAGAAGTCATTTAAAGAAAAAGGTTGACGGACGGATGGACGGACGTCGGACAGACGACGGATGGTCGCCATGGCATAAACTCACTTGGCCATGTGAGCTAAAAACTGAGCGACACAACTTAATATGGTCTAGTGGCTAGATGTTAACCTGCTGCTAAGTGGTGGCATAGTTAAAACTGAGTGGCTGGTTTGCAGCAGAGTATGTGATTTGCCACAAACTGAGTGGCTGGTTAACATGAAGGACTCTGTTTCTCACAAACGGACTGGCTGGTTAACATGAAGGACTCTTGTTTCTCACAAACCGAGCGGCTGGTTAACATGAAGGACTCTGTATCTCACAAACTGAGCGGCTGGTTAACATGAAGGACTCTGTTTCTCACAAACTGAGCGGCTGGTTAACATGAAGGACCCTGTTTCTCACAAACTGAGCGGCTGGTTAACATGACAGACTTGGTTTCTCACAAAGACTATATTTCCCCTGCCTAAATTTGAGAGAAAGGTCAAAGCCTCTTTCTGGCAGACTATCTGCTACTTGCAATGGTCTTGGAGAGGTAGTTCGGTGTAAATATATTTTGATCTCAAACCTGTTTAAGTGAACAATGTGGTTAGTAAGTATATATTATTGTTGAATAAGTGGATAGATACATGTAGCAAGTTGCTGTGCTGCAATGCAAGCAGCTCTTTCTCGAACTAGTTTCTGACAGTAAAGTTGATTATTTTATCATGGTATACTAGTAATAGATCTGTCATATTGGGCATAATTTAATTGAAGAATTTAGAAACCTGTTGTCAATCAATGCTATGAAGGCTAAATACTACATATGGTTGTAGCATAAGGAAGATAAAGTGTTACTTCACTAGTAAGTTATGCTTTAAAATGAATATGCATGCATACATACTGACCCAGTTTAACAGGAAGAAATAATGTCATGAATGGTAGCCATTTTTTCCTTCAAACAGGGTAAGAGTAGTGCAAACTGAGCGGCTAGTTGGCGGCAAACTGAGAGGGTTGATTAGCGGCAAACTGAGCGGCTGGTTAGCGGCAAACTGAGCGGCTGGTTGGTGGAAAACTGAGTGGCTGGTTAGCGGCAAACTGAGCGGCTGGTTAGCGGCAAGCTGAGCGGCTGGTTAGTGGCAGACTGAATCCTTCTTAACCAATCGGATTTTGAATTGTCGCTACTTAGCGGCTAACTAATTTGCATGGTAAAATGTTAACTACCCACTACTTAGCGGCTAGTTTGTGGCTAACTAGCGGCTAGTTAGCAGCAGCACTTAGTGGCAGGACCGGGTTTTTTCGTAGGGCCGGATATGAACAGATCAAAATAAATAATGGATGGATCCGATCTGTCACTCAAGTATCTGACGCCATAATAATCACATTGACGTGGCTTAGTCACGAAAATCGACACGTCCGCCACTAAATGTATGAATTGTATGTCTTTGACAAATTTACAACTTAATAAACATTCTGTTGAATATTTTGATACTAATTTGACTTGGAGCAGTTGCTGGCATAGCAACAGCACCCAGTCAAATTAACTTAAAATAGTCTATTTAGCAGCTTTCCTGTATGGTTACCCTGAACGTTAGATTCTGGTAATTCAGGTTTCAAAGTTTCAAATTGATGCCAATTGATCGTTCCAGTTTATCCATCAATCATATGACGTCATAATCAACTACGTGACGTGTATGATGACGTCATAATCATTGACATCATGAATGACGTAGATAAGTTCGTCACGAACGTGTAGTTGATGAAGGACTAAACGTTGTTGTACGAATTGTATGTCTTTACTATTTAATAAACATGCTGTTGAATATTTTGAAACCAATTTTACTTGGCGCTGTTGCTGTAATAGGCAGCAACAGTACGCAGTCAGATTAGTTTTTAAATATTCAACAGCTTACCTAGGCTATTTAGTTTTCTCGAAATTGAGTCAGGGAGTTCAGTAATCGATCAATCCCGACACGGACGAGGCGTGGGTGGAGTTTAGCTAGAGATGGGCGGGGAATACCTAGAAATCTATCCTCTGTTAAAGAAAGACAATAATGAGAAGGATATATTTGTGATAAGATAAGCAACTGAACAAATAAACTTGAACATATAATAAATACACGTACCTTTGGAAATCACCACCTTTGTTTCACTGAATGTCTTCTTCCTAGCTGGCCAGTCTTGTGCATAGATGGACACTGTGACGTCCTTATCTAGATTGTAGCCAGTAATAAGCAAAGTCTCCTTTACTCCCAATCTGACAACACTCGGAGCGGTCACTACCAACACGGCCCTGAATGGAGAAATAGACAATAATTTTGTCATAGCATATCTCATGAATATTCAACACAAACAGAATACAACGCATGCTGTCGGTCTGTCACCAAACTGCCCATGCTATCACACTCTCAGGGGCGAATGGAGCTGCAGCCCCCATGCCCACCACAGAACATAGACCATGTGTCCAAGAAGGGGAAATAATAATACTAGAACACATTTACTGAAGTAACTGTAAATCTGCGATAACTGGGCGTTAAGGATTATTGTAAGGTCTCATCTTATATGACCATTGAACATGTCTGGTGATAATGCGATACACACTCTAGGCGTGGTTCCAGTTCAAATATCCATACTTTTTCTACTTTAAGCGCATGGTCATATACTGGATAAGGCTTATCTCAGGAAAGCAAAAATAAACTAGCACTACAAATATATAATTGCATGTTAAAGGATTGTAATGAAAACAGAAAACCATACAAATGACTAACAAGCATTACAACCATTCTAGATAATACCGGACACACATACCTTTGGAACACACAAACGTTCCATAGCGCCAAAAGCATTCAAGCTGCAATTACTAGAAACAGAAAGGACCAATTTATACAAAGGTGGCTCGCCAAAATGCAGGAGTCGTGGGAAGGAATACTAAGAGAAGAAAGGAAATGCAGTATTATTACCGTAATCGACCAAATTATTTTTAATTTCCCCAGTTATTTGCTAGCAATAACAAACAAGAATTCCGCGGAGTGTCGCCTGTCTCCTGTTTGTCACAGTGGCATTGACGTTTGACCTTGTGACCTCGGTGTTATTCTGCTGCTTCCAAACATTATAGGTAACCATGTATTCAATTTTAGTTCCAATAGGATTAACCAATACTGAAATATAATTGGTTTGCTGGATAGAAAAACTTAAGGTTGAAAAAGCAGAGGTCAAATAGCATTATTAGAATTGTCTTGGCCTTTGACCTGTGACCTCCATGTCACCATCCTGCATCCTCTTGGTATAAGCAACCATGTACTCAAGTTGTGTTCCATTATGGTTAAGCAATCCAGAAATATAACATGATAAGCTTTGCAAAGCCTAAAAACTTAACATTGAAAATTAACAAAGTTTTGTAGAGGTAAGAATGACCTTGACATTCGGCGTTGTGACTTCTGTATCAACATGCTTCTTCCTAACATTATAGGTAACAATGAATCTAAGTTTAGTTTCAATAACATTAACCAATCCTGAAAGATAAGCCGAGAAGTTCTGTTAAACGCAAAAGCTTAACATTGCAAAACAGTTTTGTATGACGGTCACAGTGATCTTGACCTTTGACCTTCCTACCATTATAGGTAACAATGTATCCAAGTTCAGTTCCAATAGGATTAAACAATCCTTAAATTTAAGCTGAGAAGTTTTGCTAAATGCAAAAACTTAACATTGCTGATGCCGTCATCGGCACCGTCGTCGTCGGAAAAGTGACACATATGTCTCGCTTTCCGCTTCGCAGGCGAGACAAAAACTACTATGTAAAGTTTGCCGACTAATAAATGCAATTATTAAGCAATTCCAAAATGGATGATACTGTAGCACACATACCGACAACAAACATAACCCGTAAAGATAATATCCGAAAACAAAGTGAAACTGTGACCGGAAAAATGGTTAAAGGCGCATATTCACACTAAACTGCATGAAAATAAAATGGTTAAAATTGTATACTTTTGGATGCTTATATTGTATGCGTAGATGTAATGAAACGAACTAAATCTTAGCATATGATGATTTCATTCCATATAAATTAATATAATTTTTTAAGTTGTGAAATTGAATTAGAGACACGAGTTCCTATTTCAAACTCAAAATTAAATTTTTTAAATTAATTTATACGGAATGAAATCATCATTTGTTAAGATTAAGTTCGTTTCATTACATCTAGGCACACAATTTAAGCTTATAAAAGTACACAATTTTAACAATTTTATTTTAAGATATTCTGGTGTGAATATGCATGAAAATAGCTTGCCTGAAAAGAACCAATCACATTACCGTAATAAATCTATACTATGTGTTTCAATGGTAACAGTTAATCTATAGAGATAGATAACTGTCTTGCCACTGTATAAATTGTATAATGTGTATACCCCATATATGATCTGGGAGTAATAAATACATCTTGAATCTTGAGCAGTTCCAGTAACAATGTCCAGTTCTAGTAAACATATAATTCTGAATTTCTAAAATATGTCTATTGCTGAATACAATACAAACTAGAAAACGTTGTTGGACTCAGAGGGCTCCCACAATCACTGAAAATACATTTCTCTGTGTAGTAGGTAGCAATTTTTATTCAAAGCCCTCAGTTTATTAAAATAAAAAAATTAAAAAAAATAAAATAAAGAAAATAAGGAAATTGGCAAAAATTTTAAGTTTTTGCAAAAATCTCATTTTCACCCAAATTCTTGGACCTATAAAAGTGGATCCGCCAAAAGGCACCTCTACCCATCATAAAGAAGCTACCTGCTAGGTTTCATTAAATTATTTTAAGCGATTCTGTATGTTATGCTGTTTACGAGAAACTTGACAAAAATCATGAGTTTTTGCAATAAAAAGCCAACTTTCACCCAAGATTTTGGACCTATGAATGTGAATTCTTCAAAAGGAATATCTACTCATCATAAAGAAGCCACCTGCAAAGTTTCAATAAATTATTTTAAGCGATTCCGTATGATATGCCGTTTACGAGAAACTTGACAAAAACGGTGAGTTTTTTAATTAAAAAGGCCCTTTTCACCCAAAATATTGGACCCATAAACGTGAATCTTTGAAAAGGCACAACTACCCAGCATAAAGAAGCCCCCTATCAAGTTTCATTAAATTATCTTAAGCGATTCTGTATGATATGGTGTTTACGAGGAAATTGACAAAAATCGTGTTTTTGCATTAAAAAGCCCATTCTCACCAGAAATATTGGACCTATAAACGTGAATTCTTCAAAAGGCGCATCTGCGTATCATAACTGAGGCATACACCAAGTTCCATTCAAATATCTGAAGCGGTTCTGTATGATATGCTGTTTGCGAGCTATTGAGGACGGACAGACGCGGTGATCACCATAGGGTTTCCGCGCCTTCCGGTGCGGGGGCCCTAATAACCAGGTGACAGCTAACAGAAATTCAATCACTTTGAAAAGCGTGAGCTTAAGTAAAATAACATATTACACCATATAACGGCGACATAATAGTATAAAGTTGAGGGAGTGGACGGTCACCAAATTAGCATCCCACCCCCTCAACTCGGCCCCATCCCCAGCTCGCTTCGTTCGCCTGTTTATGCAGTGTGAAATTCTTCTTAAAGGAACCGGTGACAATTATTATATTCTAATAGAGGACGCCAACATTTTGAAATCTGTATGCTTTCAGAGGAACCTCCAGCATTTTTAGAGGGAAATATGGTATGGGCTCTCAGATGGTTGTCGAATTATTCTATTTCACAAGGGGTGGAGTGGTGGTAATCAGAGTTCTCTGACTCCAACCTATGCTGATCCGGCATATCAGAATCAGCATAGGGTGGAGTCAGAGAACTCAAACTAGAGTGGAGTGTGAGTTGATGAGGGCTGTTCCGCCGACCGCCACTCTCGCCACCCTCGCTACAGCCGTGACAAGAATCCCCTATTTGGGCATAGACATGTTCAACGTTTTCACACTCGAGCCCCCCCCCCCCACCCCACCCCACACCCCACCCTATCTTGGGATGGGTTGGTGGCGGTGGTGGCAGAACAAATGCCTAATTTGCGCCGTTTAATAAGGCCATGCACTTTAGCCCGAGTTATGTGGCTCTGCCAAACAAAAATTCTGATATGGCCTACTACTACTACTACTACTACTACTACTACTACTACTACTACTACTACTACTACTACTACTACTACTACTACTACTGCTGCTGCTACTGCTGCTGCTACTACTACTACTACTACTACTACTACTACTACTACTACTACTACTACTACTACTACTACTACTACTACGCGCATGAACTCACGCACATACGCACGCACGAAGCGCTCAACATTGTCATTTCCTGGCGCGTCTGGACGCTACTTTCCCATAAACTTTATACCAAATATAAATAATAAAGTAAGTATGTTGTTCATCACTCGCAGTGCATGAAATGCTTTCTCACACCATTTAATTTTCACAATCAATTTTCAGGCGAGTACCCTTGGCCCAACATCGCCCTCTATGGGACCTTTCCAATTTATTCATCCATCATATGATGTCACAATCAACTGTGACGTGTATACTGACGCCATAATCAATGAATGACGTAGATAAGTTCGTCACGAACGCTTAGTTGATGATGGACTAAGGGTTGTTGTACGAATTGTATGTTTTAGTATTTAATAAACATGCTGTTGAATATTTTGAAACTAATTTGACTGGACGCTGTTGCTGCTATAGTTTCAAAATATCCAACAGCTTACCTGTATAGTTTTCTGGAAATTGATAGTCATGTAGCTTAGGGATTGATCAATCCCCAACACCAGCGAGGTGCGGGTGGACCTTAGCTAAAACTGGATTCCTCCATTCCTTATTTACTTAAGTTGTCAAATTGCATGACACTGGCCCTGATCATGATTTACGACACTGACCCTGATCATGATTTATGACACTGGCTCTGATCATGATTTACGACACTGGCCCGGATCATGCTTTACGACACTGGCCCTGATCATGATTTACGGCACTGGCCCTTATCATGCTTTATGACACTGGCCCTGCTCATGATTTAAGACCCTGACCCTGATCGTGATTTACGACACTGGCCCTGGTCGTGATTTACGACACTGGTCCTGATCGTGATTTACGACACTGGTCCTGATCGTGATTTACGACACCCGGCCCTGATCGTGATTTACGATACTGGCTCTGACCGTGATTTACGACACTGGCCCTGATCGTGATTGTGACACTGGCCCTGATCGTGATTTATGACACTGGCTCTGATCATGATTTATGACACTGACCCTGATCCTGATTTACGACATTGAATGGATCGTGAAACCTATAAATGTAACATCCAGGAAAGCTGTTGAAAATTTTCAAGGGAAGTTGTACTGACTCTACCCAGACATTCCGTATGTTCAACTATCCGCCATAGGGCCGGTTGAGAGTTAGAACAGACTGGGACTAGCAAATATATTTTCAAGGTTTATCATTGTGTATTGTCAAGTGTTATGGACTTCTACTATTATTAAAGCTATTTGGATGAACAAATGGTGCTGAATTTCTGCAGAATACATTTACCGTGGGGCTTTAACTCTGGATATACCGATTATTTTGAAAATAATTTGACTGAAAGGTGTTGGTGGCTAAGCCAACAACAATATTCAGTCAAATTGTTTTCAAGATATTCAGCAGGTCCAAAGTTATCACCCATTGAAATTATTGTATGGTGGCTTACATATATATAACTGCAAGAACTATTCTGCTGAATAATGTGAAGCTAATGGGCCTTTCCCCTTTATCCATCCATCATATGACGCCATAATCAACTACGTGACGTGTAGAATGGCATCATAATCAATGACGTAATTATGACGTCAGGAATGCCGTAGATAAGCACGTCACGAACGCATAATTGAAGACCGGCTATGCGTTGATGTACGAATTGTATGTCTTTACTATTTAATAAATATTTTGTCGAATATTTTGAAACTAATTTGACTGGGCGCTGTTGCTGCTATAGGCAGCAACAGCACCCAGTCAAATTAGTTACAAAATATTCAACAGCTTACCTGTAGTTTTCAGGAAATTGATAGTCAGGGCATTCGGGGATCTATCGATCTCAACACGGCGAAGTGTGGGTGGAGCTTAACTAAAGATGGGTGGCGCATGGCTAAAACTGGAAAGGTCCATTGGATTAGGCGCTGTTGCTGCTTCAACAGCATGGTTACGATGAAATTGACATTCTAGGAATTTGAGATGCACCGGGTCAATACCATTCAATAGAGGTATCCATTTCTAGCTAAGTTCCTCCCACGTATTTTGCATGTGTTGGGATCGAGCTATATAACAGAAACCCAATTTAAAGGTAGCTAAGCATATACAGATAAGCAGTTGAATATTTTGAATTCAACAGAATTTTTATTAACTAATAAATTCATCAAAGACATACAATTCGTACAGTTCATTAGGGGGGGGGGGGGAAGATTTGGAAATCCAGATGCTCTCAGAATGCAGTTACTGGGAAAACACCATTATTTTCTATGAACAGTTATACGTAACCTATATTTTAGATAGACTTTAGGCTACATTGTTGGGTGGTAAGACGTCTAATTGTTGCGATGACAAAATTTAAATCTCCCGTCCCGACAGATTAGTCCTACGTTTAGACATTTATTTTTATTTCTGTAGGCGATTTATACTGTCGTGATTATGAGATGCAAATTTACAATAAATAATAAAGAATAAAACAGGATATTTTATATTCGCAACTGCACATCTGACAAGTGACGTTAACAGTAGGCCTATGGGTGAGTTCTAAGAGGTGTTCGTCCAGTCATGGGAGGGATTCCAGGCGTCACTCCCCGAGAAGAATCTTAACCCTCTAACCCTAACATTTTTTTCAAGAAAATTGTAATGTTCTCAGAGAATGTCCATTTGGAGACCACGACAAAAATTATTTTTGAAAATTTATCACTGGAATGACTGGCTCGGTTATCGAGCCAGTCACGGTTGTCGAACCAGTCATTCTAGTGATACATTTTCAAAAATACTCTTCTCTTGTTCTGCAAATGGACATTTCTCAAGACCACTGCAGAGGCCGTTTTGGCTGATATGAGGGATAAAGGGTTATCCTCATTATCATCATCATCATTTTACAAGCCAGTCATTCCAGTGCTAAAACTTTCAAAAATAGTCTTCTGTTGGTTTGCAAATTTACATTTTCTTTGAAAAATAGTTAATTGACATCTTGACGTAAATAGTTCATTGACATGAGCATCTAGATGATAAAAAATAATATTAAATTGTAATCATGAACCATCTGACTCCTAAAACATCAGAAGTCTCAAAGCAAAAAAAAAAAACCCCACTCTTTAATAAGAATAATACTGAAACAATATATAATGGACAAATAAGACGATAAGACCATATCCTGTTATGCAGTTTCTCTCTTTGCAAACGAAAATAACTCTCTGGACATCATGTCCAGACAGATATTCTCGTTTGTAAAAAGAGAAACTGCATAAAACACAATATTCACTAAAAATAATTGATAGAAAAAATTGGGACCTGGTCAAGATCTGGGGCCGGGGGGGGGGAATCACCCCCCCCCCCCCCCCTCCACCCGCTGCCCCTATTAGTATGCAATCTAAAAATAGAGGCCTGGCTTGTTCGAGAATACACTTCTCGATCTCGTATGGAAGGAGATCTGGCGAGACACGAATGACACTCAGGGTTACGCCCTTACGCCTATCACTTGGTTATGTGTTGACTTGTGGAGGTGGTTGGTCTTATGCTGTTGTCATTTTCTGTTTTAATCGCTACCCAAGCATAGAAATGTACTATATGTTAATAAAGTATCTGCCTATGTACCCAAGTCTCCTTCTACACACTAGTGTCACTCTGCGAAGCCAATTCCTGTATTTTGAGCGATAAAAAGCATCATTATTGCGCAAGAATAACATAAAATAAGCAATAATAAATATCAGTAATAAATAGGCAGTACTTACTTTGAATTCACCGATTCAAACAAAATGTTTACAGATAAGAAAACCAAAAACCACATTTCTCTCAGTCGCAGCAGCATTCTGCTGTATAGTATGCTTATTTCAATAACTTTCCAGCGGTCTTGATACTCGTGAAACACACTTACTTAAACCATGTTGATTTTAAACATAGGCCAACGTCAACGTGCGAACCCCATATGGGATGAGAGAACGAGGATGAGTGTTTGCATGCAGAATTCCGAGTAAACATGGTGGTATGAGCAGGGGTGGGGGGGGGGGGTGGTGGAATGGCCGACCTTGACAGAAATTAACACTTATCATGTATTAGATATTCAAGTTACTTTTGCATTACTCGGGGAAAGACTTTAACACGCTACAAATTTTAAAAGCAAGTTGACTGTAAGTCGTTCCTACGGAGGGCAGCAACGAGTTTGAGTCAAATTCTCAAAATTGTCAGCACAATTTTAACGGTAATAAGTATTATATAGTTAGACGTGATCCACTGCGCCAATATAAAATTGATAAAGCTGGAATAAACAAGCCCTCATTCGATGCTGAATTAGCCTATTGGATGACAGCTGCAGGCGGATACGAAAGGCGGATACGCAATCAGGTTTTCCGCGAACGCTCACACGCACACACACACACACCCCAACATTATCTACGGAACAGGTCGTAGTAACCATCTGAGATAGTTGAATAGAGGGCAACTTCACAAGTACATGCCCGGTTTATGTATCTCGTCGCATCCGCCCTGTAACCATTCTACATCTGGCGACACATGTCACTCAAGCTGTCATAAGAATTGCCAATGAAATGGTTGTGTAATTTCAACTCTTGGTTGAAACAACTCTTTTGTCTGATAGGACGTGCAATAGGACAAGGCTTTTAACATCTCCCATACAACTATATTACAGAGTAATTGTGTCATGGTATAGGCTAACAAGAGATGAATATATAAATGCTACTATAATAGTTTTAAATACTTGGTGGACATTATATTATATAGTTATTCTTATGATGCTTAAAGGTACTGTGTCACACCAAGTAGCCTTAAATCAAAAATAATAGCAAACTTACAATATTCCAGGCGTATAAATTTAACGTATTTTTATGCAATCTAATGGAATATGAAATGATTTTCCATGTTGAGCGCCCTCCCATTGAAATTGAATTGTGCATTAAAACTATGCAACGTGGATGAGTTTTGAAATGGTGGAACAGCCATTCAATAACAAGAATTCTATTTTAATTTATTTATCAATACATGTACAGTAATGATATGCTATATACGTGTGAAACAATATGAGCGTACACGCACGCACGCACGCACGCACGCACGCACGCACGCACAGATAATTGTATATAATCGAACAAACAAATGACTATATGTTACTAAGATTCCAACTACAGTTTAAGACCCTATCACACGCATAAACCCACGCATGCTCACATAACCGCGCACGCTCACTCTCACATTGCGCACATACGCTCGCTCACACACACTCACACTTGCTCGCGCACACACACGCACACCTGCCCAGACCCGTACATAGTCAGATAGCATATCTGTGTAGGAATTTAAACTTAGATGCTGGTGTGGGAAGAACTATTGATGAAACTATGCAACAATATCGTATATATAAGTCAGATGATATTTATGGGGTGACGGTGTTACTATGGGGTGTGTTTAGTGAAGTCTCACGACTTTTTAACATTTCAAAGATAAATTGGCCGACAATTGTTGACAGATTGTGATGGCAGTCAAGAATGAAGAATAGTTTCTCCTTATCATTTAGGCTAAAGAACTCTGGTAGGGCTACAGTTAGTTTTTGGTACTATAGTTCTCCATGTTTTTTGTAACATGAACATTTGGTTAGAAAATGTAATTCATCTTCTGTTTCTAACAGGCATATTCTACACTTATCTCTGTCTATCTTCTTGTATCGTCCACATTCTATTTCTAATCTATGTGCACAGATGCGAAGTTGGTTATTGCTCTCCTGAAGTTCGAATTCTTAATTTCAGTTAGGTATGGTGCAATCGAAACTGATTTGAACACAGTTTCTTATTCACATTCGAAACATTCGACACATTCGGGGTTTTCACGGTGGTAATAGAAACGGTGTAAGTCTCGCGCTGATCGGTCGACCACGGGATTGATGGCACGTTTGCTGTTTAGTAATATGAATAGGCTACATTCGGACCATATTTAAAATAAAAATTCCCGGAAATAATATTGTAGCGAACAAAAGAGTAGTGAAAAACATGAAAATCGCCCACAATTGCCTATATAAGGCGCTATGTTGTCTGAATCGGCCATTACCCCAGATTTTAATACATGTCAATCGATAGGGCTGTCAAAGAACTATCTACATGCAAACAATTAGAAAGTTCTATATGCATTATTTTTAGCAATGGAGGTCTGATTAACATAGATCTTAATGGAATTCCGTTCACTGGCGTATTTATGGCGCCATTCTGTCTGAACTGGCCATTACCCCAGATTTTAGACCAAACACATCGATAGCGCTCCCAAAGAACTACAGACATGCAAAAAATTGGAAAGTTCTATCTTCATTGTTTTTACCAATACACGTTTCTTTCCGATATATCCGAATGTGTCGAATGTCAATTAGATAAACATTCGACACATTCGGTTATTTCACGGCGGTAATAGAAACGGTGTAAGTCTCGCGGTGGTGGGTCGACCACGGGATTGCTTGGACGTCTGATGTTTAATAATATGAATAGGCTACATTCGAGCCATATTTTAAAAAAAAATCATGGCAATAATATTGTAGCGTACAAAAGAGTAGTGAAAAACATGAAAAATCGCCCGCAATTGCCTATATAAGGGACTATGTTGTCTGAACCGGCCATTACCCCAGATTTTAGTCCAGAGAGGTTGATAGGGCTCCCAAAGAACTATCGATATGCAAAAACTTAGAAAGTTCCATCTCCATTATTTTTGGCAATGGAGGTCTGATTATCGTAAATATTAATGGAAATCCGTTCACAGGCGTATTTTTGGCGCCATACTGTCTGAACTGGCCATTCCATTCCCCCAGATGTTAGACCAAAGAGGTCGATAGCGTTCCCACAGAACTACAGACATGCAAAAAATTAGAAAGTTCTATCTCCATTATTTTTAGCAATGGAGGTCTGATTACCGTAAATCTTAATGGAATTCCGTTCACAGGCGTATTTATGGCGCGATTCTGTCTGAGCCGGCCATTACCCCAGACTTTAGACCAGATAGATTGATAGGGCGCCCAAAGAACTATAGACATGCAAAAAACTAGAAAGTTCTATCTCCATTATTTTTAGCAATGGAGGTCTGATTATCGTAAATCTTAATGGAATTCGTTCACAGGCGTATTTTTGGCGCCATACTGTCTGAACTGGCCATTACCCCAGATTTTACACCAAACAGATCGATAGTGCTCCTAAAGAACTACAGACATGCAAAAAATTGGAAAGTTCTATCTCCATTATTTTTACCAATACACGTTTCTTTCCGATATATCCGAATGTGTCGAATGTCAATTAGATAAGCATTCGACACATTCTGGGTTTTCACAGTGGTAATAGAAATGGTGTAAGTCTCGCGGTGGTCGGTAGACCACGGGATTGCGTGGACATCTGATGTTTAGTAATATGAATAGGCTACATTCGAGCCATATTTAAAAAAAAATCTTGTAATAATATTGTAGCGTACAAAAGAATATTGAAAAAACATGAAAAATCACCCGCAATTGCCTATATAAGGGACTATGTTGTCTGAATCCACCATTACCCCAGATTTTCATACAAATCAATCGATAGGGCTCTCAAAGAACTACAGACATGCACAAAATCAGAAAGTTCTATCTCCATTATTTTTAGCAATGGAGGTCTGATTACCGTAAATCTTAATGGAATTCCATTCACAGGCGTATTTCTGGCGCCATACTGTCTGAACGGGCCATTACCACCAGATTGTAGACCAGATAGCTTGATAGGGCTCTTAAAGATCTATCGACAGGCAAAAATCTAGAAAGTTCTATCTCCTTTATTTTTAGCAATGGAGGTCTGATTATCGTAAATCTTAATGGAATTCCGTTCAGAGGCGTATTTTTGCCGACATACTGTCTGAACTGGCTCTTACCCCAGATTTTAGACCAAACAAGTCGATAGCGTTCCAAAAGAACTACAGACATGCAAAAAATTTGAAAGTTCTATCTCCATTATTTTTAGCAATGGAGGTCTGATTACCATAAATCGTAATGGAATTCCATTCTCAGGCGTATTTATGGCACCATACTGTCTGAACCGTCCATTACCCCAGATTTTAGACCAGATAGATTGATAGCGCTCCCAAAGAACTATCAACATGCAAAAAATTAGAAAGTTCTATGTCCATTATTTTTAGCAATCGAGGTATGATTACCATAAATCTTAATGGAATTCCGTTCACAGGCGTATTTATGGCGCCATTCTGTCTGAACCGCCATTACCCCAGATTTTAGACCAGACAGGTTGATAGGACTCCAAAATAACTATCGACATGCCAAAAATTGGAAAGTTCTATCTCCATTATTTTTACCAATACACGTTTCTTTCCGATATATCCGAATGCGTCGAATGTCAATTAGATAAACATTCGACACATTCAGTTTTTTCACGGTGGTAATTGAAACGGTGTAAGTCTCGCGGTGGTCGGTAGACCACGGGATTGCTTGGATGTCTGATGTTTAGTAATATGAATGGGCTACATTCGAGCCATATTTAAAAAAAAAAAATCTTGGAAATAATATTGTAGCGTACAAAAGAGTAGTGAAAACATGAAAAATCGCCCGCAATTGCCTATATAAGGGACGATGTTGTCTGAATCGGCCATTACCCCAGATTTTCATACATATCAATCGATAGCGCTCTCAACGAACTATCGACATGCAAAAAATCAGAAAGTTCTATCTTCATTATTTTTAGCAATGGAGGGCTGATTATCGTAAATCTTAATGGAATTCCGTTCACTGGCGTATTTTTGGCGCCATACTGTCTGAACTGGCCATCACCCCAGATTTTAGACCGAACACATCGATAGCGCTCTCAACGACCTACAGACATGCAAACAATTATAAATTTCCTATGTCAATTATTTTTAGCAATGGAGGGCTGATTATCGTAAATCTTAATGGAATTTCGTTCACTGGCGTATTTTTGGCGCCACACTGTCTGAACTGGCCATTACCCCAGATTTTAGACAAAAGAGATCGATAGGGCGCCCAAAGAACTATAGACATGCAAAAAATTGGAAAGTTCTATCTTCATTATTTTTACCAATACACGTTTCTTTCCGATATATCCGAATGTGTCGAATGTCAATTAAATAAACATTCGACACATTCGGTTTTTTCACGATGGTAATAGAAACGGTGTAAGTCTCGCGCTGGTCAGTCGACCACGGGATCGTTTGGACGTTTGATATTTAGTAATATGAATAGGCTACATTCGGACCATATTTTAAAAAAATATCCCGGAAATAATATTGTAGCGAACAAAAGAGTAGTGAAAAACATGAAAAATCGCCCACAATTGCCTATATAAGGCGCTATGTTGTCTGAATCGGCCATTACCCCAAATTCTCATACATATCAATTGATAGGGCTCTCAAATAACTATCGACATGCAAAAAATTAGAAATGTCTATCTCCATTATTTTTGGCAATGGAGGTCTGATTACCGTAAATCTTAATGGAATTCCGTTCACAGGCGTATTTATGATGCGATCCTACCATGAGCTTACAATCTATGCGTGCAATGTAAATGGTCTGACTGCAACATTAAAAGGACACACCTTAGGTGGAGACTGTGAACAATATAACATCAATATTAGATGCATTCAAGAGTCGAAAGTGGCTACCAACTCAGAGCAGCAACTTCTGACAGGCCACCTGCTAGTACTCATGGAGCAAAAATATACCGGGGTTTGGGATTTTCCAATCTGCTCTCTCTAGCATTGCCATGGCTAACTGTCACAAAATGTTTTGGGCAGCCCTAGCCATGAGAGCTACTGAAAACATACCGGCACTCACTGTACACAACTCTGAAAGACACTTTATAGGGACTGACCAGAGAAAACTGGACGCAATTCGAAAATTGTTCAAGCAACAGCTTACCTGTCACGATGATGAGTCCTTGCACCTGTTTTCATCTGACAACTGGCCATTACTAACACTAATAAAAACAGCAGAAGTTGAGATGGCACTCAAAGCCCTGAAAATGGCCGTGCATCATGACCTGGTGGCATGGGTAATGCACAATTCGAATATCCAAGTGACATTATCTCAAAACCGATCACGCACCTATTCAATTCAGCCTTCCCATTGATGCTGTAGCCGAAGCTACTCTAATAGCGCCACCTAAGCCCATCCATGGCACATTGTGCTCCTCAACAGCATATCGAAAATTGTATCCAATGTTACTCTATGTCGCATCTGAGACAAGATCGATAACTCCATTGGATCATGCCAAAGTGGTCTTAAACGTGGACGCAGTTGCGCAGAGAGTGTATGTGTATGCACCCAACACACGCTTGTGTCAATAGTCATATCACAAAATGGGCATTTACATGTCACAATCCTTTGATATAATTAAACACTCAAAGATCCTAGATGTACTACACCAGATCAATTGCAATAAAGATGAACTGCCACTGCTTACAGACACCAGGCTGAGAGTATGAGTCAAAACATTGAAGCGTACAGAGGTTGAGAGATCACTCGGCTCACCATCCCTGTGCTTTTCACCCGCTGCCATACCTCTGCATTTAAATCTATGCGGGAAAATTCCACAAAAGCATGCCGGTAGAGAAGGAATATGCCCACGACGTGGACTTCATAGACGAGGAAAGGAAACCCATTGATGAGGTACTCCTTATAGCTGCAAGTATACACAAAATTGAGAATCTCTTTAAGAAAAATCGAAACCGAGTTCACCTACGATCCGCTTTGACGTGGCGAACCATGGAAGAAAAATAAAATCCTGGGTTCACTGCTCTGCAGTACTGTTGTAATTGCTGCATGCTGCATCAGGGGAAATCTTATTAACATCAAAATATTTCATATCGGCGCAAATAAAGCAATTGATATTGGCTCCCTTTGCCATTGACAAATGGACGCGACTATATCAAATTTTAAATTGGGTCTTTGCTCCATTGACCAATGGGCCCACCGATATCGAATTTGATGTTGGTTCATGTTCCGTTGACTAACGGGTCGACCGTTATTGAATTCGGTATTGGTTACTGTACCATTGACCAACGGGTGCCCTGATATCAAATTCGAAATTGTTCCCCACCGCTCGTCGATATTGGCGTGTTACATAGCGATGTTCTTCAAATATCATTAGATACACCTGCACGGAAAGTCTTAAAATGTGCTGTACATGGGGCCAACACATAGAAAGTTGGGAGACGACGCCACTCCAAGCCATACTAAATGTGTTACGTACTGATCTGAAAGAAGCCTCTGGCTGAGGAAATGAAACAGTGGGCAAAAAGTAATTGATTGCAGCTGCACTATGTTTTCAAACGGTTGCAGTTGCATAGCACAGTACCTCATCATCGTTTAACATCGAACGTCTTCTACCTTAGACTTTACAGTCACCCATTTAATATTAAGCTAGTGAGTGACAGATCTTGTCCTTTGGACTCGCTGCCCATACTTAAAGAAATATATTATTTTAAACTGACAGAAGAATTCAAGCCAGTAAATTGTATACAATATAAGTGTTTCTTTTCGATGTGAGCATCACCATCCCGCTATCAGACATCGCTTTTAGTATGCTCACCGAGTCCACACGACAAGATAGGCTTATACTATGTTCAATAAATGTCAAAACTATAACATACCGCACGATATTTCCTAGGTTTTGGTCCGACACCAGTCTGTTGTGCCGCGTGGAAAATCGTCGAATTTCCAGTTAAGGTAAAATAAAACGGTAACAAATAATTTTAGATAAATCAACTACATGAATACAAAATCAGTAATACGTCGTACAGTATTGAATACCTTTGTTATGTATGCCCCTATGTGTATGTAGGCCTTGTCATAGATTAACAGCGCTAAAGGGGAGATGATTGCTACTTTTCACTTACAGGTGTATGTGACATGGGGTGCATGCGCGCGCATGTGTGTCCATGTATAATGCAGCCGCAGCCACAGCAGCAGCAGTAGCAAGTTTGGTTACTATTAATAAAGCTCTTTAATTTCGCCAAAACATCTAAAACAACTGTGCCCGTGCTCTGTGTACTTTGACCGCCAGTATGTGTTACCATCCAATGAAAATCTTACAAGAGAGACCAATACAGGCAATGGCCATCCCTGTTCTTAACATTGATCACGGCATGCTTCTCCTTGATGGAAGCAGAGGTTGCAATGCATGAGTCCCCACATAGTGGCTAGTATCTGGTTATACTGAGGTAGAGCCCAGATGTCTGTGTTTTAAGGAAATAATCCGTGTTCCCAGAGCAAACCTTTTCTGAATCTTTTATCCTACAATAATGACACAGTGTACTGGGTTAAGGATATGCAATATGTATGCACTGAAGATGTGATGGAAAACAGAAGAGTTTCACATACGAATTTTCATGTAATGATTTGTATCTTCTGTGATTACCTGTTCGCTTTCTTCCACGTGATCGGCTCTGCCGGTGATTTCTAAATGAGTTATCCTTTACGTTCACGGAATCCTTCTCATCGCTCTCGTTTACTTCCTCAATTTCTAAAACAGAATTTGTTATAGTATCTGCTGGAAATTGAAACGGGTGTGTCTAGCAAGACCGAGTTTCTTACATTGGTGCTACTTTTACGATGTCCAGATGACTCTTTCGGTTGACCACTAGCCTTGCCATTATTCCTGGCAACCAATCTCTTTATGCGCAGGCGAACCCTATTGCTGCTATACAGGTGTCCACTACGCCTTTCTCGATCTAGGAAAACAGTCAATTATATAACTATTACCTTTGGGAAAGATGACCAACTCACACGTTCTGCATAAATATAATAGTCATAACATGGCCGTGGTGGGCGAAAAATTACGGGAATGTTACGTGTGTGCGTGATATCGTGTGCATGCGCGTGCATGTGTGTGCTCGCAAACGTGTGTGCGCATGCGACCGGTTTGACGGGGCCGGAAGGCGAGCCACCTATGCAATTTCCAGTCCACCTCTCATAATCGCATAGCCATCAACAGATGCAGAAGACAACAGCCATTGCAAGAATTCCTACACAAGATGGTCTTAGACTCCACATGAAAGAAGACGAATCTTCTAAAGGTAAATATAAGTTGTGAGGAATTAATGTTACTGAAATGAGAGTGGCTTGAAAAGGTTTGAATTAAATACCCTGGCAGTGTAGTAGGTGTGCAACGGAGGCACATGTGAAAATCAGAAACAGCCAGGTAAGAAGAGAATTTCCTTTGCTAGAGAAAGACTGGAGCTTCAAGGAAAATAGTATCACCAGCTCGAAAAGACTGTTCAACTGTTAAATCAATGGTTGTACAGATGGGAGATATGTTGAACCACCAAGCATTATGAAGCATACACTGAAGAAAACCAAGGCATTTGATAACCAGTGCTGGTGGAGGTTATAAAATTGTTGATGGTCAGAGACGGTCAGTAAAACGGATCTCCGGCAGTGTATAAACCCAACCATGGTAGCACATCATGAATAGACGATGGAATGGCTTTGTTACACTCTGAAAAAAGACAGACTCAGTCAACACAATTAAACAAGGGTTGACTTGAAACCTACATGTCGAGGAGAAAGAGAGGACGCATCTGACAAAATCTGACTGCGTGATCTGACATGAATCAGAAAGAACATGCATTGCAACAGCTGGAGAGGATTGCCCAGTACAGGAGAGGATGGTGAGCCGTAGTTGATGCCTTATGAGAAGCAGGGAGCTCAACTAATGTACAATGATATGCTACCATGCAGTCGCTTATGGCCATTGTTGATGCATTATGAGAAGCAGGGAGGTCGAGTAAAGTACAATGATATGCTACCATGCAGCCGCATATGGCCATTGTTGATGCCTTATAACAAGCAGGGAGCTCAAGTAAAGTACAATGATATGCTACCATGCAGCCGCTTATGGCCATTGTTCATGCCTTATAAGAAGCAGGGAGGTCAAGTAAAGTACAATCATATGCTACCATGCAGCCGCTTATGGCCATTGTTGATGCCTTATAACAAGCAGGGACCTCAAGTAAAGTACAATGATATGCTACCATGCAGCCGCTTATGGCCATTGTTGATGCCTTATAAGAAGCAGGGACCTCAAGTAAAGTACAATGATATGCTACCATGCAGCCGCTTATGGCCATTGTTGATGCCTTATAACAAGCAGGGACCTCAAGTAAAGTACAATGATATGCTACCATGCAGCCGCTTATGGCCATTGTTGATGCCTTATGAGAAGCAGGGAGCGCAAGTAAAGTACAATGATATGCTACCATGCAGCCGCTTATGGCCATTGTTGATGCCTTATAACAAGCAGGGAGGTCAAGTAAAGTACAATGATATGCTACCATGCAGCCGCTTATGGCCATTGTTGATGCCTTATAACAAGCAGGGAACTCAAGTAAAGTACAATGATATGCTACCATGCAGCCGCTTATGGCCATTGTTGATGCCTTATAAGAAGCAGGGAGGTCGAGTAAAGTACAATGATATGCTACCATGCAGCCGCTTATGGCCATTGTTGATGCCGTATAACAAGCAGGGAGCTCAAGTAAAGTACAATGATATGCTACCATGCAGCCGCTTATGGCCATTGTTGATGCCTTATAAGAAGCAGGGAGTTCAAGTAAAGTACAATGATATGCTACCATGCAGCCGCTTATGGCCATTGTTGATGCCTTATGAGAAGCAGGGAGGTCGAGTAATGTACAATGATATGCTACCATGCAGCCGCTTATGGCCATTGTTGATGCCTTATAAGAAGCAGGGAGCTCAAGTAAAGTACAATGATATACTACAATGCAGCCGCTTATGGCCATTGTTGATGCCTTATAAGAAGCAGGGAGCGCAAGTAAAGTACAATGATATGCTACCATGCAGCCGCTTATGGCCATTGTTGATGCCTTATAAGAAGCAGGGACCTCAAGTAAAGTACACTGATATGCTACATGCAGCCGCTTATGGCCATTGTTGATGCCTTATAAGAAGCAGGGAGCGCAAGTAAAGTACAATGATATGCTACCATGCAGCCGCTTATGGCCATTGTTGATGCCTTATGGGAAGTAGGGAGGTCAAGTAAAGTACACTGATATGCTACCATGCAGCCGCTTATGGCCATTGTTGATGCCTTATGAGAAGCAGGGAGGTCAAGTAAAGTACAATGATATGCTACCATGCAGCCGCTTATGGCCATTGTTGATGCCTTATAAGAAGCAGGGAGCGCAAGTAAAGTACAATGATATGCTACCATGCAGCCGCTTATGGCCATTGTTCATGCCTTATAAGAAGCAGGGAGCTCAAGTAAAGTACAATGATATGCTACCATGCAGCCGCTTATGATGAGGTAATACATAGTGGATGCTCATGACACCAATAATATGCACCGAGTGTGGCATCGTACGGCATATACTGCAAGAACGACAATTATTTTGATTCAATATTTCCGGGATCCCATAATATAAACTAACTAATCATGTTGCGATATATGTATAAGCATTCAATACTTATTTACTCACCACAATGGGGTTCTGCTCTCCAACCACGCCTGTTCCGCATTGGGACTTGTTCAGCTCGCTCGCCGAATTTCAACACCACGTTGTATGGAATGGTGGTTGGCCGTTCCCGCTGAATAGTACACGCTGCATTCGCGGTAAGCACCGGAAAGTCTCTCGTTGCATCAGTAATGGGTGCTGATAAGGAAACAGTGAAAAAACATGTACGTGTGTGTGCGTGCATGTGCGTACGTGCGCGCGCGTGTGGACATGGATATTTTCAGGCAAACAGACAGACAGCCGATCATCAATACAGCGCAACATACAACCTGATTGGATCTGTGATAGGTTTTTGATCAGATTTCTGACAAGTAAACTATAAAGTAGTTAATAACGAAGCATACTTTAAAACCTCTATAAGTAGAAATGCGTATATTGTAGCGAGTGGCGATGATGATGGAGACACATCGGGCCTTAGTTGTAACTGGAGGGCAAGGGCTGGATGCCCGGTTATCTGGCTGTGACTGGCTAGTTATATTTCCATTAATTGGACTTCTGGAATCAAATGCATGCGCAAAGGTTTTTGACATTGCTCCTGCTTGAGGAAAAGGCATGGCACTGATGTCAGTTTGTACAATCGCGTCCTTGCTTTCCTGGATTAACTCACGATGCGGCAGTACTTAAGGCACCAGTCTCTCAGCTGAAATCAGCTGTTGAGTTATAAAGGCGTTCTTGAGCGCCATCTGTTCTATCTGTTCTTGCTCTTGTCTTTGAAATTATGTGTACGAGACTGTCCTCGCCCGCTACAGGAGGTGCATTACGGCTGTATGAGATTGGCCTTTGGTTAGCACTAGAAATCTTGCGTCCTGCTTATCCATGATAGTGTGCTGCGTAGGTGCCATGTTCATATCTGTTGTCATCAGATTCACTATCTGACCTATCTGCGTTTCGTGGGGGGAGAGGACAGTGCGTTAGCGAACCTTACAGTCCTTGTGCTGTCTATTTTCTAAGTCCATATGCGTCTATTCTGTTAATGCAGTGGGTGTCATGTGTGAGAGTACTGACAGGGTTTCGTTATAGGGTGACACACTAGAATTAATGGATGTCAAAGGTGTATCATAGCTGTCCATCCATGCGCTTAGTGCGATGAAGGCAGCTAGCATGTGTGGTGTAAAAAATGTTAAAGTTGCGTGCGCTAATTTATTTGCACTGCGGTGTACTTGGTTATGGGTGTATGGCGGTAGTTTGCAAAGTATGACGTGTGCTCGTGTTTTAGAATGCTCCTTCAGTATGTCTATGCCTGCTGTTGTCTAGACCTTATGAGATTCTAGTAACCGTTTTAGCATTTTGTGCTGTTATTCTTGTACAGTATATGTATTCCTGCACACGTCGGTCGTTTGACGCTCTTGCACAGTAGATGTCGCTGGAATTAAGCAGTGGTCGGCTCAATAGTATAAAAAGGTGTATTATTATTATTGTAATTATTACAGTTAGCTTTAGCATCTAGAATACAAGAAGTGAACTTCTTTGTTTAGTGACCTGTCTCGGCAGAGATACATCGGTTTACTAATTAGGTTAGGGTCACCCCAGAAGCTATACGACTGGCTGAAAATTGGCATATTTATGTCTCTCGATATCATTTTACTTAAAGAAAGTATTACCATTTTGAATGAGCTACTTCAGAGCGGTAGCCAGTGGAAAGGTTATTGAACTGTTCGTGCCGACATCGACAGACTTGGAAATTACTGACATATTTGCTTTTGGCACGCCCATGTAAACTGGATAAAAAGCATTTTAGATATAAAGCACCAACCAGTACCTCTAGCTGGTTACGGCAGACATAGCCGGTATTGTGGCGGGTATAAGTAGATGTGTAAAGTACCAAATGTTGGGCGGACTTGATTGAACATGACAGTGCTGACAAGATGGTGACCATTCACCGATTACCCCCGGGACAGACATAGAACGTGACTAATGTGGTTGTAACCACGACCAAGCTACCGAAAATACAAGTTTGTGAGAAAACCTAGCATGCATCTTAGAAACTGTGACCTAAATCAGCCAGCAATGTATGATTTACTATTAATGTCTTTGTACAAATAAGGTTAAACTAGTGTTTACCACAAATGTTAGATCTTAATTTATCGATGACTTGGCTAACATATACACCTGTGCAAAAGTTAAGCACCACCCTATTTTTACGCACATGCGAGGGTATATTCATGTGCTATGAAGAAAGCAATAGCATAAACATTTATGTACCCATCCATCTTAGTGCAAGAGGTAATAATGCAACTAGAGGAATGCTGATTATGATGGTAGGGAAACACTGTATGTTTTTGTTTGAACTTGAAAACGAGGCCTGAATATAGTTACGTTGACACAACTGACAACTATTTCCCTACAATTGACACACGTGGCTAGATTGTCATTAATGGTGTCTGAAAACGAAGTTTAACATCTGTGCACGAGTTTGAGACTGTCATTATTAATACCGGGTATATCCACCTTGTGCCTGGATGACGGCCTGGACACGACGTCTCATGCTGGTCACCAACCGACTGATACGCCATTGTGGTATTCGTTGCCATTCAAGATGGAGTGCGTCTGTTAATTCCTGTAGGTTCTGCACAGGAGGATCCCTCCTTCTCACCATGTTTCCCAGAATGTCCCAGATATGCTCAATAGGGTTCATGTCAGGGCTCCTTGCTGGCCATGGTAGGGTTTCGATGGCATTCTGGCGGAGGTATTCATGCACAGCTCTAGCACGATGTGGTCGGGCGTTGTCATCCATGAATATAGGGTGGGTTCCAGGTGCATGATTTACTAAATGAGGGACCACAACTCTATCCAGTATGGAATCTTGATATCTTTGTCCATTTAGTGTTCCAGGTACAGTCAACAGATCCAGCTTACAATCAAATGAGATGCACCCCCATATCATAACGGAACCTCCACCAAATGGAACTTCTTCCATGATGTTACGTTGGTCGTACGCCGTGCATCTGGACCTCCATACACGAGTTCGACCATCTGTGGCATGAAGCAGGAACCGACTTTCATCGGACCAGTGTACCCGTCTCCAGGATCTCATGTTCCAGTGTCTTCTTTCGTTGCACCACCTCAGACGCTCCTCCTTGTGGTGTGCAGTGAGGAGAGGACGTCTGACAGGTCTCCTAGCTTTCATGCCAGCAGCATACAGTCTCCTTTTGACGGTAGACATTGACACTCTATTGCGCGTTTCCCATTGCTGGCTGAGCACTCTGCTGTTGGTGAATGGAGATCTCCTAACAAGGCGTACTAGGGCTCGATCATCACGGGCAGTAGTCTTCTTCGGTCTTCCAGATCTAGGCCTGTCTTTCACCTCGTTAGTTTGCCCATGTTTTGCAATCAAACGACTGATTACAGTATGGTTAATGATCAGCTGTCTGCCAATCTCTCTGCATGACATACCAGTGGTATGCATGCCTATGATTTGCCATTTCACACGAACACTTAACCTTCGTCTTGCCATAGCGGTTCACAATCAAGAGCTAATTCTCTCTGTACAAATAAACCACGGTCATGAACACAAAATTCCTAATCTTGTCGCCTAAATCTGTATGTAATGTTCTACACCTCAAACTGGACTTTTACATAACTGAACACGTGTGCTGTTTCCCACCACGCACGGACATCAATCGGCGTGAAGTCATGCATGCATGTGCATTTCGTACTTGGAATTATGTCAGCTAACGCGGGGACAAAAAGTATGGCAGCCTAGTTGTACCATCATGTTTCTACGTTCTATTGTTTTTGCTGGTGCTTAACTTTTGCACAGGTGTATATATTACAATGGCCTACCTGGTTTAGCAAAATAATCGGCTACTTGGTATCTATGAGCATCGCGGATGAAAGACAGTGCCAGGTGGCTATCGCCGACACAACTCATATGAACACCATCTGCCTGCAGCCATGAGTCGTGGAATGGATGATGAAGAAATTTCACATCGGCAAATGCAGGAATACATGAGATTGATTCTAAGAGCGAATTTAATTCATCACATCGCTCGATGTATGTCG
This sequence comes from Chaetoderma sp. LZ-2023a, assembly GCA_034401795.1. Lineage (NCBI taxonomy): Eukaryota > Metazoa > Mollusca > Caudofoveata > Chaetodermatida > Chaetodermatidae > Chaetoderma > Chaetoderma sp. LZ-2023a. The sequence goes on along the minus strand of JAVVLW010002138.1, from coordinate 95,780 downwards.
CTACTGGAATTTTGTATGGTTCATCTCTTCTCGGAGGAAGCCGGCACTCCCTCCTCGGAAGTGTGGATGACACCACTATGAATATTGTTGGATTGTTGCATTTGATCTGCAACAGTAGAGTCTTGTACCTAAATAAATAAATAAATAAATAAATAAATAAATAAATAAATAAATAAATAAATAAATAAATAGAAATAGATAGAAGTAAATAGAAATAAATAGGAACGAATAAAGAAAGAAAGAAAGGAAGGAAGAAAGAAAGAAAGAAAGAAAAATAATGATAGACGGGGACGAACAGACGCACGATGGAACGAGCTACTCATAAGCTCAGGCTGTCTCAATACCCATCAACCCTCGGTCCGTTAATTAAATGATAAAAGAACCCGTACGACAGGAAACAGGGTTACAGCCTGTCTTAAATAATCACCGGCTCAGGCCACCTTAGTACCGGTCCGGAATCGATCAGTGACATTTATTATTTTATTGTTAATTAGTTAATTAGTCGAACCGCTACAATTTGCAAGGCATGCCATTTTGGACATTGGCGTTCCTGTTTTCATGGAGACAATCACCTCTGGCCCATATCTCTCGGCTGTAAGGTGGCGTTCATTTTGCAATAGTAAGTGAAAAAGACTTATAAAGTGTAAGATTTTAAAGTGTAATCTGCTTGGCAGATTTGTATGAAAATTGTCTATGTCCCACAAGGCGCGTATTTGCGTGTGTGAACGCAGATTTGATAATTAATTATTTAAATAATTTGCATGAAATGTATTAAGTCCTGCAAGGCGTTTGGCTCGCACCTGTAGACACAGGTTTGATGATTTATGTTAAATTTTACTTCGTCCCACCAGACGTGTTGCATCGACTGAGACGACTTAAGGGCAAAACAGACAGGACGCGGGCGTCACGCGGTTGTCACGCAGGTAGCAATGCGTAAAACATATGATATAAAGAGGCGTGTGTTAGGCGGGCGTCAGGCGGGTGGGCGGCACGCGGACGTCAGGGATTGCTCATGGAGCGATTTTTAACGCGTGCCGCTTCCTGCCGCGAGGGGGAATTCCCATTTCTCACACGTTCGCAAAGGAATTCCCCGTAATTTACACGCACGCACAGACCTAGATCAGCAGTAGCAGCAGCAGCAGTAGATGTAGTTTTTATGTGGATACCGTTTCTAGTCCTCATACTGTGACTTTGGTAGATCCCTCTCGCAGAGACTGGAGTGGATCGTTGTGAAAAATCTGGATGTCATAAGGGGAAATGATCCGTGAGAGCAGGAGTGAAAATTAACATGAGACTGAGGCGAGTAGAATTTGGCCAGGGTTAGTACAATTGTTAACTGACCAGCCCGATGGTAACAATCTCATATGTCAACCTTTCAATGGTCAAGGTGCCCAAAAATACATCTGCTGTGATCTCTAGAAATGTCGATCCGCAGAGCAAGAGAAATCTATTTTTGAAAATTTACTACTAGAATGACCGGCTCGATAAAGGGGTAAGCGTGATAGAAGTAGCGTGACAAATTTTCTTTGCAGGCCAGGGGGTGACTATTTTTGAAATTTTACCACTGGAATGACTGGCTCGATAATCGAGCCAGTCATTCCAGTGGTAAAATTTCAAAAATAGTCTTCCCTTGGTCTGCAAAGAAAGTTTGAAGAGCTATAGTAGGATCTAATAATCACTAGTCCTACTTTCTACAATGTCTTACCGGTAATTTCAAACTATGGGGAGGGTGTCAAATGGTATGTGAGAGTGGTCAAAACTATGAAAAATCTGGAAATCCAGATAAATCTGGAAGACTGCAATCTCAGCTCTCGTCACAAGCAGTTTTTACATCCTGTACATATAGACCGGCTTAAAGCAGCACACGCCCGTCAACCATCGCCATCTGACTTCTTCACTGTCTCGGACAAAGTTCCTACTAAGCTTTGCACTTCTACAGCCACCCAGACCCTAACATTATTCCCACTAACAGTAGGCCTAAACGTACGTTGCGTAAACCTGTCAGATATGGAGATAATATCCATGTAGATCCGGAGTTGTAGTCTGAATCTTCGGTTATCGAGCCAGTCATTTCAGTGGTAAATTAGAAAAAAATAGTCTTCTTTTGGTCTGCAAATGGACAGTTCTCAAGACCACTGCAGAAGCTGTCTTTGGCTGATATGAGTGTTAAAGGGTTAATCACCGGCGGTCACTCGGCTTATTAATAAATTGCTATTGTGCAAGGAAATGGCCATTGTGTTATACGTTGCTCATACTAGAGTTGTTAGTCACCGATTCTCTTTAGTTTATATTTAAATGACCTAACGGATTATCTCGAGAATCACCAATGTAATGGTATTAAAATTATGGAAAATCTGAACATATATCTGAAAATGTTAGCTCTGCTCTATGCTGATGATACAGTTATTATGGCTGACAAAAGGATAGACTTCCAATTCATGCTGGATGAATATTACAAATATTGTACCACGTGGAATCTGAAAATAAATGTAGACAAAACTAAAATAATTATTTTTGGCAGACGTAAGGCCACCGAGGAATCACTTAGCTTAGGACAGGGCGTGTAGAAGTAATGGAAACCTATACATATTTAGGAACAAACTGCACACAAAATGGAATAGGGCGTGTAGAAGTAATGGAAACCTATACATATTTAGGAACAAACTTCACAAAATGGTAGGTTTATTGATACAATAAAGCATCAATATGATCAGTGTAAGAAAGCCATGTACGGTCTGAATCGTCGAATCGCAAATCTCGATCCATCGGTAAATTGCCAAATTAAACTCTTTGATGCAACCATTATCCCGGTTGCTCTTTATGGCAGCGAAGTATGGGCTACGAAAAATACCAACGCTTAGAACAATTGCACTGCAGTTTCATAAAACAAGTACTAAAAATAAAGAAGACTACCCCATCTTTTATGGTGTATGCTGAATCTGGAAGGTACCCAGTCCAAATTACTATCAAATGGTCGCAGGAGGAGGTGGGTTGGATGTGGGGGGGGGGGGCGCTCCCGCGAATTGAATTTCCACATTGAGAACGGACGAAAGGTTACTCGTAATGACAGGGAAGGGTTGAGTGACTAATGGTGAATATATAGGGAATACTGCTGCACAAATGTGGACAAAGATTATTATGTTCTTATGTCGATGTTTAACTAAATTATTTTAAATTGCTTTTTATGGTCGCAGGAGGAGGTGGGTTGGATGTTGGGGGGGGGGGGGCGTGTCGCTCCCGCGAATTAAATTGCCACATTATTTCCGGATGCCGCCATCCATACTTATAAACAACGAGAAGCCACCCAGCATGACGCCGATGGCCGAGTAGGTGACTTGCCACTGAGTGGGAATGTGGGTGGGCGCGTAGCTGACACGATGATATATAAGATACGGACATATTATAATGAGCAGTGTAAATCTGAACATCTAATGTCCGACATCAACCCCACCCCCACCCCAACCCCTACCCCCGCCTGATGACCTCAATAATAATTATTGTATAATAATAATAATAATAATAATAATAATAATAATAATAATAATAATAATAATAATAATAATAATAATGATAATAATGATAATGATGATAGTGATAATTATGTCTGTTCACATGTACATATGTTTATATGCGCCCCCCCCCCTGCCCCCCCCCCCCATACTTGTAAAAGTCTGGGTGTAATAAATGAAATGAAGTGAAATAAAACTAAAGCACATTTTTAATACAATTTACTTCGGTTATTCGATCAGTTCGTTTCAAGTGCAGAGAGTGGAAAAGTGAACGAGTTATCCAAGCTACATGTATGTCACATAAGCTCACATGTGAATGTTTGAGATTTGTTTCGTTGAAGACTTTGGAGTGGTCCAATAAGAGTTGTGTGATATGCAAGATCTTTTGAATTAGACGCCTACCCGTATTTTGCAAATTTATTGCGGTCATTTCTAAATCCAAGATGACGTCCAAAGGGGCCGCCTTTTCCCGAAAATAAGCCACTGAATGTACTGTTCGATTAAAAGTTTTAATCAGATGTAAAGAGAATTGAAGTAATGACGACGAAGTCGTTGATGATGTGGTCAGGACTTGAGAGAGGCTGATGTAGGGCGCAATAAAGGCTCGCTAAATCGGTAATCTCAGCAAACTTTTCGTTACAAGTTATGAGGAGGTTAACAGTTCATCTAAACACATCGTAATGGAGTCACATTAAATGTGGTTGTTTCCAATTATTAACTGTGCTGTTTGGAGACAGCGAGAAAACCGTATCTACACTATATACACATGTTCATTTTTCATTTCACAATCGACGAGGCGAGAGAGTTAGTGGTGTCACGGAGATAATGGTCGGTGAAACTTGACTCACAGAGCTGCTGGGCTAGCGACATAATGCCATCCACCGGGACACCATTAAATTAAAATTCAGGTAGATATAGTTGTTACTCACATATTAGTATATGAACGATATAAATAGGCAGTCCATCTAAGGCAACGCCCATAAGACGATGGACCCCATACATAAATAAACATTCACATTTACATCACATTTAACATAGCATACATAGAACATAGACGACATGTGTGTAGAAATCATATAAATTATGCAATCACTATAGATACATGAGACATACATACAGCACACATACAAACACACATACATGCATGCGGTATGCATATGAACATATGCACATCCATACACACACATATACACAATCACACGCATTGTATGTGTATGCATATATCCACACATACCTAGGTAGTAGTAGTAGTAGTAGTAGTAGTAGTAGTAGTAGTAGTAGTAGTAGTAGTAGTAGTAGTAGTAGTAGTAGTAGTAGTAGTAGAGTAGTAGTAGCAGTAGTAGTAGTAGTAGTGGAGGCAGTAATAGCAGCAGCAGCAGCAGCAGCAGCAGCAGCAGCAGCAGCAGCAGTAGCAGTAGTAGCAGTGGTAATTCTAAAATATTCACCAGCTTTCCTTTATGGTAACATTAAAATGAGATATGTGCATTACCTTGATCTTGTGCGCATTACATTGTGTAGATTTCACCCTGCTGTCGCCTCTACTCATAACAAATTCAGTTGACGGTTTGAGCTCTTCTCCCCCCCCCCACACCCCCCCCCCCCCCTTAAGCCCCTCCCAACCCAAGCAGTGACTAAGCCTACTGTATTTCCCAGATTGACTTGGCTGGGTCTGATGCGGGGTCAGGCTGCTCGAAGTCAAACCAGAGGTTTTGGAGATGGCATCCCCGGCGTGGTTTGGGCCAGCTATGCAAGAAGCCTATTCAGGACTGGCTCCTGTCATACTTGCGGGATACAAGTCAGCTTTGGCATCAGTTATCCCATGTCTAGCCAACAGGGATTGTCCAGAGGTTTGGTGAAGGGAATGAGCAATCTCGGACAGAGACAACCGGTAGTCATTCCAGCCTGGAGTCTATCTTTGGTGCTTAATGTACTGGCCAAGCACCCTTTCGAACCTTTGGGTTCGGATAGTCTAAAGCGTCTGACTCTAAAAGCAGTTTTTATATTGGCAGCTTCCTCAGCAAGAAGGCGTAGTGAGATCCATGCACTTTCAGCAGAGAGGGACCAATTTATTGTCTACGGAGAGGGTCTGCGATTTCTGCCAAGAGCAGAGTTCATGTCAAAGAATCAATCTTTGAAATATCCCAGCAAACCGATCACTATACCGAAACTAACAAGGTTTGATCGTGATGCCAGTGCCTGGTGTCCAGTCCGTGCTTTGACTAAGTACAGGAAATGAACGGACTCTCTATGGTCAAGTGATAGACATCTGTGGATCTGCCATAAGAAGCCATATGGCGCCACATCCATGGATTCCATCTCTCGTTGGGTAGTCGAATGCATTCAGACCACCCACGAGATTGCGACTGGTCACCAGGTGCAATGTGCTAGGGCTCACAATGTTAGAGGAATAGCTGCCTCGACCGCTGCATTCAATGGTGTTCCGTTAGAGTACATAATAGCACTTGCACAATGGTGCTGTGAGTCCACTTTCACGGATTACTACATGAGGGACAAACCCTTGAAAGACTCGCTTTAGCTGTTTTGAGACGATAGTTTGTGGCCACACTCCCTCCTCCTTTAGGTACTTTGAAAACCAAAAGTAGTAAGAACAGACATGGTCAAGCGAGAGGTTTTCAACCGTATGGGACACATCTGGTCGAAAGTGTGGTTGGTGGCTCCACGTCTGCACTCCATAATTCATGAGGTAATTCAAGTTTGACAGTTTTTTGTATTATGTTGTTATATCATGATCATTCATCTTATATATTCATGCTCATTCCCAGGCCTATATGTGCAAAGAACAGTTAAGCCTCTTCACATATTTGTGTTTTCAGGCGAGATACATGTTCGTGAGTTTTCTCCCTTTTTTATTAGAAGAGGGGTGGGGTGGGGTGGGGGTTGGGGGGAGTGATGTTGCGAATGTGATTCGGTTCCAAACTTGTCGGTCCTTTTAGGTCTGCGTATGTCAAGTTTAAGTCTAAACTCTTTCTCCAGGGGCAAAAGAGGCAATGTATGGCTTGCCCCTGCCCACCAGGTTACCAACTAAATCTGGTGTTATCAAAGAGTAATATAATGGTAAGTATTGATTGAAGAGAATGAAGGAAATTTCAATTTCCCTTTCTCCGAGATCTAACAATACTTACCATTATATTACGGACCCTGCCTCCCAGCCCAACGGAGGCAAGCCATGGGTATTCTCTTGTATGGTAGCTATGCAAACAATATGAGTCTCACTGGCAGATGTGTACCCGGTTGTTGGGGGCCGGGTACCCGGTTCCAGGAGCTGGTAAAGCTTTCTAAATCTAGATTCCTAGAAGCAGCTAGCCAGCTAGCTGTATTATCAAAGAGTAATATAATGGTAAGTATTGTTAGATCTTGGAGAAAGGGAAATTGAAATTTCCTTCATTCATGGCCAATTTAACGCCCATGAAATAATGTCCCCCATCCAAAGTATGGGAATGGAAAAATATATGTACTTTCACAACCCATTAATATGGTATGGTGGCCAAAATATAAAGGTTCACACCCAGACATATAAAATCTCCACCCTTAGCTCTAGAAATGAACATATACCTTCCCAGTACATAACTTCCTTTGGGGGAACAACATTTCATGGCCAATTTAATGCCCATGAAATAATGTTTCCCCCCCCCCCCCACCTCCAGAGTATGGGAATGAAAACATATACATACTTTGATAACCCATTAATATGGTAGGGTGGCCAAAATATAAAGGTTCTGCAAATGGACATTTTAAATAGGAATATTGAATTTTCTCGTACAAAATCGAGCTTTAATGCGTGACTATTTGGCAAATCATATTTGTAGACAGATTTGAGTTATCGAATAAACCTGCCTTGTTTTACAGGTAGCGAAAGGAGCAATGTTTATTAAGATAATGACAGATGTGTAAACCTATTGAGAACTTCATTGCAGATTACATCAGAGAACAAGTGAGCTATTATTTTGTCAGAGTTCATTGGGTTCTCAGTTGTGTTGTACACTGTAAATGCAGGGAATGTAATGCTCTCCCACCCACCCTCTCCCTCCCTTCTCTCCTTCCTCTTCTCTCCCTCCATCGTCCATCCCGCCCTCCCTCCCTCTCTCAAATAAGCTGTAGTTTACTAGTTACATTCTAGCATGATCATTATTTTTAATAGAGGTCCATTTCCTATGGAAATACTTAGGAATCGGTTTATATGCTTTGAGTCCTTAATTCCCAGAATGCTGAATCATAACTTCAAGTCAATTATACAGGCAAGCTGTAGAATGTTTTGAAACTAATTTGACTGGCTGCTGTTGCTGCCTAAGGCAAATTAGTTTCAAAATATAAAACCAAATTTTTATTAAGTAGTAAATCCATTACAGCCATACAATCTGAACGCTTCACGGATGCTTCATTTAGTCAAGACAGAGCTAGATACGTCACTATATATTATGCCATAAGCCGACATGTGAGGTAATTATATACCATTTCATACATTTTCCTGCCAATCAATTCCGGCAAAACTCAGATAAATTAACCTTTTAATTGTCAGATCAGATATGATCTCTGAAAAATTTCACTTGTGTCATAGGACTTCTTGTGAATTGTCCATCATATGTTCACAATTATACTGTTGATAATTTCACTTCATTGATTTTAATTATATACGTATTTGCCTTCAAATTTCTCTTTAGGCTGGGTCTTTTGGGGTGGGTGGGGGTGCATTGAAATAACATTTGCTAATGTTTTGAAATCTGTCATTAGTCATTTAATAGTCAAGCTGGCAGAAAATTACATGTATTTCGGTCTGCAGTTGCCATTCTAGTGATAGCATTTTTAAAATGTGTGTCCTGCAAATGGATAATCGCTCAACACATTTTTTGAATTTCAGGATGAATATTTGGCCTTAAATTGTTAACCCTTTCACCGGTAATTTCGATATATTTCTGTTTCATCGCAATCAAATATGAAAGCTGTTGAATATTTTGAGGTTAATATGCCTTAGTCAGCAACGTCTTCCAGTGTTAAGCATGCAAAGTAAAACATGTACGTTTTCAGTGGTTTGAAAGGGAAAGGGTTAAGTGACATTGTGTGCTATGAATATCTCATTTTCAAGGCAGCTATACATGAAAACTGTTGAATATTTTGAGATTATTTGATTGGAAGCCATTGCAGTCAAATTATGTTTAGAATATGCCTTTCAGAGCCGGAGGTTGGTGGGTCCTTAAGACAGATTTTTGTCAAACACTTCCCTTAAAGAACCACACACCATATTTTGTCTATTTAAGGCTGGTCCTGTCTTATACCCATTTTAACTGTATGTGTGTGATTATATTTTCAGGTGATAGCTCTTGGCTGACAAATTATCAGCTTTTCTCTGTGCGCATAGCTTCGTGTCTTGGGTCTCAATGAAGCTGCCAGTCAAGACGGTGTCAGCAGTGGATGAGGTAAAGTATCTGCAATTGATATATGTCAAGCAGCAGTTGATGACGTCGTTGCTGCAAATGGAGTTTCCTCCTTTGACTTGAGTCACTCTGGCGGCTTGGTCAAAGCTTGCCATGTAGCCAGACACAGACATGGTTTAGCCTGGTATGTCTTGATTCTTTTTTGTTAACCATTTAACTCTTGATATTTCAGGGTAATGACAATATACTACCAATCGGTCTGGTGTCAGAATAACTTGCACTACTCAATCTAAAAAGCAACCATTTTGTAGTCATAAGGGACGACAAAGGTCAAGCCACAGTCATCCAAGACCGGGATGACTACATAGCCTTGTCCTCCATTGTGTCAATGGCCACTAAGACTGGGATGACTACATAGCCTTGTCCTCCGTTGCATCAAGGGACACAGAACAAGAGGTCAATGAGAAGGCATGGAAGTTGACGAAGAAGTCGAAGTTGCAGGCTTATCACCCTTGACAGCACGAGTGTCCACGTCGACAAGGATCGCCCTTTCGTCTGACTCAACGTTACCCTATGCCACATCCGAGACAAGATCGGTGACTTCACCTGACCCTGTCAAAGTGGCTTTAAATGTGGACGCAGCTGCGCCGACATTGTATGGGATCAACGCTTGCTTGTGTCAATAGTCATGTCCAAACACTGGGATTTCCACAAAATGGGAATTGACATACCACGAGCCTTTGACACAATTAAGCACTCAAAGATCCAAGATGTACTACGTCAGGCCAGTTGTAATGAAGATGAGCTACAGCTAGTGAGACTACTACTTGCGGACACCAAGCTGAGAGTATGTGTCAAGTCAGTGAAGTCTAGAGCTTGAGACATCAATTGGTTCCCCACATGTGGATGGTATATCCCATGTGCTTTTCACCTATTACCTTGCTGCTGCATTGAATTCTGCGCGGGAAAATTCGACAAAACCAAACTGCCCAATGTCCATACCACTAGGGATGGAATATGCCGATGACATAGACTTCATAGACGAGGAAAAGAAACCGCTTCACGAACTTCTCCCAGTAGCTGCAAGTAAACTAAAAATTGAGAATCTTTATGAATGAATCCAAATCAGAGTTCACGCACATACACTTGTCTACATAGCATGAAACTAAAGAAAATGATGATGATCCACTTCTTGGTGGCGAACCATGGAGGAAAAGTAAAATCCTGGGCTCACTGCTTTGCAGTACTACTGACATTGCTGCATGCTGCATCATGGGGAACAAAGCTTTCCCTACCATCTGGGAGCTATCGATTCGTAGATCAGCGATGCCCTTGACAAAAAGACTATGTTTATACAATGCAACCCATTGAAGATTTCGGGTTGTCTACCCTTGTTGATGACGTATGCTCTACCCCCTTCGATGAAACCTTGTACGAATGGTTGCTGCGACAACCGGTTCCACCGATGAAGATGGAGCACGACACTAGCTCGCCTCGTAGGTACACAGAGACCTGACGATATTTATATTAGTGCCTGGGCCTGATCTAACTGCGCGCTTCAGAATGATTGGTTCGACACGGTGGTCTTCCGTGTTCTCCAGAGTAACAACAAATATGTGACAAACTTTTGCCGTGTATAATATCACAAGGTGATCGTTTTAATTGCTAACTGTGCAATAACCCTACAAAGTTGGTAACTTTTACTGTTACCTAGCGATCTATTTACAATCATTAAATGTTACAATTCAATGTTTCCTAAGTTTCCCTAACTTTCAACCAGCTCTTGCCTACTTAAAGCCATTCAGCAAGAGCGTTTTACAAGGTGCGAGGCGGACCGAACTCTCGATTAAAAGTTAAAGTCCCCCTTATATACTATCTCAGTTTCTATTCTCCCTCCATCTTGGTTTCGCACTGCCGGAGGTTGCTCTGATTCTCATTGGATTATGCCATCACTTTGACTAATCAGAACTCCGACCATCCCTCCTGGGGAGGGTACCCTTTTACCTAGCACCTGCGGTTTGGGCTTGATTACCATGCCATTTCTGACGGATGCCCTGCCCAGATTGACGAATGCTTGTTTGATAACAAGGGTTTGGGCTGGATTACCATGCCATTTCTGACGGATGCCCTGCCAAGAATGACGAACGCTTGTTTGATAGCAAAGCTTACTGGTGGATTAGCACGCCCCTACAATTAATATGTTTTTGATAATATATTTCGATTGCGTACCTAATGCCTACAGGACGCTACAATGTCCATGTCATGTTCATTACCTATTAGCCGACAACCTGTGGAATACTAGAGTTAATTGACACACGAGTTACCATTCCTCATAGCCGGATTATTTTCGGCTTATCTCGTCCCATGCTTCCGTGAGAACACAGACCGCTATGTAACTAACTAAGTCCGTTTGTCATATCTAATCCCTTGATTGATTCCAACCTGGTGCTAACCATCATGAGTCATACTCGATTCAGTTTCGAAGCTGTACCGTGCACTAGCTGACGTACTACTGCCAGTCATCCAGTGCTGATAATATATAATTTCCTAATATTACATAGACCCTATTCATTAAAGAGAACTGATGTTTGTGTGTGGAACGATAATAATCGTACACAGCAACGTTTATCTCAATACTTAAACAGCCAGATGAAATGCACTAGCGAGAGTAACCGATTCAAGTTGAAGGACGAAACCAGTGAATCGATTAACCCTCAATAATTAGTTGTGGTAGTAAAAACTTGATAATGATATGAGTGAAAGTTGTTGCTGTCTTGGTGCTAAGTCGTTTATGAGCAATAATCTCTTTGCAGTAACATAAATGACTGTAGCAACAAACATCAATGAGTTTGACCATGGCAGTATGCAAGTTTGTACGAATATTGAATCGTTGTAGACGGGAAAAGAATGTTAACCCTAAGTTAACCCTCGATGGCGTAACTTGTTGCGCGTTGCTTTTACCGCTGTGAATGGCAATAGCATCCAGCAAGGAGAAGGGAAGATATATAGATGATGATCAGTGCTAGTAACGTATCTAAACATAGCCGCTGATCGGTGCATCTTAATATACATGGTGACATAGTCTATCAGCTCACCTGGTATTCACACATGAATTTCACTCGGGACTTACTCGTACATACAAGATGTCCGTACAGTGGGGTCATGACTATCCCACAAAGACACTCCCATATCTACACATGCCCCTCAACCGAAGTTAATTAACCATCTCTTAAGGCCTAAAGAGAGTGATAATTAACTCGTTGTGCACCATCAACAACCTAAACCACGCCCTACCTGAGTCCTCCAGACTATGTCACACACCATAGTTACAACATATCGTAACTCGGCAATGTTAACTAAACATGTCCGGTTAACGGAATATCATGCGCAAATGACCGTCCCCGGAAACATAGGAAAACAGCATAATCCTATGCAAATTACAAACTTGTCCGGGTAATGGAATATCATGCGCAAATGACCATCCCTGGAAACACATTAATAGCATCATTAAGATATAAATATAATACTCTTAATACGATAACATCAGTACCATATAAATCCACAGTGCAAATACCATTACAAATCATGTGCAATTATTACTAGAATAGTATAAAGTCAATCTTCTACCACTGAGTGTTCCATACACAGCATATGAAATTAACTCCAAAATGTCATTGGGATGATTCCAATCGGTCACTAAGATCCACGTTAGGTGTACCAATGTCATTGTATAGCTCCACGTCTATCCCATGGTCAGCCATCGGGTCGATCTCAGTCCTGGCAACAGCGTTAGGCGACGACCCGGCCAACATCTCCACCATCACTGGCAGGGCTGCAGTTCCCCGTGGTCGCGGAGCAGGAATATGACGTGGCGCACTACTTTGGGCCGCAGGTGGCTTGCAATTAATCCAAATCCACATGCGTTGTAAGATGCCACATTTATACAAAATAAATACCACAACAATTACCACAATGGAGGAGCCCGTTGAATATGATATGAAAGAGTGTACTCCAATGCCATCGACCATCACTGGATCGATCGCGGACAGTGGTACTAGCGGCACGTACTTGGACTTTTGTAAATGGTTCCAGGGTTGCATTTTCAAATGATTCACAATCATGGACTGATTCAGAACTCCGGCCACATCCAAATGGGGCATCTCAATGGTCAGGCTAACCCGAGTGTACTTCGGACTGTAAGATGCCACAGGCTCGAATTGCCAGCCTTTCCCGCTATAACCACATTCACCAGACATCAATGCATACACTCCATTACTCACCACACACCAGTCGGTCAGTCGTCCGTCGCAGTGTATATCCATTGTTTCACCGAACGTTTGCAATACAATGCCTATTTTCTTATGGGCAAATAATTTACTAGTGGTTACGTTGGATTCCGATAGACGAATGCTACACGTACTATCGATGGTGTTCGTTAATATGCTCATTATGCAGGGCATGTGGGTCTTATCGACCCTTAACTGTCCCTGACACACTCTAGGACCGGTGCCGCGACACCCAGATGCTGTGAAGTACCATCCAGTCTTCGTATCGAGACCGATGCTAGTCCGGCCTACCTTTACTTGCACGTAATACCCCACGGTGGCCAACGGTTCGGGCCATGAATGCAGACCATACTCTATGTAATTGCCATCGTCAATCAACAGTAACGTCGCTACGTAGTGCAACATATCGTCGTTCTTCCACAATGGGTAAGCAACGACATTCTGGTAGTACCACTGGTACGGACGTATCAGCTGATTCCCCACTCTGACATGTTTCGATACTGATGTCAGATCGGCGGGACCGAATACTTCCTCGGTTAGTCTTCCTAACTCTAGGGAGGCAGTTTGTCTATAAAACTGTGCTGCTGCCTTCTGGTAGCTATACACCACACTTTCAGTAGAGTCAATTATGTGTCCAAGTCGCACTAATGCGTATAAGTCGGCTTGTCGGGCGGCGTGCACCTTAAACATATCGCTCACATTTCTAGTTAATTCCACTAGGCCAGCGGTAATTTCATTGATACGGTCAACGTTGGTATTGATCCCTACGAATGCCAGTTTCACGTGGGATGCTAGTTTGTTGGAGAAATGTACCAAACGATTCATGTCCCTCAAAGCAACTTTGACTACCTCTTTAATTGCATCTATATCACCAGAGGTAGCGGTACCGAATAGGGACGAGGCTATGTCCCCGACAAAGTCAAATAAGCCACGTTTGCATCGTATACTGTCCCTACTCACCATAGTTTGTTGTGTCCTAACAGCGATCTTCTTAATATGTCTTGAATGCTCAACGAGGTCTTTTGACCGATGTCCGCAATAAGAACACGAAATTGCACTAACCGTTCAAGAAATTTGGCGGCAAATAAGGGTGGTCGATAGACACCACTACGGTCCATTCAGCCCTGATAACAGATATATCCTCGGGGTTAGTTATCATTACCCCGTTCGGTAATCTATGTACACTAGACTTTTTACACAGTCCATTTACTAAACTCACTAGAGCTACCACCACACCTAATCGTAAAATATACATGATTCCACACCCTGCGATGTTTACTGGTACAAATCATAGACAGAAGGATAACGAGCGGTGGCTACGTCGCCTTATAACTGCCTCTATATGATCGATGAAGTCATCGTACAGGGTGCGGCCGAACGCGCCAATCCCGAGTCTCTTGCTGTCAGACTCGACATCAGGAATGTGACTGCGCTTGCGCATAAAGTAGCGCGGCACTGGCAGTGTTTCCATTGGTTCCGGCACACTCTCGGGTACCTCCTCTGAACTGTCCATCACTACCGGCGGAGGAGTCACGTGAGTTTCCATTGGTGACTCATGGTTTCGAGTCTCACTCGTACCAGGTTGACTGATGTTATTATCAACCATCCTACCCCTCTTGCTCACCCTCGGCTCATTATCAGAAGCTGGTCGCTTCCTACGAGCTCTCTTACCAAGGGTTGCCTTAGGGTCGGATTCTGGCCCTTCTTCGGACCTTGGGAGCATCACCACCCTTGGATGATGGCTTCTTTCGTACCCTTTGCAGGGTTACGGACAGGGCGTGGCCGTACCTTGTCCCAGCACATTTCTGAGTCGACTACGCGTAACTTAGATATATTCAGTACGCGCACCTTCCCAGACCTTTGATGCCGGACATGAGCCACCAGCCCATTGATCTTAAAGATCTCATATTCGGGGTCACCGTGAGAGGTCAACTTCATGCGTTCCTCCGCCTTTACGACCACCGAATCACCCACCTTAAATACACCAGCGTTTGCACGCTTGTCAATCTGTTCCCGTGGACCTCACGAGACCTAGCCGTTTCCATACGAGCGTGCAGTAGGGCATTGTTGAGACAGGTCAGTCTCTCACCCAGATCCTGTGATGCGTCTACTGGAATAGCAAACAGCAGTCTTGCCCGTCGACCGTATGCCAGATAAAATGGTGTATACCCTGTCGTGGAATGACGAGTACTGCGGTAAGTGGTTAAAGCTGCATCCAATTCGTCCTCCTACGTGCGAGAAGCGTCGTTCACCCCTTTCTGGATTAAGCCCTTAAGGGTGCGATTAAACCTCTCGGTACGCCCATTAGTTTATGGGTGGTAGGGACTCGATCTCCTATGGTCGATCCCATGCTCTCTAAACCGCTCTTCTAGCGACTTAGAGCAAAACTCTTTTCCCTGATCGGTTATCACGATTTCAGGGACACCATGACGTGCGACGTACTCGTTGAAGAGTTTGTCCTCAACGTTTTGCGACGTCTTAGCTGGAATCGGATACGCTTCTGCCCACGCAGAACAGTGATCGACTATCGTCATGATATACACATTACCTTTACTCGACTCTAACAGTGGACCTATCAAATCCATGCCGATTATCTGACTAGGATAATTAGCCATGGGCATCTCACTGTACCTTGGTCGAGTAGTGACAGGTCGGTTGACCTGGCACGTCGTACACGTCTCTAGCATCCGTACCACGTCTTTCCTCAAAGACGTCCACACAAACGAGTCTCTTACCATACCGATGGTCTTTTTCAGACCTTGGTGACCAGCTTGTTCATGAGCTTTCCGGAGCACTTTTTCACAGAACAGGGTAGGTAAGACAATTCGGGGGTACTCAGCGTCTAACGCTGAGGGCGTAATTAAAGAATACAGAATACCGTTCTTGACCATGTACTCCTCCGGGATGTTCTTAAACAACTCCGGGTATTCCTTGGTCTGCTCGGCACATAACCTGTCGTAGGGAATGTCAAATACCTCCAGAGGGACATGCGGTAATGCACCCTCATCCACATCCGGTATGACAAAATCGCCTGTGTCTAAGGTGGCGATCTCCACTGGACGACGTAACCTGGACAACATGTCCGCTCGAATATTCTTCGAGCCTTGGATGTACTCAATCTTACATCCATACTCGGCAATCAGCACCACCCAGCGCTGCACTTTCGTGTTCTTAACTTCTCCCACAAGCAAACTCTTTAGGGGTTTGTGGTCAGTATACACGGTGAACTGCGTGCCAAATAGATACGGCCTAAGCTTCTTCAATGCATAGATCACAGCATAAGCTTCCTTTTCTATTACAGGCCAGTTTAGCTGACTGTCCTTCAGGGTAGAATTTACATGCTGTATTACTCTTTCCACACCCTTACCACCCACCTGTACCAATATTGCACCTATCGCATAGCTAGACGCATCAGTATAAAGCTTATAAGGAGCATTTAGATTTGGATAGGTGAGAACCGTCTCACTGCACAGCAAGTTTTGTAATTTCTTAAACGCTTGCTGTTCCTCCTTACCCCATTCAAAACGTTTATATTTCCTAGTTAACTCGATCAAGGGCTTAGCAATTTCGGCATAGCCTTGCACACAAGAGCGGTAATAACCTGTAGCTCCAAGGAAACTTCTCACCTCCCCCACGTCGCGTGGCAGTGACATCTCTCTTATGACCTTGACCTTCTGAACCTGAGGAGCCACTCCTTGTGCTGAAACAACGATACCCCAACAAGTCCACAGACTCGCGGGCAAACTCGCATTTCTTTTTCTTAACCTGTAAATTGTATTCTCGAATCCTACGCATAACTTTACGCAAATGCTGTGCATGCTCAGCCGGATTTCTTGAATATACGACTACATCATCGACAAAAACATGCACATATTTTCCAACGAATTCTCGGAAAATATCGTTCATTGCCCTCTGAAATACGACACCTGAGTTGCAAAAACCAAAAGGCATTCGAACAAACCTTCACTGCAAACGAACGCTGTTTTCTCTATGTCTTGGCTGTCCATTGGTATCTGCCAATAGCCAGACTTCAAGTCCATAGTCGAAAATATCGTTGCGCCGCACATCAAGTAAAAATATCTGTTATATTTGGCAATGGATAACTGTCTTTCCGACATACAGAATTCAACTTCCTGTAGTCAACACAAAATCTCGTGTCCCCGTCCTTCTTGGGCACTAACGTAATGGGCGATGCCCAGGGTGACGACGATGGTCTTATGACGCCCGCTGCCAGCATTTCAGCCACTTGACTACATACTGCTTGGCAAGCGGTAGACGGTAGGCTTTCTGCCTTATAGGAAACACATCTCCTGTTGGTACCGTACACTTCACTTTGGGGACCAATCCTAAAGTGTTTGGACGAGCCGTATCAAAGTTATCTGCAAAGTCCTCAAGCACTTTGTCGATAGCCTTATATCCGGTCATTTCTTTACAGCTCTCATACACATAATTTGTCTGTTCCCTATAGGGATACCTAAAGGGATATATCTGGCCAAACCATACTACAACTTTGGCCTGATAGTCAATCTTCGCATTTCCCAAGTGCAAAGCATCCGCTCCAAGCAAACATTCATGCCTCATTCTCGCTACTACCGTACTCGGAATAGGTTGGGCGTTATTGAATTTTACTTGGGTCTCCCCCAAAATTTCTATCGGGGAACCATTTACTGCCAAGAGCGTCTTCGCCTTTTTCAATGGCCTAGCATTCAACATGCTACGCCATATATCCTTGCGAATCAAGGATGTACTAGCACCAGTATCCACTAAGGCATGCAAGTACTCACCCTGATCCGTTGGACCGTTTTTATCCAATTTCAAACGGATTAGAAACTGCTCGGTCGGTGAATTCACCAATGGTTTCCTCCGTCGTCGTTTGACGGACTCCTCCGTCCACTAACCACTTCTGCATAGCTGTTCCGGCGGGAGGATGAATTGTGTCCGACACCATATGAATAATGGCCCATTTCATCCGTCCCCTCACCGGTCAACACAAAACCGTCGCGATCTTCGTATTCGTCACTATTTAGTAAACGATTGTTCATGTCCTTTCTGACATTCCGTGAACAGTCCCGCGGCGTGACAGTTCCCTCCTGCTGTCGTCGGTCGACGACGTCGATGTCGAGATCATCGTCAGTGCGAGGACCCTTGATCATGCGTCGGGCTGGCGGACCGCCTGATCGGGCCCATGTGGGACCAGTTGGTGGACCCTCTCTTACTGGATGTCCATTCTTTGGGCAATCCCGAATGAAATGTCCATCCTTACCACATCCAAAACACTTCACCATTGCGGTGGGAGTCGTTTTCCTGTCTATATACGCTCCAAAACTGCTGTGAAATTTATCACAATCCTGGGCCATGTGTCCTTCTCTCCCGCACTGGAAACAGATCACCGGCGGTGCCCTTCGCGGCTGTCTCGGTCGCTGGGCAGCCGGTCTGCTGCCATTTTCCTGCCTGACAGCAATCACTCTTGTAATGGCCCACCCGGCCACAGTTAAAGCAGGTGATGTGCTGGAGATCTCGTCCCGTTCTGTCTGGTCGGGGCGAGTGTGGGGCGCATTGCTTTGCCTGCGGGGCTGTCTTCTTCGTGGGCTGGGCGGCCCTAGCCACCAGCTTCTGCTGCTGTAGCTGCATGTCACCAACCAAGCCACAGAGTTGCTCAATCATTTTACTTTGTTGAGCTATCTGGTGTTTCGACGTTCGCACCACACTCCAGATCTCTTTTTCCTCCTCGGGACCGACCATGTTTACCTCCATACTTTCTTCTTGGCGATCCTCGAGCTTCATCGCCCTAAGTAGGTCGTCACACGTAGCCTCTTCTTCAGCAATTTCAATAGCTCTGGCCAATGTAGTGGCCTTCTTTCGTACTAGTCTTTTGCTCAGCCGGTGGTCGGATACGCCTTTGAGATAAATGCCCAATATGGTCCTACGGTTGTCAACGTTCTCGGTTGGGTAGGCTCGAGCGCTCATCTCGCGAAACCGCCTGTTAAATGTGATAACGGTTTCGTTTGTTCGCTGCCTGACCCCCTCCAAATCGTATTTGATGTGTTCGCCTTCGTTGGCTGATACGAAGTTTACCATGATATAATCATGGAACTCATCAAACGTGACGTCTTCTCGGACTTTGCCTATCAAGAACCCATCTATGGCCCTCGATAGCTGGCCGCGTGCCGCTCAGGTGATGACATAGGCAGGTATGCCTTCGAGTCTCCCCTCGTTTGCGACCCACACTCGTCGTGTTTCGTCCAAGAATGTGCGTACCTCCTCCGGTACCACGCCGTCGCAGGGCTGAATCCGGTAGATCGTGTCCCTGATCTCTCGGCGGTATACCCGCTCGGCCTCCCGACGGTTGCTGCTGTCGACGATGGCCCCCGCCATCACTATGCCCATCGTTTGCATAGCGGCGATGCTTTCCGGTCAAAGCTGGTGTGCCACTGGTACTTCTATGGGTGGCATAGTTGGGTCAGCGATTCTCTTGGGTCCCGTTGCCATGCTATCTTCACTGGTAATGTAAAGCTATGATAATTCTCTGCAAACGGGGTTGCTCGGGGCAAACTACCTCTGTGGTTACTTTTACGGTAGCACCCACGCGATACTCGCGATGCTGTATGATACGGGTGCTCTCTGATAACTTTGCGGCATTTATAAATGCTTGTACACGGTCAGTGACGTCGGTCAGTACAATTGTCGAGTTAGTTAGCGGCGTTTCTTGTTGGGCCATAAACTTATCTACTCACTGTTGACACTCTGGATCCTGGCTGGAGAAGCCAATGAAGACTTCGGGTTGTCTACCCTTGTTGATGACGTATGCTCTACCCCCTTCGATGAAACCTTATACGAATGGTTGCTGCGACAACCGGTCCCACCGATGAAGATGGAGCACGACTCTAGCTCGCCTCGTAGGTACACAGAGACCTGATGATATTTATATTAGTGCCTGGGCCTGATCTAACTGCGCGCTTCAGAACGATTGGTTCGACACGGTGGTCTTCCGTGTTCTCCAGAGTAACAACAAATATGTGACAAACTTTTGCCGTGTATAATATCACAAGGTGATCGTTTTAATTGCTAACTAACTATGCAATAACCCTACAAAGTTGGTAACTTTTACTGTTACCTAGCGATCTATTTACAATCATTAAATGTTACAATTCAATGTTTCCTAAGTTTCCCTAACTTTCAACCAGCTCTTGCCTACTTAAAGCCATTCAGCAAGAGCGTTTTACAAGGTGCGAGGCGGACCGAACTCTCGATTAAAAGTTAAAGTCCCCCTTATATACTATCTCAGTTTCTATTCTCCCTCCATCTTGGTTTCGCACCGCCGGAGGTTGCTCTGATTCTCATTGGATTATAACATCACTTTGACTAATCAGAACTCCGACCGTCCCTCTTGGGGAGGGTGCCCTTTTACCTAGCACCTGCGGTTTGGGCTTGATTACCATGCCATTTCTGACGGATGCCCTGCCCAGAATGACGAACGCTTGTTTGATAGTAAGGTTTACTGGTGGATTAGCATGCCCCTACAATTAATATGTTTTGATAATATCTTTCGATTGCGTACCTAATGCCTACAGGACGCTACAATATCCATGTCATGTTCATTACCTATTAGCCGACAACCTGTGGAATGCTAGAGTTAATTGGCACACGAGTTACCATTCCTCATATCCGGATTATTTTCGGCTTATCTCGTCCCATGCTTCCGTGAGAACACAGACCGCTATGTAACTAACTAAGTCCGTTTGTCATATCTAATCCCTTGATTGATTCCAACCTGGTGCTAACCATCATGAGTCATAGTCGATTCAGTTTCGAAACTGTACCGCGCACTAGCTGACGTACCTACTGCCAGTCATTCAGTGCTGATAATATATAATTTCCTAATATTACATAGACCCTATTCATTAAAGAGAACTGATGTTTGTGTGTGGAACGATAATAATCGTACACAGCAACGTTTATCTCAATACTTAAACAGCCAGATGACATGCACTAGCGAGAGTAACCCATTCAAGTTGAAGGACGAAACCAGTGAATCGATTAACCCTCAATAATTAGTTGTGGTAGTAAAAACTTGATAATGATATGAGTGAAAGTTGTTGCTGTCTTGGTGCTAAGTCGTTTATGAGCAATAATCTCTTTGCAGTAACATAAATGACTGTAGCAACAAACATCAATGAGTTTGACCATGGCAGTATGCAAGTTTGTACGAATATTGAATCGTTGTAGACGGGAAGAGAATGTTAACCCTAAGTTAACCCTCGATGGCGTAACTTGTTGCGCATTGCTTTTACCGCTGTGAATGGCAATAGCATCCAGCAAGGAGAAGGGAAGATATATAGATGATGATCAGTGCTAGTAACGTATCTAAACATAGCCGCTGATCGGTGCATCTTAATATACATGGTGGCATAGTCTATCAGCTCACCTGGTATTCACACATGAATTTCACTCGGGACTTACTCGTACATACAAGATGTCCGTACAGTGGGGTCATGACTTCCCACAAAGACACTCCCATATCTACACCATGTATCCTTGATGCTGTATAGCAGTAACAGCTGGGGAGCTCCAAAGGCAGCTCTAGACAAACTTGGTGCCTGCTACCGCAAACACCTGCGCACCATCACTCGCGGCATAATTTCCAATGATGCACTGGACAGGATTTGTAATACATCGCCGGGGTCTGTAAAAGTCGCCCAGCAATGTCCATATTTGGCCATGGGCTAAAGGATGCCAAAAGACACACCAGCAGCGAGCTTTGGAATTCGCCCTACTGGGAGCCAGCAAATCCAGGAAAGGACGTCATTGCATAACTCTCTTAAGCATGCTACGAGGTGATCTCAAGAAAGACTCAAGATCAAGAATGGATCTGAGCTAAGGATTTCGGCTGAGGACAAGAAAGTGGGCAAAAGCAAAAGGAGGAATGATTGCAGCTGTAGGATGTTTCTACTACTACAGCCGCAGAATACTGTAATCATACATAGTTTACTAGTTACATTCTAGCATGATAATATTGAATAGAAGTCGATTTCCAACTATGCCCCAATCATTTCTAACAAAGTCCGTTCCAGCTTTTACACACGATGGAATCAATTTATATGCTTTGAGTTCTGAATTCCAAGAAACCCAATTTCAAGGCAACTATACAGACAAGCTGTAGAATATTTAGAAACTAATTTAACTGGTTGCTGTTTCTACTTTGAATAATACTTATCAGATGTACTATTATGAGAATGTCTGTTATCGAAAAACTAGCTCAAAATAACTAAGAGAGGTAAACTCCATGATCCTGCTCAGCCGGTGTCCGGGAAGTACCATTACCGCCAGGTACTGAGTCAATTCCTGAGTACAGACAAATGTGTCTATTTTGCAAAAACAATATTCAGCTATAATTTGCTCTGCAAATTTAAAGTCTTCTCGTGGTTTCAGATGAAATCGGTAGCTGCTGTGATGACAGGCCTGAGGAAGGGCATGCAGAAGGATGCTTATTTTCATATTCCAATGTCAATGCCCTTTCAGAAATACCTGTGGTTTGCATTCTAGGAAAAGGTCTGGCCATTGAATGCATTACCGTTTGGTCTGACAACAGCTCCCAGGATCTTCACTAAGGTGGTTCTTGCCATGAGTACTTTGATTCGCAGGATAAACATAGTTGTTCATACTTATTGGCTCCTGAAGGCGGGGAACCCAATCACTCTGCGCAGCAATTTGAAAATTACCCTAGCTCTATTGAGAGAGGTATGTTGGATTGTCAATCTGGAGAAGTCAGAATTGACTCCTCAGGAATTTGTTTGCCTGGGAATACCGTTCAATCTCAAAGATGGTATGACTTCCGGTGGAAAGCCGAGTCAGGAGCCTATTAGCAGTCCCGGGGTTAATTTCTGTAGGGCCTATCTTGTCAGTTTCTCAAGATACTTGGTTTTCTAGTATCCCTGGAGAAGGTTGTGCCTTTTGTGACACTCAGGCACAGGTCGATTCAAATGTACTTTATGTCATTCTTGTCTCAGGGAACAGATCCATTACCTGAAGATTCCAGTAAAGGAACCAGTGATATATATATATATATATATATACCTGTGCAAAAGTTAAGCACCAGCAAAAACAATAGAACGTAGAAACATGATGGTACAACTAGGCTGCCATACTTTTTGTCCCCGCGTTAGCTGACATAATTCCAAGTACGAAATGCACATGCATGCATGACTTCACGCCGCTTGATGTCCGTGCGTGGCGAGAAACAGCACACGTGTTCAGTTATGTAAAAGTCCAGTTTGAGGTGTAGAACATTACATACAGATTTAGGCGACAAGATTAGGAATTTTGTGTTCATGACCGTGGTTTATTTGTACAGAGAGAATTAGCTCTTGATTGTGAACCGCTATGGCAAGACGAAGGTTAAGTGATCGTGTGAAATGGCAAATCATAGGCATGCATACCACTGGTATGTCATGCAGAGAGATTGGCAGACAGCTGAACATTAACCATACTGTAATCAGTCGTTTGATTGCAAAACATGGGCAAACTAACGAGGTGAAGGACAGGCCTAGATCTGGAAGACCGAAGAAGACTACTGCCCGTGATGATCGAGCCCTAGTACGCCTTGTTAGGAGATCTCCATTCACCAACAGCAGTGTGCTCAGCCAGCAATGGGAAACGCGCAATAGAGTGTCAATGTCTACCGTCAAAAGGAGACTGTATGCTGCTGGCATGAAAGCTAGGAGACCTGTCAGACGTCCTCTCCTCACTGCACACCACAAAGAGGAGCGTCTGAGGTGGTGCAACGAAAGAAGACACTGGAACATGAGATCCTGGAGACGGGTACACTGGTCCGATGAAAGTCGGTTCCTGCTTCATGCCACAGATGGTCGAACTCATGTATGGAGGTCCAGACGCACGGCGTACGACCAACGTAACATCATGGAAGAAGTTCCATTTGGTGGAGGTTCCGTTATGATATGGGGGTGCATCTCATTTGATTGTAAGCTGGATCTGTTGACTGTACCTGGAACACTAAATGGACAAAGATATCAAGATTCCATACTGGATAGAGTTGTGGTCCCTCATTTTGTAAATCATGCACCTGGAACCCACCCTATATTCATGGATGACAACGCCCGACCACATCGTGCTAGAGCTGTGCATGAATACCTCCGCCAGAATGCCATCGAAACCCTACCATGGCCAGCAAGGAGCCCTGACATGAACCCTATTGAGCATATCTGGGACATTCTGGGAAACATGGTGAGAAGGAGGGATCCTCCTGTGCAGAACCTACAGGAATTAACAGACGCACTCCATCTTGAATGGCAACGAATACCACAATGGCGTATCAGTCGGTTGGTGACCAGCATGAGACGTCGTGTCCAGGCCGTCATCCAGGCACAAGGTGGATATACCCGGTATTAATAATGACAGTCTCAAACTCGTGCACAGATGTTAAACTTCGTTTTCAGACACCATTAATGACAATCTAGCCACGTGTGTCAACTGTAGGGCAATAGTTGTCAGTTGTGTCAACGTAACTATATTCAGGCCTCGTTTTCAAGTTCAAACAAAAACATACAGTGTTTCCCCACCATCATAATCAGCATTCCTCTAGTTGCATTATTACCTCTTGCACTAAGATGGATGGGTACATAAATGTTTATGCTATTGCTTTCTTCATAGCACATGAATATACCCTCGCATGTGCGTAAAAATAGGGTGGTGCTTAACTTTTGCACAGGTATATATATATATATATATATATATATATATATATATATATATATATATATATATATATATATATATATATATATATATATATATATATATATATATATATATATACCACCTTCAGTGGTGGCTATCAGAACAGAATCTCCTGCGTGGTGTTCCATTACAGCCTCCTCAGCCACAGATGTCCATTTTCACGGACGTGTCTGCGACAGGATGGGGGTGGGTACTGGACAATCTGTCAGTGTCGGCCGAATGGAATTTGACAATTGTACAGAAACACATAAATGTCTTAGAACTATTAGCGGTAGCATTAGCACTTCAAAGGTTCGAGGACCGAATCCGAGACAAAGTACTCCTAATAAGAACAGACAATTTAACAGTGGTGTCTTATTTAAACCTCCAAGGCTGGAGAAGGTCACCAGAGTTGTGCATAATGATTTGGAAGTCTCTGTGGTCGTGCCAAGAGAAGAATGTCATTCTTCGGGCAGAACACATTCCTGGCAGATTGAACATCCTATCGGATGCGCTCAGTCGAAGGATGGTTTATTGTCTGACGGAATGGCAGCTCAACCAATCGGTAGCAAAAGTCCTCTTCAATCATTGCGGCAAGCCAAACGTGGATCTGTGTGATGAAAGAAACGCAAAGATGACCACTTGCGTGTCTCCAATCCCAGACCTGTTAGGATTAGCGGTGGAGCAACTGGCAATCAGCGCTAAAGGGATGTATGTGTACGCATACCCTCCATCAATTTTAATTCCAAAAGTTCTGGAAAAGATAAGAGAAAGCACATGCCAAGTACTACTGGTCGCTCCTAATTGGCTGGGCCGATCATGGCTTACGGATCTGCTGGACCTTCTGGGGTGCAATCCGGTGCCTCTTCCAGTCAGATGGGATTTGATATCCCAGAACAGGGGTCTGTATCCTAACAACAGACGGGAAATGTTAAAACTTACTGCATAGATATTATCAAGCAGCAAGCAATTGAGTGGCTTTTCTGAGCAAGCAGCAAAATTTGTCACTTTAGGTGTTAGGGCATGCACCCTTTGAACCTAATAGATCTATAGATATTAAACTGTTAACACTTAAGTCACTTTTCTAGGTTACAGCAGCATTGGCGAGGAGAAGCGAAATTCATTCACTTTCTGCTGAACAAGACCGCTTTGTCGCCACATCTTTGCTTTTTGGCAACGAATCAGTCACTTAAATATCCAGGTCAACCGCTCAATTTGCCAAGTTTAATCAGACACGATCCCAGCTCTTCTACTTGGTGTCCAGTCCGATGTCTGAAAATTTTCAAGAAACGTACTCAGCATGGAGTGATGATCCAAAATCTCGTTGGCTCTGTCTCAAGGCGCCCCATCTACATGCCTCGAAAGATACTATTTCGCATTGGATAGTCGACGCTATTCAAATGACACATAAATTAGCTACGGGAAAGCAGATTGATCGAGTGAATGCCCATCAAGTACGAGCACTAGCACCAGCATCAGCCCTTTATAAGGGTGTCTCATTAGAGGAGGTGATGTCTGTAGCACAATTGCATGCTGACTCGTCATTTACCGATTTCTATCTTCGCGATATAGCAAGTGCACTTAATCCTGTTGCCGTCACAAACTTACTCAATCTAAATTATGCCACAATGAAGACCTCTCGCTTAAACATCACAAGGACTCCTAGGAGATATGGACCAGGAAAATCATATGGCTGGCGTATCTGCAGCGAATGGGCAAGCTCCTGGGAAGATCACAGAGGAATTCCACTGGGGGAAGTGGTGAGTGTTTCCAGTTTTAAGTGACCAATCCAAGTTTTTTCACTTGCAGTCGACATATCAGATTGTCTGATTAAAGTGTATAATAGTGTCAATATCAGAATTAAGTCCCATTCCAGTTGGAAATTCATGTCAGATTCTTGATAGTGTTTTCCAAAATTTAGAAGTTGTAGTAGCTTCTGTACACTCTCCGAGACTGCTCTAGCCAAGATGTAGGGCTGACACGGGTCCAGGTGGTGTTGCCTCCCCTTGACATCCCTCATATTTGTGCGGACAACTGAGGGGGAAAGCGTGATCTAGACTATAGATGCCTTCGCATTCTATAAGTCAGATGGCAGAACCCAAGCGAGCACAGGGGTTCTCAGTGTCTTCACAAACCTCTCTTGTTGGTAGATGAGAGTTGTTTGAGCCTCACCTCTGCCCACCGGAATGTCTGGCTGTTGTAATCCAGAATTTATCAAAATAGTACATCTTGTAAGTATTATTCGAAGTAGAATAAAAAAAGCATCCGATTTTGTTTGTATGAGAATTATTAATACTTACCAAATGTACTATGGCCCATCTCAGTCCACCCCGCTGAGGTGAGGCTGAGCTGCTTAAACTGTTTTTTGTTATGCAAACACAAAACAAATCTGTCTGTACCTGGGAAGTGGCTCGGTACCTGGCGCTAATGGTAATTCCTGGACATAGTCTGAGCATGATCCTGGAGTGTTAATCCTTGTTAGTTATTTGAGCTAGACTTTCGATAATAGACATTATCATAATAGTACATGTGCATCTGGTAAGTATTAATAATGCTCGTAGAAATAAAAGCGGATGCTTTTTTGTAGCACCTATTGTCCAATCTGGATCAGCCTAGCAGACTAAAGATCACCTCTTTCCTCCCCACCGCTAAGAAATACCAGACCGATGGGCAGTACCTCATTATTACCGTTTCATCCACAATGGTAATCTATCACCTTAAAATCTATAGTTCAGACTCTCTCTTATGATGTCGCGGTAACATCAGCATCGCCACGAACCAATGACGTCATAAACATCCCCACCACTACATGCCTTATCATTCTTGAAGTCAGATAAGCCAATCACACTTGCAAGCTATTAAAATGAGAGATTACACCTGTAAAAGTGCCACATCAAGTATACCTGAAAAATATCTGTAAATGAATACATCGCAGAAAAGCATTCTGAAGTACCACCATGGACCTGTGATGACTGTCTCATTCCGTTCACTCAAAAAAAGCACGGCATATCAGACAGGCGCAATCAAGCTCTGTCTGCAATGCCCTCAGCATCGAAGGTGGGAACTTTGTAGGTCCAAAAACACCATTACTAAAACCTGGAGTTCCCTCCCCAACATACAGTCACTGATACAACATCAAGTGCTACACAGGCCAGACCACCAGCATATATACCACAACAGGAGACGAAAAGCCAAATTTTCTATCTGGCTCACCAACGTCGATACATACTGTTTCCTGTGAAGCTATAAACACTCTAGACTCACTCCTGGATGATTATGACACAATTAACGATAGCAGATCTACACAAGGCACAAGATCTCACCAGAACCATTAGCATAGATCACACATTCAATAGGGACTGTCTCCAGTGTTTTAGCGGTCCAGATGGAGAACAATCATGCACCAGACCCAGCCTTGGACAGTGTTCAACCATATGAAACTCCAAAATGATCACGTTAATCATCAATGAAGCTGTGCTTTCTTATCACCTTCACCTCTCGTACTTTCATATACATTTCACCTACCTTATATAATACGATCTCATCCATATGTAACATCCATTTTAATTTAAAATACACTCAAGTCATCAGTGGCATCCATATGTCTGCCTCACTAATAGGAGATCCCCCCAAAAATTACCATGGCAGGACACAAAAAATCTTTTCATGTAGAAAAACTGCCTCTGATGAGTTCTACATACAGAACAAAACGCTGTAAGTCTGTAACTTTAGGTTAGTTATACACACCTGAGCACTCGCATATAGAGATAAATTTCTATGTTGCACACAGGCACGTATGCACACAAACGCCGGGCAGTATACCCGTTTGCACAGATGCATAAGGACAAAGGGCATCATCCACACAGCTGAAGGTTTCATCAAACGCCCACCATTGTGTACTGGTCAAAAATGGTTTTTTTTGTCCTGAAAAGGCACACAAGCCAAAAAACTGCACCGTCAAACAAAAGTGCACCGGTGAAAAACCATGGCAACCAGAAAAAATGTTGGGCACACCAAAAAATGCATGCACCATCAAAAGTAGGCACACTGGCAAAACATATTAGCACCGCCAAAATAGTGGATACACTGCATCGCCACAAAAGTGATGTGCGGCCAAAACACGATGCCCATATTTAATTATGATCCACCTCACTTCCAGTCCTCAACTGTCGGGGTATAAAAGGAGATGAAAATTGCAACTCAAACCATTTAGACGTTGGTCTCATGACAGAACAAGCGTCAGGCTTTACACTGCCCCACGGATATTTAAAACTCTAGATTGCATCGTTATTAATCTTGATATTTCGGTATCTGAGTTTAATTTAATGATGTCTTTGCAGGAACGGTGTTGTTTAATTTGAAACTAATTTAGCTGGGAGCCGTTGCTGTCTATAGAACCAAAGCAAGATTTTCCAATTGATAGCTTACGTTTTACCGAGTCAATCTTCACCAAGCATGCTTCCATTTGGGGTTCAAATAATCTTATTAATTTTGGTCTAATGTAATATGTGGTCATGGTGATCCAGTTAAGGAAATTGTATTGTGTCTGCATGATGATACAAGCCCTATCTTAATCAAAAGGCAGGTGTTATCTTGAGCAGCTTCATGCATAAAGATATTGTGTGTTATCTCCTCTTTTAGCTGAATAGACAGAAACATGACAACTGTAGAGGTGAGTGCTCGACGAGCCCAGGTGCAACTCGCCAGATTCTAGTGGTAGAATGAAGATCAGATCAAGCGGGTTGGCATGCCGCCAATGCAGTTAACAATGTTAAATCAGGCAACTCTTATGGCCGATATTCAGAAGTGTATGCCTAAATAATATATATATATATATATATATATAATATATTATTATTATTATTATTATTATTATTATTATTATTATTATTATTATTATTATTATTATTATTATTATTATTATTTTGTTTAGACATGATTTAACTGGATAAAATACTGTTTTAGCTATTACTAATAATAAATTTGATATATATGAATACAAGCTCCATTTAGCGATTACCCAGTTTAATGTCATAATGTGCTACCAGGTTTTAGCCCTGTATAAACCTTTTTTTTTATTGAATCCTGGCCATGTATGTCCAGTGGCTTGCCGAAAATATAAAATATCAACCTATCACTATATAAGGTTAATTCCTAATTATCCCCTTGAAAATGAAGTTCGATGGTATATGGGAATGTTCCCGTTCGTACGTAACTATATGTACGTGATTAACTGGTTTCGATGCAATAACTTGTTAGCCTAAATGGATTTTCCCCGGGTTTCCGGTTAACTTTTTGGTTTAGATCAACATAGCATCTTAAATCTCACCCTATTGGCACTAAACTTGGAACCATGATTACATATACATGTATCAACCAGAGGGAGCGCACTGATATTGAGCTCTAAGATTAAGACCACCGGGACCTTGGTATAATATTCTATTGTTTCGGGCTAGATTTTTGGTGTTGTTCAACATATCGTTTCATATATAAGGATTGGTTCAGTCTATTGCGACTAAACTTGGACACATGGTTACATATATCAACTAGATGGAGCACAATCCTATTGAGGTCAAAAGTCAAGTTTACTGTGACCATACTATAAGTCTCAGTCTACTTGAATTTCTCTTGGTCACATGTTTACCTATATGAAG
Organism: Chaetoderma sp. LZ-2023a; assembly: GCA_034401795.1. Taxonomy (NCBI): domain Eukaryota; kingdom Metazoa; phylum Mollusca; class Caudofoveata; order Chaetodermatida; family Chaetodermatidae; genus Chaetoderma; species Chaetoderma sp. LZ-2023a. The sequence goes on along the minus strand of JAVVLW010002138.1, from coordinate 65,208 downwards.
TACAATGATATTGAGGTCAAGGGAATTGTACCATTTGTGTAAAATGCAGACATTAACTTTAACCTTAAGGTTGCTTCTGCTTAGCGCACCTAGCCTTTATTTCAGAATTGGCCATATCACTTCAAGCGTAGACTTAGGTCTCCCTGATACTTTTTGATATTTCTAAATACATGTATCAACCTTCACTCAATACAGCTCAGACTAGGTTAGTTAGGTGCCCCTACTGGGCAGGGAGTCAGTTAACAGTCTGGCGGATGCTAGCCCCAGCCTCGTGTATGCGCCGGGTGTCACTTTCTCTTTCTAGTTTATTGCCAAACCACATGCAACTTTAGTTTATTTTGAAGCTAATTTTTGCATTTTTTGTTGCTCAATACTTGATAACTTAGGGATTGAATGATGACTGAACAAGTTAAGTCGTCAGAGGCTACGCCGGTACCAAGCCATTAGGTGCATTCGAGCTATTATTTTGGCGCCTTGAATTCTAATCACATTTTGTTTTATTGTCCACAGGTTCCTGTTATGGATATGGTACACAGTTGTGATGGAATTCTCTCCACCATTGTCCCCTTACTTTGTTAGAAAAAGATCTATGGCCAGAGTGGCTAGAAGCTCCGATAAGGAGTAGAGCTTACATGTATCACCACCCTGTGGTCCCAAAAGTATTATGGTGGAGAAGCATGGTGAAATGGTGATCTAGTTAAAGAGCGTCTGAGATGGAGTATACCTATGCTAAAGGTTCAGGTATTCTACAGGAATGGCAATGGATTTTTTAATCTTTTACAAAATGTGTGCCAAAAATTTGTTCTCTTTGATGGTGGTGCATAGGTAATTAATTTATTCATCACTAATAATATTATGCTCTTGAGTGTTGAATACAATTCGTCTTACACCTGGATGATGAATAAAATACTGATTGTCTCCCTTGGATATATTGGAGATATGACATCATAATCGACCCTTTGTTTATTATTGACAATCAGTCAATATAGTCACATCTGTTTTCTTCTAAGCAACTATCCTTATCACGGTTTAAAATTGCTTGCTTCCCTGTTTATTTATTTTTTAGGTCACTAATTATTAAAAAACTCAATGTCTTTGTCTTATGGCTTTTCAAATATTGTCTGCTTGTGTCTCTTTTGGAAGATTCTTCAAGCTTAAGTTTGCCCCAGCCCCTGCGCTAAATGCAGTATGTGTGGTCCCATTCTTAAATGTGATGTTTGTAAACAGTTGGAGGAGGGTGGGGGTTGAGAGGACTTATTCTCAGACTTTATTAAATTGCTGGCTAAGGACAGGGCGAGTGTGGAGGAGAAGCGTGTCAAGAAAGAACACGAGGGTGTATGTGGTGGAAAGCATAAGAGGAAGGCCACCACGGACATGGAGGCCTCCGTCTTGAGAAGATGGGGTATATGAAGACAATTAAGGACCTGGTACCAGAGTTGCTTTGCGCCATGCTCCATGGATCAGGTAATTTGTTGCCTTCATCTGCCCATGGGCAGATAGTCCTGGCTTCTGAATCCCACTTCTATGATAGGGGTTTAACAGTTTTCACTTCAGATTCAGAGTTGGCCCCAGTTGATCATGGCACACTTCGCCGGTAGATCCAGAAGCGAGAGCGATGGCCTCCAGTTCCCACTTTATGGGTTCCATGGAGCAGCCTCCCACTTGTGGTACCGTATCCTCTTATGGTAGATTTCCTGGCCATTCTGGGTTAGCGTTCTTTGCTAACCCGGAGTCTAATCTTTCTGGCCAGGAAGATGAGGACTATCTGCTGGGATCACCCGATGAGATTGTGCCCATGAAAATGGATGAACCTGCACAGGGAGCATGGGTGGACTTTTCCATGGAACTCCTGGACCATCATGTTGTGCAATTTACCCATGACTCCGGCTCCTGGTTTAGCTATGGCTCAAGCCATGCCGGTCCTCACGGGCCCACATGGTTTTACCCGTTTCCCTGGGGTATCCATGGCTCCAGCCACAGCTCCACTTGCGAGTGTTGTTGAGGACGATGAAGGCCCGCGCCTAGTATAGGGCTAACTGATGAGGACTGGCCTGATGCCTGCCAATGGTTGATAGGTGTTAGAACAGAACTCAACGTGGAATCGTTGGCTTCCCAGTGGACCAGTGTGTGTGGTTGGTTGGAGCGCCTGCGATGAGTGCCTTGCCATCTCTGCCGCTAGCCGAGCATATTGTTGATTTGTTCAATAGACGTCTGGCGAAGGACCCACGCGAGGTGTCATGGTGCTATCGCATCATGGCTGGCCAGTACCCGTAGTACAGTGTTGTGCCTAAACCGAGCACTGCGCTAGTTTGCAGACACACGGCCAGTTTCCCACACTGACACGGGAGTGCTGTCCACGGGTGTACTACGCGGTGCTATTACTGTGTTGGGCGATGCAGAAGACAGCTCAAGAGTGGCTATTGCAGCAGTCTCGCATGTTTCTCAAATGTTAGAAGGGGTAGTAACTGCCTCTGTATTGCGCCAAGCTAGTCCCGTCTCAGTCCAAAGAGCCATCCAGGATGGAATAAACCTGGCTTTGGACTGTATGATGCAGTCAGTCATTAGAAGTGTCTTGGCGAGGTGTATGTTTGCGTTGGACAACCTGTGCCCATCTCAGGACCAATACAATAGGCTGCTGCGGACACCTATATCAGGTCCTGGTCTTTTTGCAGGTGAGGGATGTAAGCACCTCCAGGAGACGGTCACCCTAGTGAACAAACCGGGGCACTACACAAACAATTCTAAATGCTCCGTAGGGAACGCGTTCGTGCAGCATCCCCTGCATTCTGTCTGTAGCAGGCCAGAGGTGGCTATGGTCAAATCAACGGCCAGTCACTGGTGCAGCGTAGGCAGTGGCCATTCCAGCACCAACCTGGTTGGGGGTGGGTGTCACAAGCCGCTATGCAGCTGCCCGCACATTGTGGTGCACGCAGCGCTGGCAGGGGCGCACGAGGATCTCGTCATGTTAACCATGCCTGATGGGCTGGTTACCACAAGGATCACTCTGACGCTGCCAGAGACAGTGCCGCTCTTGCCTGGCCATCTCTCTCCCTAGGTGCACCCACGGGAGGTTGCTTGGCAAGAGTTGGAGCGGTTGACTCGGGATCATGTAGTCTTGCGATGGCGTTCAGTCAGATGGTCTGCCAAATCTATGGTCTCTGGACTCAAAATCCAAGGGATTCAGATCAACGGTTGTCTATCGAGGAAATAAAATCCCTCATACAAAAAGTAACAATTGACCGGGCTTCTACTCAACCGTGTTTCTGGTAACAAAAAGCACTAGAGGATGGAGACCAATTCTCAACCTCAAGCCATTGAACACGTTCATAGACCCACCGAGTTTCAAGATGGAAACAATCAAAACAGTGTTGGCGGGGTTGAAGAAAGCAATATGGACAGCGTCAATAGATCTGACGGATGCTTATTTCCACATTCCAATTGCGAGGAGTTTTCGTCGGTTCCTGAGATTCGCATTACAGTGTGCCAGTGGGGATTAAAATTTCTTCCTGTTAGAATCTCGACAGCTCGGGTCTTCAACAGGGTGGTCCTTGCTATCACAGCTTACCTCCGCAGGAGAAACATAGCAGTCCACACCTACATAGACGACTGGCTGTTAAAAGCACACGATCGTGAAAGTCTAACAGCAAATCTGGAAATAATTTTGAAAACTCACAGATCTAGGCTGAATAATCAACTTTCAGAAATCACAGCTGACTACATCCCAGAAGTTTGTTTACCTGGGCATGTTCTTCGATCTAGAGATGGGATATGTTTACCCATCTCAGGGGAGAGTAGAGATACTCATCTCAGTCATACAGTCATACAGTCAGTGTGCAACAGTCGCTATGTGCTGGCACAGGTTTACTTGAGAATGCTGGGGTTGATGGTTTCTCTGGAGCCAGTCAGTCGACAGGCATCTATGCGCAGGCGACCTATCCAGTTATTTTTCATGAGACAGTAAACCCAGAGTTCAAGATGGCTGAATTCAAAAGTGGCAGTGTTGGAGCCTCTTATTCACCACCTCCAATGAAAAGAGAAAATCTCCGGGCGGGGATGATGCGCACCCCGCCCTCACATAACGATGTACACAGATACATCAATGAAGGGATGGGAAGCTTTCCAGATCAGTCACAAGAATATGTCAACCTGCTGGAATTACGAGCAGTAATCCTAGGCCTGGAACATTTCTTAGAGAAAGTCCAGGGCAAGATAGTTCTGATTCGATCAGACAATTCAACAGTAGTGACTTACATAAATGCCAGGGCAGAGTGAAGTTGCCCAGTCTCTGTATGATGAAATGGAAAGTGCTTTGCGCAGAGTCTAGCTTATGCGATCACCTTTAAAGCAGTTCTTATTCCGTAAAGGCTAAATCTGTTAGCAGATTCATTGAGCCGAAGGATGAGTGTATTCCCTACGGAGTGGCAACTAAGTCAATATGTGGCAGACTGTCTGTTCAACAACTGGGGCAAACCCAACCTAGATTTATTCATAATGAAGAAGAATGCAAAGATGACGACGTATGTCTCCCCGATTCCAGATTCGAGCGCTATCGCAACATATATGCTAGCTATCAGCTGGGAGGGAATTATGCATACGCATACCCGCCAGCAATCCTATTCCAAAAATTCTTCAGAAAATCAGACAAGAGGAGTGCCAAGTGCTTCTGTTCACCACGAATTGGCCAAGATGATCATGGTACACGGAAATGCTGGGCCTTCTGGTCTGCAATTCGTTTCCTCTGCCTCTGGTGGGCAATATTATCTTCCACAACAACCGGTCAATTTTCCAATTGACTGCATAGATGTTGTCAAGGAATCCGTAATTAAGGAAGACTCTTCTGAGCAAGCAGCCATTTTTATGGCAAAAGCCAGAATGGGTGTCAACCTCCAGAGCATATAATTGTAAAAACTATAGATTTGCACAATGGTGCTCAACAAGGTCTATTAATCCAATGGAAGCACCTATTCAGGTAGTAGCCGATATCCTCTGTCACCTGTATGATACCTACATCCTTAAACCTAATTATATTGCTGTGTATAATTCAGCATTAATAGTAGGTTCACTATGTATTTTCGTTCAGAATTTTTGGGGATTTGTAACACTATATATTTTTGGAAAGCATTTTATATGCCAATTTCAAAAACCAATGTTTGCATTTGCATAAATGTCTTCATGGCGGCCATCTTGAATTTTCAAAATGGCCGCCATCTAAATCCTTCGAAATCCAATATATCTGCAACCATGTACCCTAAATTCACAATTTTGATGTCTATATCTAGGTTTTCTGGGTCAACGAATGCATTGGTAACATTTATAATAAACTTCAAGTGCCAGAAATAATGTTTTGGTTTATAATTCCCAAAATAATAAGCAATTCTCACACAACATCTGCAAATGTCGCACCTTTTTTCTAAATCAATATTTGTTACAATATTTAACGGTAACAGTAGCCCATAGTAATCCTATAGAGGGGATAGAATGACGATATAGCCCAATGGCCTGTTATCTACGTAATCACATTGTCATCATGTTTATTAATAAACATATTATGACAGAGTATGTATATGGTGAGCGGCGTGTCACAATTTTACAATAATGGATGGCCCAGGGTAATTTTCAAATTCACCAGTAAAAGTAAACTGAAAGCAAATTTTTGCAGAAAAGTTGTTCAAATGATCGTCTGCTCATAGATTTGCGATAAGCATAATCAGACAGCAATAATCTTCAGGATTATCGTTTGTAATCTTGCAATAAGCATTGATCAAATATATTTTGTCATCAAATTTGAGTAAATCATGAGCGATGTACAGCTTGATGCAACACAGGAGTTAACAAACTGGAAGCTATGCATTTTATGCCAGACAGATGCTACTGTTAAAGGACCAATGGTGCAGCATCCAAGAATAGACTCATTTACCAATTTGTTGCAAGCAGTCGAAGAGAGAGCAACATTGAAAGATGGTTCACACATTGAAATTCAGAAAAGATTTAGACTTTGCACATATGGTGACCTATCTTCACATACAGCGGGTTGGCATCGCAGTTGTTACTCTACTGCCACTAACAAAGAAGAAATACGACGTGCACGAAATCGCATAGAGGATGCACTATCTAGTGGGTCTTACATTACTAAGAAACGTGGGATAAAGAGGAAAAGTGCTATTGATGAGGCATCGACATCAACTTTAGTATTTACACGTTCCTCGACAATTCCCCTGTGTAAGGAACTATGTTTCTTCTGCCAGACAGACGATCATAATCAGCAGTTGTTCAAATTACGAACTCATAATGCTGGTAAAGCCCTAAGAGATGCATTGGAAATAGCACAAGATACATCATTACTTACTAGATTAATTAGCTCGCTTTCCCCGTGTGATACACATGCAATTGATGTCCGGTATCACAAGCCATGCTGGAGGAAGCATGTTTTCCACATTTTACGAGATTCAGATACTACAAGAAATGCTGAGAATGATCTCTCCCGGCAAATGGCATGTCTGATTGAAATTATCCATATTGTTGATACACACACCCGAAATGGGGCTTATCTGTCTATGGCTGACATAGAAATAACATATATAAACATGTTTGACCGTAAATCCTTGGACAATCAGGCAGTGGCTGAAAGAGAAAATCCTTTCTGAGCTAAATCATGTAAGATCTGTCCTTCAAAAGGACAGGCGCAAGTGTGCCGTTCTGTACTCGCTAGAAGCATGTGAGGAAGAAATGGTTCATTCTGCGATGTGTGAAGATGATGGTATGGAAGGCATGAATGCGATCTATAGGGCAGCACAGATTGTTCGAAAAGCATCACAACATTCACTAAGAATGATGGTGAACCTGGTTCAGTCCTTGTTTCCATCAATATGGATGACATCCCATGTGAACTATACACACTGATACGATGGATAATGGTTGGACCTGTAGATAGTTTGGATAGCAAAACCAGAGAGTGTCTCATTGATAGAGCAGTGCTTACATCTTGTCAAACCCTCATGTTTGGACTTACATCGGATAGGCAAGTGATGCATAAACCTAAAGCTGCCTCTTCTGAAAAATTCAGATCCCAGCAAAGAAGGGAAAATTCTCAGGTTCTAGGATTGGCATTATCTGTGCATCACGACACCAGGAATAAGAAGATTGTGACTCTTCTTCATGCACAGAACTGTTGCATATCCTACCACCGTACCATGCTTCTAGAAACAGCAATAGCTAACTCGGTTGTCGAAAACATGAGACAATTCAATAATCTGTATATACCACCATTTCTAAAGAAAGGGACATTTGTTTTCTTTGCTGTGGACAACACCGATTTTGCTGAGGATACCATTGATGGTAAAGGTACTACACATGGAACAATTGTTGCGGTCTATCAAAAAGCTTCTGCACCCGGGGATTCAATTGCACCACCTTTAAACATTGGTGATGCAAAGAGCTTATCCATTACACCACAACACACATCTATGTTGCCATGCGTCAAACCAAAGGCTCAACTTGGAATGCAAAGTAATTTTGTGTTGAGTAAAACCGGTGTTGCAGACTCTTATCAGCTGACCCATATGGGTTGGGTCATAGCATCTGTTGTTGCGAGGATGGCTGAAAGGAAAGAGATGTGTTTGGTTCCTGGGTGGGCTGGATATAATTCACTCCTGTCATCAAGTAGATCTCTAACTCTTCTCCCAGAGCTGGCTCATGAATGGTCAACGCTAATGACTGTAATTAAACAAGCACAAACATTGAAGGAGATGGCTGTTGGTAAATACCATCTAACAGTCATTACTTTTTACATGGCCCTGTATGAGAAAGCAGTGCAGCTTGTAGATGTCAACGCCAATTTAAAGAGTGGTGTTATCCCAAGACTTGGTGAACTCCATGTCGTCATGGCTGCTTTGAGAGCTCTCGGTACTTCTATTGAGAATTCCGGAATAGACGAGGTATGGATCGAGGCTGATGTCTTTAGCTCTACCACAACGACACAAATCCTGAAATGCAAGCACTACTCACGTTCTCTTCATGCTCATATATACTTTTACATCGCATTGTGTGAACTAGTCTTCTCGGATGGGACTTTAAATTGAGGTCCCGTGATACAGTGCCTATCACTGTGCGAACGTGAGCTAGGGTTAGGTAGGGAAAAGAAATCTCGGCATAATCAAAGTAAACCGGATGCTGAATGGATTCGTCCTCGGATGGAACCACACAACATACGGATTACAAAAACAAAACAAAATTGTTAGAATTAGAATCTTTCGGACCTTTCGATGGGACTATGGAGGGATGTAACCCGGATGACTGATCGAGTTCGTCCTCGGACGGACACAGTCACCATACGGGTTACCTAACCAATCAAAATCAAACAAGTGCGCGCTGGTGCCTGCTCGGATGATGGCCAGAAGAGCAAATGGGTCCCAGGACCCGAAAGACCCCACAACCCAACCTCCCCACTCCCCACAAAGGGGCCGGTGAGGTCTCTGACCTAAAGCCCCCCCCCCCCCCCCCCCGGGTACATCAGGTCATAAGACCGTACGCACCTACTCCCCCTCCCCCGACCCAGCACCTACCCCATCCCTTCCCCACCCCAGTTAGGTCCAGGTTAGGCCATCGCCATCACCCACGCCCAAGCACGAGGAGCAACAGAAAAGCCATGGACAAGAACAGCAACATGAGACAAAATCGAGAGACAACGATCAACACACACACACACAGAGAGACACAAGCTAATGCACAAACCGACGTCACAAGAATTCACAAGAATTCAACAGAAACCATAAAGGCCAGGCGTGAGTCTAGACCCTAGCATTGGGAACTAGCATATAAACGCCTTAAATATTACAACACACACACACACAACTGGTCTTTGACGAAATCTTCAAAGAGTATCCAAATCTAAGGGATGCATGCATATCAGCTACAGATGACATAGAAGAGGCATGAAGTAAATCAAACCAAGCCAGCCGGGCAGAATCAGTGATGCCGGCTCATAGCAATCTTCTCCAAGTGCTGTCTAATACTGATATGCTGAATCTCTTTCAGACATGGGTGACAAAGAGGTCCCAACATGCGATGTTCAAGTCATTAATGAACTATCTGCACCATGTGGAAACAATCCTCTTTTTTGTCGCAGCATCCCGAAATACTGATCTGCCCCTTCATCTTGAAGCTGGAGAAGCACTGAGCAAGTTATTCTTTGCTTTTGATGGAATCAAATACAAACGTCTTTGGCCAAGATACATAGCAGATATGTATGCACTCAAGCAGAATCATCCAGACACATGGCAAGAATTTGAAACTCAAAACATTGCAGTGACTAAGAATGACATTCCATTCACTTCAATTGGTGCGGATCATGCATGTGAGCATCTGAACAAAATGATGAAAGTGCACTCAGGACTAATTGGAATATCTAACAATGCAAATGTGAGACAGCGATTTTTCCTCGCTGCTCCAGAACTGTCACGGTTATCCCGGGAATTCAAGTGTCAATTTGATTTGCAAGAAGACAAGGTCAGAGATCACCATGACATTGGAGCAAGTACTGTTAAACACGAACACACCACAATCGACAAGATAAAGGCTGCCATACTGACTCATGGTAATCCTTTCGCTGCTGAAAGTGACATGATCTACAACATTATCTCACTTGCTTATGTACCACAAGAGTCGGTACCACAAATCCTGGATGTAGACGAAAGAGGACAGACATTATATGAAGAGTATGTGAAAGAGTGCATTAATGGAGAGGTAAGCCTTTGGGCACCAGTGAAGCGTGAGAAAAACAAGATGTATACATCTGGAAACAAAAAGACAACAGTACGTATTCGTGACAATGCTGTTGATCTCAAGGAAACTAAAGATCTATATGCTAGGCTGATGATTCTCGCAAAGTCGAGTCGAGACATTGATTTGAAGTATTCGATCGGCAACTTTGAATTCACACTGACACCGAGGGCGCTGTTTGCTCCGTGTGGCTCTGTCCTACAGTGCACCGACAAGTCGAAGTTAATCAAGCTCCTGACTGACCTACCACAAACCGAGAGCACAGAGGATTCACTCTTATTAGGTGCAACAGAAGCAACTGCCGTCGCAACTGCCGTCGCAACTAAGGAATCTAGTGGGAGAATCGCAGTTGTGGATGGAATGGTTCTTGTCCAGATGCTGGGAAAGAAACCAGCAACTATTGTGACAGTCAACGACCTTAGTAAATGTTTTAATGACAGGTTAATGAGTCTGACAGCAGGATATGATGAGATCATTCTTGTATTTGATACATATCAAGCAGATTCCCTGAAAAACACGACCAGAGAGAAACGACGACATGGGAAGGATCCAATTAGATATCAAGTCAAAGATGATACCAGTATCAAGCATATCCCTATGACAAGATTTTTATACTGGCGGTATGATCAGCGAACGAAAAGAAGAAGACAAGATTTTTGTCTCATGACCAAACAAAGAATGACCTTGCGCAGTATCTGGCAGAGAAGACTATTGAGTACAATAAAGATTCATCTACCTTGGTCATAGCATCAGCATCAGGCCAGACGATAAGTAATAGAAGCCTACATTTTGAGAACAACAATCATGAGAAAGCTGATACATTAATGATCTATCATGCCATATGTGCAACACAGCGAAATCTTGATACAGCAGAGTTGGTGATTTTCTCTCCAGACACTGATGTCTTAGTGCTGGCAATAGCATATTATGACAATCTACCTAAGAATACGTCTATCTTAATGGTTTCTGGTACCATTAAGCTACGGCCTATATGGAAAACTCTAGGCATGGAGAAAGTAAGAGCATTACCCGCATTCCATGCCTTTACTGGAGCAGACAATATAGGCAGGTTCTCTAGGATAGGTAAATCAACATGGTTAAAGCTTTTCCTAAAGGCAGAGAGCGATGTAATCGACGCTCTGATAACTTTATCGAGAAGCACTGAGGTCACAGATGAGCTACTTTCAACTCTGGCACAATTTGTGTGTGCTGCATACTGTCCAAAGTCTATTAGAATCGAGAACATCCCAGAGTTACGTTCGCATTTATTCTGTAAGCAGCTTGCTGATAGTGAAAGTCTACCGCCTACTATTGGTGCTTTGAAACAGCATGTCCTTAGAGTACAAGTCCAGGCAAATGTGTGGGATCAGGCAGACATTTCACATCATGTGTTGCTGGATCCACTACAGAATGGATACTACAAGGAGACAGGTGGCCAACTAAAGGCAAAAACAACAGATGTTTTACCAGCTCCAAAGTCTCTCATTGAGATGGTTAGGTGTCAATGCAAATCGAATTGTTCCTCTCATCGATGCTCGTGCAAATCCAAAGACTTACCATGCACTGAGCTTTGTCAATGCAGCGCAGAGTGTGAAAATGATGATGACTCAATCGTTGATGTCTCTATATCAGATGATGAAGATGACGCCAATGTTGCTAGGTAGACAGCAACTGATGCAGCACATTGATTGTTGCTTGAATACTTAGATTAAATTGGTGAGATAACTCTGTTACATGCCAAATAAAATTCATCATTGCAACATTATCACAAAAAGTTACAAATTTGCAGATGCTGTCTGTAAATTACATATTAAGTCAGGACTTATCTACCAAAACATGATTTCTGTTATTTGAAGTTTATTATAAATGTTACCAATGCATTCACCGACCCATAAAACATAGATATAGACATCAAGATTATTAATCTAGGTCATATGGTTGCAGATATATTGGATCTCAAAGATTTTCGATGGCGGCCATTTTGAAATTCAAGATGGCCGCCATGAAGACTTTTGTGCAAATGCAAACATTGGTTTTTGAAATTGACACATTAAAAGCTTTCCGAAAATATATAGTTTTACAAATCCCCAAAAATTGTGAACGAAAAAAGTATTTTTTACCCTGACTATAATGTCTGTTATCTCTTACTTGGCTAAAGCATAGTCGCTGAAATACCTGGGTCAGCCCATTATTTTACCAGCTTTGACTAGATATAATCATAATTCAAAAGCATACAAACAAAGTACCAAGGAATGGCTGACGGACACAAGTTGGTTCTGGTTGTCCAAAGATACCATTTCAAGGTGAATTGTGGAATGCATCCAATTTTGCCACTAATCCACCACTGGTAAACAAGTTGACATGGCCAAGGCTCACAGTGTCCGTGTCATCGTGGCTTCCACCGCCATGTTTAATGGGGTGCCTGTGGATGACATTATGGCGGTATCTCAGTGGCACTGTGAGTCAAGGTTCACCAACCATTCTCTGTGTCACCAAAAACTCTCTCGCCTTATTGATTTTGAAAAAATGAACAGGCGTATATAGTATAGATGTTTCCTCACTGTCTCAAAACAGCACATTTAATTATGAGAAACAACCACTTTTCCGTATTGCAACGTTCTTCACCAAGGGGTAAGACGATGTCCCGGGAAAAGATTAACAAGGTCAGTCTTGTGTTGTGTTGTTTCGTTTTTTATGTCACGTTACCCGTTCTAATATGTTGATGGTTTGTGTTTTTTTATGTGGGTCTCCCATGAAAGTATACAAAAATGAAGCCTTTCTTTCGATGTTTTTTAATACTATAGCACTAGTACGTAGAGAGCGTTTAGGGTATTGAGGGCGAAAGGAGGGGGTGGGTGGGTGTGATGAGTGCATATGACAGACGGTCAATACTCCCAACCATCGGTTGTGTTATCCGATGTTCAAATCATTTCCTGGTTGTGTTTTTAAACCCAACTTCAGATGTTCGTGCTTCCAAACACAAAATAGCTTGACTCTTCTGGGAATGAGCTGTTCTTTGGACCTCGCCTCCCTCTCGCCAAATTCACTGACACATTTTGGCAATATCAAAGAGTGTTAGGGAGGTAAATAACTTTTGAAGTGAAATAAACAAAATCACAGATTCTTTTTTCAAGAGAGTTGATACTTACTCCCTAAAACGGACCGGCCTCTCCGCCCCACAGAAGCTCGGTCTTCAGGTTTGCAAGTTGCATTATGTCAGCCAATAGTACAAGTATGAGGAAGTGACAGCTTGCGCATGCGCTATGTTGGGGCTGGCACCCGCCGAGCTGTTAACTTACTCCCTGCCCAGTATGGGCACCTAACTTTTTTAATCTGAGCTTTATTGAGTGAAAGTCGATATTTAGAAATGTCAGAGTGTTAGGGAGGTAAGTATCAACTCTCGTGAAAAAAGAAATCTGTGATTTCGTTTTAATTATTGGAACGTCATAAAGTTACCTCAACCCGGATGCATTCAGACATTCAGACATTTGATGTCAAGGTCATTGTGATCTTGATGCAAAGCTATACTGGCATTTGGAAATGCAAAATACCAAGATTGTTGCCAATGTCCTGTCAGTGTAACACTGGTGTCTTGTCTGTTTATCGGTGTCCAATCTCGGTTGAGCTAATATCTCAGCATGGCTTCACCCTATTGGGATTAAACTTGATCTCTTTTACAACTTTAAGTTTTTCCATTTAGCAAATCATTTACATTTATATTTCAAACTTAACTTAATATTACCAGAACTAATCTAGGATACATGATTCCCTATGCAAAAAGGAAGCTACGGCCAAGTTCATGGTCATCATAGCCGTGATATTTGACCTCTGTCATGTCTGCTTTTTCAACGTTAACTTTTTCCATTTAGCAAATAATTTACATTTATATGTCAAGATTGGTTACTTCTGTTGGAACTAAGCTTGAGCGCATGTAGGCGTGCACGATTATGCAATTTTTAGCTCGACTTTACGAAGTAAAATGAGCTATTGCGATACCCTGCACGTCGTCCGGCGGTGGCGTCGTCTAATTTGCGTTTAGCTCAACTTTTCTGTTTATATCTCAGGTTTGGTTAATCATACTTAAGGCAAACATGGACACATGCCTTCTTATAGTGAACCTGACAAATACACAATTATATTGAGGTTAAAAGGTAAAATATCAAGGTCACTGGCCGTGGTAAAAATATAATTTTTTCAACATGAACGTTTTCCGTTTAGCTCGACTTTTCTGTTTATATCTCAGGTTGGGTTAATCATACTGGACCTAAATTTGGACACATGCCTCCTTATAATGACACTGCATTACAGAATGATGGTTTTGTCAAAAGGTCAAGGGCACTGATATGCATGGCGACCTTCTGTAATCCGTCATCCATCCGTCAATTTAAAAACGCTACTCATTAACCGCTTTACAGATTTCAACCTAATTTGGCTGGATGGACCCTATCGGGGTAGGCCTCAGAATCTTTTATACAGAATTTTGATTGGTAAATTTTTTGGGTTAAAATCTTACATTTTATGAAATACTTATCGGAAATTGTCAAAACCCTGCTCCTCATTAATCGCTTGGCAAATTTCAACCTAATTTGGCTGAAAGGACCCTAATGCTTTTGGTTTCAGAATGTGTATACAGAATTTTGATTTGTCAAGTTTTTTGGTGAAACCGTTAGATTTTATGAAAAATTAACCAGGAGTTGGCAAAACGCTACTACTCATTAACCGCTCAGCAGATTTCAACTTACTTTGGCTGGAGGGACCTTATGCGGATATGCTTCAGATCTTATATACACATTTTTGACTGGTCAAGATTTGTGGTGAAACCGTTAGATTTTATGAAAAATTTACTGGGAGTTGTCAAAGCGCTACTACTCATTAACCGATCAGCAGATTTCAACTTACTTTGGCTGGAAGGACCTTATGCGGATATGCTTCAGATCTTATATACACATTTTTGATTGGTAAATTTTTTGGGGGAAAACCGATTTTATGAAAAATTTAACGGAAATTGTCTAAACGCTACGTGGATTTTATCCAGATTTGGCTGGAAGGGTTCTATAGTGGTAGGCTCTAGAACTTCTATTCAGAATTTTGGTTGCTAAATTTTCTCGTGTCCATTTGAATTTTTTAGCTCCCCTGGCTAGAATGGCCAAATAAGTTTATGCCATTGCAACCATCCGTCATCCGTTTCTCCGGCAACTTTTGCTTTAAAACGCTACTCCTCATTAACCGCTTAGCAGATTTGGACCTAATTTGGCAGAAGGACCCTAAAGAAGTAGGCTTCAGAACATGTATGCAGAATTTTGATTGACCAATTTTCCAGTGGCCATCTTGGATTTTCAGAAAATTTCAGTAAATATGATAAAAGCCTACTCTTCATTTACTACTAGACCGATTTCAAGCAAACTTGGCTGGAATGACCCTAGACTGGTAGGCTTCATGGACTTGTATACAGAATTTTGATTGGTCTATTTTCTTGGCGGCCATCTTGAATTTTCCGGGAAATGTCTGAAAATTGTTTAAAACGCTACTCTTCATTAATTGCTTGGGCAATTTCAACCAGATTTGGTGGCAAGAATACTAGGCTAATAGGTTTCAGAATTATATACAGAGTTTTGATTAGTCAATTTTTTTCGCTGGCCGTCTTGGATTTTTTGACAATTTCTGGAAATCGGTTGAAAGCCTACTCATTAATCATTGGGCCGATTTCAATCAAACTCAGTGGGAAGGATCCTAGAGTAGTATGCTTCAGAACTTGTATACAGAATTTTGATTGGCCATCTTGAAATTGGCGAGAAATCGTTTGAAACGCTACTCATTATCTTCTTGGGCAATTTCAGCCAGAAGCCAGACATGGCTGGAAGGATACTAGTGTGCGGGGTTTCAGAACTTATGTACAGAATTTTGATTGGTCAATTTTTCCAGCGGCCATCTTGATTTTTGAAAATTTGTTAAAAGCCTACTCATTAATCACTGGGCTTACTTCAATAAAATTCAGTGGAAAGGACCCTATAGTAGTATGCTTCAAAATTGGTATACAGAATTTTGAATGGACAATTTTTTTCGGTGGCCATCTTGAATTTTCCGGAAATTGGCGGGAAATAGTTTGAAATGCTATGGCTTATTAACTGCTTGGGCACTTCAGCCAGACTTGGCTGCAAGGATACTAGGGTAGGACGTTTCAGAACATGTATACAAAATTTTGATTGGTCAATTTTTCCGCCATCTTGGATTTTCTCGAAATACATTAAAAGCCTACTCCTCATTAACCACTTGACAAATTTTCGGAACAATGGCTGGAAATTGTTTAAAAGACTACTCCTCATTAACTGCTTGGATGATTTCATTCACACTTGGCTGGAAGGACCCTATGGTGGTAGGATTCAGAACATGTATATACAGAATTTTGTTTGGTCAATTTTTCCAGTGGCCGTCTTGGATTTTCCAAAATCTTTTGGAAATTTAAGACTACTCAATAACCGCTCGGCCGATTTCAACCAAAATCAGCTGGATGACAGACCCTAGTCTGGTACACTTCAGAACTTGTATACAGAATTTTGACTGCTTGATTTCTTTGGGTGGCCATCTTGGATTTGCCGGAAAATGTGAATTAGTTTAAGACGCTATTCCTTATTAACCCATTGGGCAATTTAAACCAAATCTAGCTGGAAGGATCCTATAGTGGTACTCTCTAGAAATTCTATACCGAATTTTGATAGGTCAATGTATTGGTGGCCGTCTTTGATTTTCTGGTCAAATACTTTCAAACGTGTTTAAATACAAATACTTTGGAATTCTTAAAATGCAAATACAAATACTTGTTTTTTTCAAAGTATTTAAATACAGATACAAATACTTAGGGAAGTATTTAAAATACTTGTCAAAAACTTCTTACATGTCTTATAGAAGACCAAAGTATGGTACAGCTGTAACTCTAGGGATAGACAGCCAGACCCTCAAATTTACATGAGCACAGATAATTATAGATACCAAACTAAGGGTGCAAAATGAAACAAGTATCATTTTATGAATGGAAATATTATGTAAGGAAAATATCTATGATATCAGTATCTTATTTTTGACATATTTGTGGATGAAATTATTTGTATACCATATCTATGGTCAAGTTCCACGGGTTAACCATAGTTAAATATAGTTGACTAGATCCCAGCCAAAGTTGAAATAGAAAACTAGCTAGTAAAGTTAGTTAACCAGCATCCTGAATGGATAATGCAAAATTATATCAAATTCAAAATGGCAGATAAACTTAGCTTCCCACTTTTAAATGCACATACACAGTTATGTAAATATTTCAATATCTAATTTAAGCTTGATGAAATTATACTTTCCTGATGTACATCTATGGCAATGTTCTCAAGGCCTATTCCCTTCCCACTATATCTCAAACCGACGCTGTATCATGCTACATGTAACATACTCATTGTCATAGCATCACAGCCCACAAAATAAGACATAAATCTGGCTTTGCTGGCGCGGCTTTCAAGGTTGTGGTTTTTTGTATAACTGAAAATTGTGGTTGCAAAATTGCAATTCCTAGGGGAGAGTATAAGAGAATACATATTGATACAAAACCATGTGATTATTTTTTAAA
The DNA here is from genome assembly GCA_034401795.1 of Chaetoderma sp. LZ-2023a. Taxonomy (NCBI): domain Eukaryota; kingdom Metazoa; phylum Mollusca; class Caudofoveata; order Chaetodermatida; family Chaetodermatidae; genus Chaetoderma; species Chaetoderma sp. LZ-2023a. The sequence continues at coordinate 47,822 of JAVVLW010002138.1, read as the reverse complement.
CAATTTGACTGAGAGTTGTTGCTGCCTATGACTATAACACAGCCAGTCAAATTATTATTTTAATACTCATTAATTTCATGTATATTACCTTTGAAACTCGGTTTTCTAACCCTTGCACCAAGAAAATCCCTGAAAAAAATAAATTCTTCACAGCATAAAACGTATTCTGTTGACTATTTTGAAATACATTTGACTGGAAGAATTAATTTCAAAATATTCATCAGTTTTTCTATATGGTTGCCTTCAAAATGAGAAATTGGGAATTCATCGGTGAAAGGGTTAAAGTTTAGACAGAAATGGAATAACATTAAACAAGGGTTGTTTATTGATTTTGTTTATTTATTTAGATCCTTGCTGATTATTCGTAAGACTATCTCTTTAAACACTTCAAATTCTTGCCAAAGATATTCCGGTTTTTATTTAATTTGAAAACCAGTGTTGCTGTATCCCGCTGCTGTCTAAGAAAAGCAATAATATTTCCAAAATGTACACTAGTATTGCTTCTACAATTAATCTTTTAACATAATTATGAAAAGGGATAATTAACCGCCATCTAAATGAATGCAATGAATATAAAATTCATGATGAAAATGGTTAACTCTCTGGCATAGAGTCATGCAAGCTAGTACAATGGAGGTGTTGTTAATACCTGACCAGCTCTACCTAGGTTGCTTTGAAAGGAAATAATTGCCCAATCCATTACTGATAAGACACTTGAGATTTAGACCAGCTAAACAAGTTTCTTGCTCACAATCTATCACAGGTTTATTCAGTTAACCCTTTAATGGTCAAGCCAACCCAAACTGGTCTCTGCATTGCTCTTGAGTATTGCCCATTTACAAGCCAAGAGAAGACTATTATTGAAACTTTACCACTGGAATGACTGGCTGAGTAAGCAAGCAGTCATTCCAGTGGACTGGGATATATTTATTACCTTTGAAATTTTTTTTTTTAAATTTCGGTATGGATGGGATAGCAGGATTTATTTATTTTATTTATTTATTTATTTAGATGTGTTAATACTATCTGACTCAGTTGTTTTCTGGAAACACTTGTATTCAAATTATACCCAAAATATTCATAACTTTTAATTTAATTGTATGTTTCTGAAATTTCAGAATCCTAAGTTTCATTCCTTTTCACTTGATAACTGGTCCTCCTACTGAAAAGCAATGCTTGTAGGCTGCTGCTGTCTAAGAAAGCAACACTATTTCCAACATCATCATGATCATTTCTTCTGCAAATTTTAATCCTTTGACATAAGTACAAGAAAGGATAATTAAACCCACACACCCACCACATCTAAATGAATGATTTGAATATAAAATTCATGGTGAAGAAGACTCTGGCATGAGTCCTGCAAGCTAGTATAATGGAGGTGTTGTTATAACCTGGCCAGCTCTACCTAGCTTGCTTTGAAAGGAGATAATTGCCCATTCTATTACTGATAAGAATTTGAGAATTAAACCAGCTATACAAGACTCAGTCAGGAAGATTCAGTTAGAGCAGCAGTACAGTGCTGTACATTGGTTTAACCCTTTGACCCTCGAATTTGTTCAGAAAATTTCAAATTTTATTAGCAGATGTCCATTTGTAGAACAAGAGAAGGCTATTTTTGAAATTTTACCACTGGATTGACTGGCTCAGTTTTCGAGCCAGTCATTCCGGTGATAAATTTTGAAAAATAGTCTTCTCTTGGTCTGCAAATGGACATTTCTCAAGAACACTGCATAAGCTGTTTCTGGCTGATATGTGTGTTAGGTTTAAGGAATTATCATGTAACAGCAAACAAAGCCCAGACAGGAACCAAAGTTCATTTCATTCTATATGCATTGATAATGCAGAGTACATAAAACAGAGAAAATCATGTGAATATTTTGAAAACCATTTGACTGAAAGTTGTTGCTGCCTACGACCACAACACTTTACCTCTTTAACCCCCGAATTTGTTCAAGAAAACTTCAATCTTCATTTGCAGACCAAGAGAAGACTATTTTTGAAAATTTGCCACTGGAATGACAAGTCAATCTTCTTTTGCAGACCAAGAGAAGACTATTTTTGAATATTTACCACTGCAATGACTGGCTCGGTTATCAAGCCAGTTTTTTCAGTGGTAAATTGTCAAAAATAGTCTTCTCTTGGTCTGAAAATTGACATTTCCTCAAGACCACAACAGAAGCTGGTTTTGGCTGATTTTGGTGTTAAAGGGTTAAGCTAAGTTATTTTCAAAATATTCTTAAGATTTCACTCCCATTTTCTTTAAAAACAGAAAATTGATGATGACATGTATGAAGTGTATGAAAAAGAAATAATTTCAAGGCAATTTGTAACTATTTATAAAGATTAATTATCTCTATTCTTAATGAGATGTAGTCTTATGTTTTTATAATACAAATATCATACTATTATTGTGTCATATTTTTAACGCTGAAGTCCTAGCAACTACATTTCAAACCATACTATTTATTATTTTGACAAAGATTTCACTGGAGGTTGTTGCTTCTTAAGGCAACGACTATCCAGTTAAACTAATTATAAAATATTCAGCAGAATATGTCATGTAGAGTTACAGCAGATATGAGAAATCTGTATTAAATTTTAATTTGCACTGTGCATGTACATTTGAATGTAAGAATTTATCAGAAATAGACAGAAGTATTTTGAAAAGTATTTGAAAATACTCAAATACATTGACAATATATTTAAATACAAATACTTTTGCCTTAAATACTTTTCAAATACAAATACTTTCAAATACCTGAGAAATGTATTTAAATTACTTCAAATACAAATACGTTTGTATTTGACCCCAGCCCTGGACAGCACTACCGACCTACTTTTCATGGTTCACTGAACATTACAGTCTACAAGCTTGTCTGGGCCATAGTTTTAAGACTTTTATATGTACGATTATGAAACTTGGTATGTGGATGCATCTTATGGAGAAGATGCGAACTGTGTAAAAGGTAGGTCAGCATGACCTACTTTTGACCCACTTTTCACGGTTCATTGAATATTACCGAAAATCTGTATCCAGGCTGTAGTTTTTGGTATACGGGAACTAAACTTGACATGTCGATGCATCTTAGTGAGGTGTGCATTGTATGAAAAGTAGGTCAGGATAACCTACATTTCATGGTTCGCTGGACATTACAGTGTACAAGCTTGTCTGGGCCATAGTTTCAAGACCGTTATATGTACGAAACTTGGTATGTGGATGCATCTTATGGAGCAGATGTGGAGTGTGTCAAACTATGTCAGCGTGACCTACTTTTGACAGTTCATTGAATATTATCGAAGATTTTTGTCCTGGCTGTAGTGTCAGAGGTTTTAGGTATACAGGAACTAAAGGTGATATGTGGATGCATCTTAGAGAGGTATGCAGTGCTTGAAAAGTAGATCAGTGTGACCTACATTTGACCTACATTTCCTGATTCATTGAACAGTACAGAACATGTTAGTCCTGGCTATAACTTCAAGAGTTTATGGCATACTGAAACTAAACCTGGTGTATGGATGTATTATATGCTAAAGGCGTGTTGCATATAAAACGTTGTGACCTACTATGTAGTGATCATCTGGGATAGATCATCTCCCTGTGGGGAGCCGATTGATGTTCCAAACTCTACAGAGTTCACTGACTTGACTCATACTTTCAGCTTGGTGTTCACTGAACATGCATTTGACTTGCTTTTCATGGTTCACTGAACACTACAGAGAATTGTTGTCCAGACCATAGTTTATACAGTGTCCATTGTCTATTTAGCTCAACTTTTCTGTTTATATCTCATACTTGGTTAATCATACTGGTCTCAAACATGGACACATGCTTTCTTTTAAGGACACAGCATCACACAATGACCTTTGGGTCAGAAGATCAGCATCACTGTATGTAGGTATTATTACCATCAGTACTCTGCTTTTGATCAATGGCTTGTCCTCAGCTAAAATATTTATCTTCCTCAGGTCCATTCTTGATTTGAGTTTAATGAGTACAGATTTCTTGAGGTCACCTCGTAGCACACTTAAGAGATTTATGCAATGACATCCTCTCCTGGCTTTATTTTTGCTGGCTCCTAGTAGGCAGAATTCCAAGGCTCTCTGTGCAGGTGTATCTTCTCGCATCCTTAGAACATGACCAAGCATGGACTGTCTTTGCTGGGCGACTTTTACGGACAGTGGCAATGCAATACACATCCTATATAGTGTATCGTTGGAAATTATGCTGTCTGGCCATCGGTGTCCAGTTAGGATGCATAGGTGTTTAAGGTGACACAGCAAATTTGTCTAGAGCTGGCTTTGGAGCTTCCCAGTTATTACAGTTATACAGCATCAACGATACGCAGGTTGCGTTGTATAAACATAGTCATTTTGTCAAGGGCATCTTTGACCTACAAATCCATAGCTTCCAGAAGGACTGGAAAGTTATTTTCCCCATGACGCAGCATGCAACAATGTCAGCAGTACTAGACAGCAGCGAGCCCAGGGTATTACTTTTCCGCCATGGATCGCCGCCACGAAGTGGATCATCATTTTAGATTCATGCTTTGTATATAGATATATATGGGTGAATTTTTAGTTTGCTTGCAGTTATTAGGAGAAGTTCATCAAGGGGTTTCTTTTCCTCGTCTATAAAGTCCATGTCGCCGGCATTTTCCATCTCTAGCCGCATACCCAGTATGGACACTGGAGGGTTTGGTCTTGTGGACGTTTCCTTCACAGATTTCAATGCAGCAGCAAGGTAACCTGTGAAGAGCACATGGGATAGACCATCTCCCTGTGAGGAGCTGATTAATGTCTCAAACTCTACAGACGTGACTGACTTTCAGCTTGCTGTTTGCAAGGCGTAGTCTCACTAGTCGCATCTTCATTGCAACTGGCCTGACGTAGGACATCTAGGATCTTTGAGAGTTTAATTATGTCGAAGGCTTGTGACATCTCGATGCCCATTTTGTGGAAATCCCAGTGTTTGAACATGACTACTGACACACGCATGCATTGAGCCCATACAATGTGCGTGCACCTGCGGCCATGTTTAAAGGCACTGTAACATGATCAGGTTATCGATCTTGTCTCGGATACGGCATAGAGTATCATTGGAGAGGATTTTCCGTATGCTGTGGAGGAGCACAATGGCTGAGTTGAAGCCGAGCTAGTTTCTTGGGCTTGGGTAGCGCGATGTGGGTGCCGTGGCCTACAGCATCGATGGGTGCATAAAAGCTGAATTGATTAGGTTCCTGATTGGTTTTGACATAATGTCATTTGCGTTTTTCAATAGTCCATTGCTCAGAACCTGATGCACGTCCATTTTGCAGCACTGAGTGCTTTCTCATCTTCCACTATTTTACTTGGTGTTAGTCATGGCCTGTGGGTGACTTTTATGGGCAGTGGAGATGTATCACGCATCTTGTACAGTGTATTGTTTGAAATTATGCTGTATTGCCATCCATGTCCGGTGATTGTGTTTAGGTATTTGCGGTGTAGTGAGGTGCTAAGATGCTAAGATTGTGCTATTTTGGAAGTCTGCCAAAATTGGCATATATGTTCATCTATATATATAGAAACTTTTCGGATGGGAAGCCACAAAAAAATGTGTTTGGAACGACATAAATCCGTATAAATTCAAGATGGTCACCACCGCAAAATGATGTCTTGTCTAAAATATGTATATCTCTGCATAGACTTGTCTATCATGATAATTCATGAGATGGCCAATCAAATAACATTTTTCGTGACCTTCAGTCGTCATGTTAACGAGGCAAGGTCAAGGTTAATCACTAAAATCCTAATTTTTGGTAGCAAGGCCAATTAAGACAGATTTGGGTTCTATCATGATAGTTCTTTGGGTGAGCAATTCAATGGAATTGGTTTTATGTCCTTCAGAGGTCAAATCAATCAGCAAAGTTCAAGGTCAATCCCTACCATTCATTAATTCTTACAAGTATCTTAATTATGGATATGCAAGGTTCAGACATGACTTTATATTCAGTCATGGTCCACTTAAATTTATGAAATTGCGTTCATTCCAGATATATTCTTTCACCACCCATCTGAAATGTTTCTAGACATAGAAGGCATTATCATAGCCATCCCACTTTATAATTAAGTTACACATAAAAGTTACTCCATGTTCTTTTCTTTTTCCGGAGGATGCAAGGCAGACACCCACTTTTCGTATGAACAAGATCCACATATGCCAACAAAATGTGTATTCTGTCAAGGCGATAGAGTTGGAGGGTTATTGTGCTGTCCAGCCAATAACACAAAATCTGACAATATAGAAAATGACTGCGGTCTTGCTCCACAGCCTTTTCAATACCTAAATTTAGGTGTTCTGGATCAAGGAGACGGTATATTCTTGACTTTAATGCGTCATGAAACAAAATGGCATTCATCATGCAAAGCCATGATAAAGAAATTCAAGATCAAATGAGTACAGCAGGCCACCAAGAATCACACTGCCTTGGCTCTGATAGACTCTAAATATACACGCAACAAATATGAAACATATCCCACTAGGTTTTTCTTAATTGCACAACAGAAACAAATGCCGAAAATGCATTTAGACAGGTGATGGCAAAAGAGCTGGATCGTCGACTAATGGAATATCCTAAAGTATTAGAAGATGAGCAGCTAATCGTGAGGTTGAGTGGTGGGGATCTGATAGTCCAAGAAATGAAGTACCACAACCCGTGCGAACTCGCTATGCCCATGAGTGACTGCTACTCTGTATGCCGAGTATCGACTATCACTTGCACCTGAGGATGCCCATGATTACATTGACACCTGGACTGCAAAGATGTCTACAGTCTGGAGATCCTTACTTTGGTGTTCACTCGTTCAATCAGAGAGGTGAAGTTCACCATTTACAAATCAAGCCTGACTGGACTTTACGCCCTGGTTCATAATGTCACTATGCTAGATGGGTGCCAGTGCACATCCACGACACTGTCACACTATCAAAGTTGCATCTTGAGGTAGCATCTGAGTTTGACAATGGCACTTCATAGTCAAGAAAACTGAGCAGTGATTTTTGAACTTGACAGTTGATCAGGCTCATAAGCAGAACAACATAACAATCAAGGAGGTGGTGGTGTAATCAGGCAGACACACGATGCTGAAGCTCTCAAGCGGTAGTCTCTTGCTTCACCAGAGGTCGTGCGCATCACTACCGATTTCGAGGCATCCATTGATTGCACCAGTGCTACAGGACAAACAACCCTGAAGCCACATCATGCACAAACAAGTGTTCCAAAAAAGCTTATCAAAGATGTCAGATCATTGGAGCAAGTGATCACTGCTACGTGCAATCGCTTTGCAGTCAATGACAAGGTTATCTGCCGCTGACACATAATGAAGGTCCTCCTAGAAGCAGCAGTTCTATGAATACAAGAAGCAGGCTTGCAGAAGTACGAGACGTATGTCAATGATAGTCTGATGGCACATACTATCTCATATTCCAGCTAACCGAGACGAACAAGCTACATCTCATTTCCCCTACAACCACCAGACAAGTCAAAACAACACAGGAGAAGGCACTCCAAGACACTTGTTTTCAGCTAGCCCAAATATATGTGGCCAGTGAGGTACGTGGATGGAAATTCCGACAAATTATTCTCGCATGAAAACCAGATGCATCCCCCATTTCTCAGTAAAATGGGAATCTCTGATCAAACATGAAAAATGACATTGTCATTGTTCTTGAGAAGTCACCAAACCCCACCCCAATATTACAGAATCAAACTGTCAATGTGCTGTTAATGGATGGGGCAGCACCTGTCCATTACCTGCCAGCGGATAGGGGCAAAACATTTTCTGACTATATGCATGGAAAATTCTTCCCTCATCTGTCAGGTGCTTGATCACCACCTGCCCGTGGATATAATCTTTGATATCTATAAAGAAGACAGCTGTCAAGAAGGGGTGTGAAATACCAGCGGAAGAAGTGTGTGCATCGAGGCATCCAGAAATATACCTTTGTGGAATGTATGTATCATTACTGTATTCTGCGGCTGTAGTAGTAAAAACATCCTACAGCTGTAATCAGTCCCTCCCCGTTTTTTCCCACTGTGTCTTGTCCTCAGCCATTAATCCTTAGCTTCCTCAGGTCCATTCTTGACTTGAGTGTAGCGAGTCCTGCTTTCTTGAGGTCACCCGTAGTATGCTTAGCAGATTTATGCAATGATGTCCTCTCCTGGCTATGTAGTTGCTGGCTCCGAGTAGTGCGAATTCCAAGGCTCTCGGTGCTTGTGTCTCTTCTGGCATCCTTAATCCTTAGCACATGGTCAAATATGGATAATCTTTGCTGGGATACTTTTATAGACAGCGACAACGTATTACACATCTTGTATAGTGCATCGTTGGAAATTATGCGTAGGTGTTTGCGGTGGCAGGCATCGAGTTTGTCTAGGGCTGCCCAGCTGTTACAGTTCTATAGCATCAAGGATACACAGGTTGCATTGTATAAACGTAGCTTTTTAATCAATGGCATCTTTGATCTACGAACCCATAGCTTTCAGAAGGACTGGAAAGCTATGTTCCCCATGACGCAGCGTGCAGCAATGTCAGCAGTACTGCAAAGCAGGGATCCCAGGATTTTGCTTTTCCTCCATCATTCGCTGCCACAAACTGGATCGTCATTTTCTTTAGTTTCATGCTTTGTAGATAGGTATGTGGGTGACCTCTGTTTTGGATTCATTCATAGAGATTCTCAATTTTTAGTTTGTTTGCAGCAGTAGTAGGGTCGGGATTAAAATGATACCACCTCCCTCCAGTGGCCGCCGTTCAGCGATCCGTGGCCCCCACTGCCCTCTCAATCCATGGGGCATAGGAATTTGAGACATCGGCCACACAAATACATACAATGCCCCATGTATCTAAACGGGATGGCTCACAGAAAAAGGTGGTATCTAAACCCAGTCTAAACGCAGGGCCCTGCCCCGCTGCGATTCGCGGCTCCCACCACCCTCTCTCCGGTGTAAACAAAGTTTAAACACAGTTTAAAATGCATTAGGCCCAGGCCCACGCCCCGGCGGGGCCCCCACCCATACGGGACGGCCATTGCACTCTGTGTAGGCTCAGACAAACACGTAGTCTCTGCCAGAGTCGCATCGGCATGATGGAACCACCCATAGTGTCTTCCATCTACCTTGACAACGCTCACCTGGTAGGATGCTAAAGTGCTTAGCATTTGCACCACGGCAGACTCTGGCATGTTCACATGTTACGCAGAGAATCTGGTGCTGAGCAGGTGTCTCCAGCAGACAACCACGTCCTACCCTCTCCACACCATAGAAGTGGCAGACAGACTCGATCTCTTCACATGGGTGAAAGTGGTCGTAAATGTTTCTCCACAAGGGGTCGACCCAAGGATTGTACTGGGGGTCATCCCGGAAGTGGGCCCACTTGGCATCCAATATCATGGTAGTCTCAGCGCCCTGTGCCACTGCTATAGACGCCAGCACGAGCTGTATGATGAGAATCATGGCTATACATGAAGAGTTAAACTGAACAGAGTGAACCCCTCGAGAAATGTCTATGCCAGATCGAGCCCTGTTCCATCTGGATAGATAGTGGTCTTCGTCCCCTCAGGGGCAGGGGCTAGCTGCTTCACTCTGCTGCCGGCTAAGAAACGTAGCTCTAGGACTATACGAGTCGTTTGCGGGCTAGTGAGTCCGACTCGCTGAAGAAGTTTAACAGGAACCTTGGCTCTGGAGACATGTGACACACCATCTATCCGTAGAATGCCCTCCTGGAGGTTAACAGCTACTTCTGGTCCATCGAATGGATGACGCAGCAGGAGCTTTCCACCTGTAACCCCGATCCGGTGACCCACCCTCGTCAGGGAGATACCTTCACCGATGTAGGTGAGGAAGGATGATCCCCGATTGTAGAGCTTTCGAACTGTCCCATCCCTTTTCACAACAGTAGAGAGGGGAGTAACCTCTATGTCAATGACTGCGGGAGGCCTATATAGTGGCCAGTCACTAGCAGGTCCAGCGCGGTACCACACTTCAGTCTTCTCAAACATGAACTGCAGGTTTTTGCCAGGGTCAATAGCAGACCACCATGTGTCATCGGCGGGACATTGCTCGAATAGGGTTTGACCAGATGAAAGCTGAGGTCGTCATTTAGGGTCTTGATGTCTGCCACCTCTGTATCCGAAAACCTCAATCAACGGCTCGAGGATGTACTTCCTCTTCGGGAAATCGTACCAAAACACAATCTTGTAGCCATCTATGTTGCGACCCAGTTGCTCCCTCGACACATCCTTGAGGTCTGTGAGCAGCTCCACCACATCTCCACCAATGGGGTGGAGGGAGAATGCCTTTGAGTTTGCTTCGTACTGTAGGGCGAATGACTTGCCATCGCTCTCTTCTACCTTGGCAGCATCAACTGCGTACACATCTGCCAGGTCAGCAAGACCAGTCAAGTGAGCAAATATGGGTTCCATAGCACGCTATAGCAAGGGTTTAAACAGGAGATATAATCATGATGATTGTCCGACTGCTGCTCTCCGGTGGTGAGAACGTAATCACACCCTCTCTAGAGGGGAAACGGGTGGTACAGTACCATGTAGAATGGGTCCTCTTCGAGGTGCCCCAGCGGGGCACAACATACATACACGCCTATGTGCTACATCAACCTCCGGGCAGTGCACACAGCAGCTCACTGGTAGAAATCGGCCGGGACGTGATAGAGTATCTCCCAGGTGCCAAGTGCAACCTATGGAAAGCTATCAGTCCTAGCCTGTTCACACCTGTAAATCACCTGTTTGACAGCCCCTCCATTGACATACATGCCAGCACGGATGGGATATCGGACACCCATTTAGAGTTTACACTCTTATTACTCATTGACTTGACGACATGATATCACACCAGGAATATCTGACCTTTGCCAAGATGATGAACCCGATAGAGGGTTGCCCCTTCATGATCCCTGCACAGATAAAGGCCTTAAACGAACAGATGCTCGCACAGCAACAGACCTGTCAACAAGAAGGAGAGCGACTACAGCGGGAGAGCTGGTATCAACAGGCTGCCAGCAAGGCAAGGAGGCGAAGGAACAGTGAAGGTTCCCAATACTGGCAGGCCCTTCTGGAGGAGAGTAAGCAGGACGCAGGAGTCTTGACAGACGATGATGAGCCAGATGTCTTCACAGACGAGGGTGAGCCAGATGTCATACAGTGGGAAGAGGAGATGGCACAGAAGTGTAAGACCAAGAAAGCCATCCAGCGGTGGACCTACTATCTTGGTCATAAGGTGAAGTTCCCGATGTCACGTCTCAGAAAGCTACTGGCACCCGGCATCGTGCTAGATGACCACTTTCCAAGCGATATCTGTCTCGACACTAAAAAGCTGGCATGGTTCGCGAGGCTCTCCAAAATGAATCCTTCTATGACTCATGAGCAGATTCTGCAGGTGATGCAGGTTTAATCTCCAGGTAAACTATGGCAAAATCAGAGTGGTGGAAGCAACCAGAACTCTACCCCTCCCTGTCTGCTGACGAGGGTGGTACCATCCATTGCTGGTGACTCCAGCAGATAGATATCATCAGGTGGAATCTCGTCCATGAGGCAGAAAAGTACAGCAGAATGTGCAGGCGATATAAGACGCGCGTACAACCACTGCCGCGGGTGTGATTGGAGCAAGTGCTGGCGTGGCAGCGGTGGCCACTCTCGCTACAGGGGTGGGTGCCATCGTCGCCATCCTGCTGGGTGGCGTGACACTAGCCACCACTGTCTTGGCCACTGGCTTGCTGGTTGGGCAGCGGCAGATCACAAGGAGGCTGGAGAAGCATGCTAAGTATGTGACACTGGCACAGAGTATGCTACGGACTATTGATGAGTCTGTCAGCAAAGCTCTCGAGGATGGCCAGGTCACCGATGAAGAGTACCGCCATATATTGAAGGTCCAAGCCCTGTACCGCACAGAGAAACCTAAAGTGCGACAGCAACACCTCAAAGGCTCCAGCAGGCAGGTTGATATGGAGGAGCTAAAGAACGAGATGTTACGCCGAGGTCGCCTCGCTGGTCTCTGGAGTCGAGACGACTACAAATAGTGTGCTGCCTGTATGGTAGCTTTAATAACACCAGTATAGATGGCCTTCCCACTGAACCTCACGACAGTCATCCGGAGCCAACAGCCCCTCCTGGGTACACCCTGGACTGGCCTGAGAGGTATGTTGTCTGATATACCAGAGCTAACACCGTTCTCCATCACAGTGGATGGACGGTCCCGAACCAGCTTCTCCGTCAACCCACGACCGCTGACCAACCAACACATCACCATCAAGAATGCGAAGCAAGCTCATACTTGGAAGGCTACTCCAAGCCTCTCATACTGGAATCAGCAGCTGAACTTTGCCGTGTGGTGTGCCACTGCAGGATGTGGAGTACGTTCCAACCTGCTTCACTCCTATTCTGGTACTCCTGAAGCTGTGCTCATCGCCAGCTGTCTCAGATTCCACATTTACTTCACGGTGCGATGAATCCTCCATGAGCTGGGTGCAAGCCTCCCTGATATAAACGACTTCGACCCACAGCTCAACAGTCATAGCATCTCAGCGGCCAGCAGACTACAGAGAGAGAGTTCAGCACTCACCCAGACTATCAGTGGCATGGTGGTGACAACAGCAGTCTAGGGGTTATCTACAGTGACCCGAGACGTGACTACTCAGGATTCCCCTATCGAACCCACCGATGAGCAGGCCATCGGAAGACAGCGACATTCTCGTTCGATCCAGACTCTGACCCTGGAGCGATGGTGCAAAATATGCACATCACTGGCTTGCGGCAGGACTATCCAGATGTGTGGAAGTACTTTGTCCCACACACCACCTCAGGCCTCACACCAGCAGGGATCGTTCGGATCAACCAGTCCCTGGAAGTACTGTGCTACTGCCTCCTTACAGAACAGACCAAGCTGTGTCATTCCATAGATGGTGTCAGCGGAGCAGAGGTCCAGGCCATGTTCATCAGTCGTGTTGAGGATATGATCATCGTGGCAGACCCCAGTAGTCTTATTGCGAAGTTCCAGCAGGCATTGCAGAAGGCCTGTCGCAAACTTGACTTTGCTATTTCACCGCACCTATGGTTGATTCCAAGCAACATGATCATGAACATCGAGGACCTCCAAGTCAGGGACTATAACAACATGATAGTCGAGGGGAGTTACCCCGGTGTCCACTTCGGCTTCAACACTGATATCAACGCACCTACGTGTAGTATGGGCATGGCAGCACATACAGTCGTTCCGACCCTGACACTGCAGCCAGTCGACACGAGGCTTCCCATGGCAGCTCCACATAAAGGCGTTCCGACCCTGACACTGCAGACAGTCGACACGACACCGCTTCCCGTGGCAGCTCTATGAGTGGTGTCAGGCCTAGCTATCGTGGTGCTCGGGATCAGCCTACTCCGCCGCTAGCAAATCAGCTATAAGACTATCCTGACTCTCTACAGTAGCAGTGGGGACCACGGTGAGAGACTGAACCAGCTTGGCATGCCCTACAGCCCCTATACACGCTGTCAACATGCACATCCAAGGGTTGGATGGTTCCGCAGCGCATCCTTTTTCCAGCATGTAGTATCGCAGAGCCTTGTTCTGCTCTGAGTCAGGAGAGAACATGGTGGGATGCAACTGCTGAAACACATCTGACAGATACTCCCGATCCTTGTAGAAACCTTTAGCTCGCACTAGCTGCTCAACGATACTCCCACCCATGATAAGGTATTCGAGGAAGCAGATCTGTCCCTTACCAAATCCTAGATGGAGCTTCACAGCTGTCAGCTCCTCTGTCAGCTCAGCAACAGAGAGCTGAGCGAGCTCATCTGGGTTTTCTTCTTGTAGTCCTTCAACTCCCTCCGGAAGACATCATAGTACTTCTCGCATAGCGTGAGCCCGGACATGTTTAAGATGTCTCAATAGAGAGATGAATATTCCTGAGTACCAACCCAGACACCTGGCAGATGCAGACTGGGAAGATCTTATATTTAACCGCATTGTATACTCAGTGCTTAAACAATGACGTCAACGGTACAGATCACGAAGCAACTGCCCGAGAGCCAGGTGAGTCTTCAGAAGGTGAAGAACCTGCCGCGAACCAAGACACAGAAGTTACTGACCAAATCAAAGCCTCTGGCAGTCCATGGCGCCAGTAACGTGGCAGCGAATGTGGCTGTGGTGAAGATGACAGGTGGAAATGAGGTTCTTTCTGCCGCCACTGCGGCTGTCCTCCTCGCTACAGTGGTGAGTGGGGTGGCCGGACACTGTCTCGGAATAACTCACCCCATCCCAAAGATCGCCATCGGTGGTGCCTCCTACACTGCCGCCGCCGAGATCATGGGTGAACGTGTTACACTAATGGAGGCCGCGGTTCTAGGGCTAGCAATGAGTGCAATGGCTGAGATCATCGTCGCTTATGTCTAAAACCTCTGAATAGTGAGAGATTGATCACGAGACCACTGCAGCATATGAGGCATGGCGTGCCGGAGGGCGGTGTGTAGCCCATAGTCGAGCACGTGGACTGAGGATTGCCAATGCCCGGTAATGCTGGACCACCCACAAGGCGTGCCCCTGCAGAGGGCCAGTACCCTGAGCACTGCTACCTATTCCCTTGGCTGACTGCGGGGTCCTCCTATGCCCAACTATTTCACTGGGGGTATGACTAGTAGGGTTAAGCCGTCTGTATATAGCACTATGACTCTGTCACTCACAGACCTAGAAAACAAAGAGCTAGGCGATCTTGCTGACTTGGGCGAGGCATGCCTCGGTTCAGAGGACACTGTTGCCCCTATCTCCTTCCTAGACTTTGATGAGAAGGGAGACACGCGGGAGATCCGAGGTATCAGCCCAATCCGAGATCTCATTGGGAACACTGATACGGTAGGACAATCAGCCATTAACAAGGCCAAGACTGTATACAAGAGGATGGGCATCAAGGAGAGGGCGACGATGCGAGGTATGCTCGGCGTCGTTGAAGCTGGATCCATCAAGGTTATGGATGAGCCCTTTGGACAGGACCTGGTTAAGGATCTCCTGAAATCGCAAAGCTCATTCCAACAGGATGGAGAGAATCTCAAGGTAGGCACCATCGGCCTGAGCAATATCACTGTCGATGGCAAAAATGGTGCTACCGCCAGCCTCCAGCTACCAGAGGTGAAGAAGTCAGGGTTCTTTGGTTTGCCGTTTAAGACCACAGAATAGTCATGGCCTCCCGTACATGTATCATACAGATACTGGATGTACTAGACACTGTGGGTGCTGACACAGGCCCTCTACGCTATCTTCTCAGCTGCTGCTGGGATTTCATGCTTGACGCCTCCATCGCATCCTTCGTATCCACCAGAGGTGCAGGATTCCCCGCTCTGCAGGCGAAAGAGCTGGTGCAGGAAGTACTGCCATTTAGTCTCCCAGATATAGACGAGACTACCGCCGACCAAGTGCCAACCATCCTCCGCACGCATGTCTGTACCATTCGACAGTAGCCCGGCCAATGCTGGCCAGGTGGTGCTGATGATCATTGCCCCATCAGGACACAGGAAAAACATCTTGCTGCGGGCTCTCCTGGCCGAACATCTACACTTTCAATACATCCTTCTGGTGTCTGACTACACCGCTGAGGCGGTTGACAGTAATGATCAATGGTACAATGGTCCAATCACCAAGACGCAGAACCTGCAAGCACTGATGGAGAAGCTGCTGGCAGCCCGACTGACAGACCACTTGTTCTAGTTATTGATTACCATGAAATGGACTAGAAGACAGTCACCTACCTCAGCAACATCACCAGGTGCATCCGGCACACAAAGATAACTGTCTTCATCCTCTTTCAGAAGTACACTCGCGAGATCTCACCGGACATCTGCCACAATGCCCAGTTGCTATGCTTTAGCTCCAAGTGTGGACGTGCCCTGCTCGATACCACATACGACAGCCTAACCCTCAAGGAGGACAAAGGGGACTTTATCGCAGGTGTACAGAGGGCAGCTGATCTGTACCGCTTCATCTTCAGCAACAAGGAGACAGGTGAGCTGTCACACTTCAAGCCATCTCTGGAAAAGGTGCAGACCTTCACCTACAAGCTGAATCCAGCCAGGAAACTAGCCTGCTCTACGTGTCATCGCTGACAGACTGTCGCAGCTGCCACAACTTTTTTTTAAATTCATCAAAAGGCTGAGGAACTTCGTCAGAGGTCTCCGCTACTTCGTCAGATGATTGAGGACCTTCATCAGAAGCTTGAGGAACTTCGTCAGAAACTTGAGGAACTTCGTCAGTTTCGTCAGAAGTCTGTTGCTGAAACTATCCACTGAGGGTCAGATTCTAGAGCTTCTCTTCTTCTGGAACTTCTCACGGAAGATCCACTTTGTCCATGCGCAACGAGCATCTGACTTGTGAGCGGATTTGATGAGGTAGTCCTGGTAGTTATCTGGGAATTTCAGAAATGCTGGCAGATTACTCTCCAATCTCCTGCACCTTCTTTCATTGAAGATGTGCTCAACAGCCTCCTTGCGTCCAACAGTGAGCCCCTCCTGAGTACCGTCAGCATGACCGGTGTCATGGCTCTCCGCTACAGCGGCACTGTCCTTCTCCCTGAAGTAGTTATTTGCTCCAGACTGAAGGCTATCCAGCATATCTCGCTCTTCCTGGCTATGGAGGCTAAATATGGCAGCCCACTTCCCGACCATAAGTAGATCTTTGGGGTCGACCCTCGCCTTTTGGAGAGCTAGAAGAACAGGACTGTTGGTTTGGGCCACAGGAGGTAGGTCGAGTGTCCTGTCCTGGGTGCTGTCAAACTTCCGGTAGAGTATCCGAGTCAGGAGTTCTTTTGTACTATGAGCTGGCACTCCTTCCTCTATGGCGGCCAGTATCTCCACATCAGATGGAGGTGTGACCTTGGCTCGCTCGTGGATAATGTTAATGTCACGAAGCAGTCCTCGGACCCTGGCACAGTGGGACAGTGCACGCCATGGCCATGACTGTCATGACGACCGGCTGCTGTCCTGCTGCCTATAGACAATCTGCTGGAGAACTTTACAGAACATGACAGCCGTTTAAAACCTCTATATACCCAAACCTTAAACATGCTGTAGTATGTGCCACATCCAGATGGGGACATTGAACCCGTGACATCGCACCGCACTGATCCTCGGAAGGACCGCCTGATGACCATTTGACCCAGTATACACGATGAGAACCCATTGTCCACTGCTGGGAAGTACATCGACTTTGCAATCTCGGCACAGATCGACGAGATCAAGAGCATGACACTCGAGTTCAAGCTTCAGAGCACCACAGAATGGACGGTAGAGTTCCCGCAGGTTCTGAACAGGTGGGAGATCGTGCAGAGCAACAGCACCATGGACACCACCTATGTGAACGATGAGTACCAAGTCCTAGGTCCGCTGGCTCGTGGACCCACCTTCTATGTGAATAGAAAGGGGTACTATGCTGTGGGGTGCAATGAGGGGTTCACAGAATTCGAACTACAGGTAGGTGTCGAGATGCCCATGGCAGTTCCACTCTTAACCCTCCTCGAGAACACACACGTGAATCCGGCTGCCATGCAGGATAGGTTGTTCCTCTGGGTGTTCACTGAGCAGCTCGCAGATGTGATGATGAATGCTCCAAGACTTCATGTCTGACATAACGAGAATGACCAGAAGGTGAAGCAAATGGGTTCCAAACAGTGGATCGTGCATGTGGAGCGAGAACACCAGCAGGTCCAAGCCACAGC
The DNA here is from genome assembly GCA_034401795.1 of Chaetoderma sp. LZ-2023a. NCBI lineage: Eukaryota > Metazoa > Mollusca > Caudofoveata > Chaetodermatida > Chaetodermatidae > Chaetoderma > Chaetoderma sp. LZ-2023a. The sequence continues at coordinate 30,083 of JAVVLW010002138.1, read as the reverse complement.
TAACTAATGGGTAGAGCTGACATTGCATTGTGGTGTATCGGACTGTTCAGAAGGGAGGAGTCATCCAGCAGGCGGATAAGTTAGACGACTTCAAGCTTCTGGTTGCTGGGACCAATGTTCTTGGTGAGGTACGCAAGCTGGCTGATTGCCAACTCTACAGACAGAGAACTAAATCATATGCACTTCTGCGCCTAACCAGTGTAAGCGATGACCTCGAGTCAGCACTCGAGGGCCGTCACCATCTCGGGGGCAGGGACATCCCACCTAATCATGGCAACCGGCTCAGCTTCAACATCGGAAACCTCATAGCTGGGACTCGCTCATTAGGTGTGACGGTACATTACTTTGGCTATGCTAAGGTATGCATGTCGAACACATCAGGAATTCAGCTTGAGCGTGCGTAGAGCATGACTCCTGTCGTCACAGCTGCAGCTGCCACCACTACTATAAGCTATGCTGTCTTCTGACCTGCCGTTGCTTCATAGTCGCGTGTTGGCTCAAATATTTTTACAGCCTCGTAGTACTCATCGAGACTCCCATCTGCCTCTTTGATGCTCTGGATGGCCTGAGCACGGAGTTGTCGTCGGCGTGCCTCCACCTGGTGCATATGCTCGAGTGCTTTGCTGTACTCAACCTTCTCCTTAGACATCTTCTCCATCGCCTGGTTATGATGCTTATGCTTGACCTCTGCCACCTTCTAGTCCCCAGTTCACTAAGGCAAACACACCCGCATTCAAGATTGCGGATGCCATGCTATAGACTACAGTTTAAAGCTACTATAGAGCTGTACCCCAGCGATGCAATGTATGAACCATAGCCTTATGAAGATCCAGTCGAGGATATAGATGACGAGGACTATGAGGAGGACTATGATGAGGAGGATTTTGATGCAGACTACGATGTCGGTGGTGAGTATGATGATGTAGAGCCTGAATCCCGCAAGTTAGTGCACAGAGCGAAAGGAATCTATTGCACTTACGTAAAAGGTTCTATCGGTCCGCTGACAGCAGTTGGGGCTCTGATCACTCTGTTCACAAGGAAGGATGGTGAGATGGTCCGCAAGATCGCCAACAATGCTCTCCATGGTGTGGAGAAGATTTCTGAAGCCCTACCAGCCATCACCTCAGGAGTAGGTACGTTCTTCGGAGTTACAGGACCTTGGCTACCGTACGTTGCCATAGCACTCGCGGCCATCTGGGCCGCCGAACATTTAATCTGTGCTATATAAGGATGGTCTGTACAACCTGGTCAAGTCCCTTAACTGGCAAGCCCTTGTCGATAAACTACCGTTCAGTGAGGACCCAGCAGAGATTAGACGCCAGTGTATGGAGGTGTTTGAGGAGGTCTTAAGTGATGGTCGAATGAGTAACGGCCATCTGTTCGTCTGTTTAGAGTTCACCCAGGCTGTGTGTGACAGGACGGGAGTGGACATCAGTGATGAAATCCGGGAGTTTATCAACCGTCTTTCTTGAGGAACTCTACTATCAACCTGGTGGATATTACCGTAAGCCCCCTCAACTACTCGAGGCTGCACATCGCAAGGGCCACAACTTCACATTGGAGACAGTTAGCCAGTGGCTCAGCCCCCAGGCGATGTGGCAGATATACAGACCTCGTCCACGGCACATCAGGCATTCCCATTTCGATGAAACTGTCCCGAACAGAGCTCACCAGGCAGATATTCTATTCCTTCCACATGACTCGGTTGGTCATAAGACCTACAAGTATGCCCTCACCTTCGTCGATGTCGCCAGCAGGTACAAGGCTGCAGTACTACTCACAGACAAGTCAGCTGGCCAGGTGGCCCAGGCATTCCAGGGTGTCTACGAGGCTTCGGAAAATCCCCTCCAGTAGCCGGAATTGTTGCAGGTGGATGAGGGTAAGGAGGTCAGAGATGAGACTGCAGCTCTAATGCGGAAACACGATGTGGCAGTTAGGTGAGGCGAGGTAGGGCATCACCGTACCCAGGCTATCGTTGAGTGGTGGAATTGGACACTGGCAGAGAGACCAATGCCCAGGTTACTAGGCTAATCGGGAAGAAACAGGTAGAGGCTATCAGACACTCTGCTGTTGCCAGTCACAGCACTAGAGGAGCGAACAAGGGAGAGGAGTGCCTACCACCTGATGCTCTGGTTCGGTACCTGTATGAGCCTGGTGAGCTAGAAGGTGGTCATGGGCGTGCAACAGATCCTAACTGGTCAATAGATGTTCACAGGCTTGACAGATATGTGGAGCCGGAGGGGAAGCCTACACTGTACTACCTGGTACGCCAGCACGGAGTGCCTAGGCGACCAATTGTCGTAGAAGAGCTTCAGATAGTCCCTGCAGAAACACAGCTACCACCACCTAGGGTGCTAACAGCTCTTCGATGATACTCGATGGGCTCGGTATGGACACCATCTGGCAGCACATGGCGCTTATCATAGTAAGTGGAGTCCGACTTTTTCCTGCTCATATGTCACCATACCCTGGTTGCGCATGCGTAGGCCTCAGTTTTAGCTCTGTCCACCCTGCCATGTAGGGCACTGTAGACCCTCTGCCAAGAGACCTCATTCTGCCGCTTTGACATTCCCTTAGCCGAGCACTTACTTGCAGCTGTGCTCTCCACGTAGTAGCATATGGAGCAGAGAGCGATACCACGAGAGCCTTCGAACTCGAGCTTGAACAGTCCCGAAGTCCGTCCAGACCATTTGTCCCAAGCTAGCCAGCCCCGCTTATGAGCCTGGTACTCTGCTCGCATCTCAGGGCGAATGACGTCATCGCGGTTGGAGCCTGCTATAGCGATATACGCGGAGTCAGTGTCCATCTGCAGGTACTCAAAGATGTCACGAGCTACGTAGCGATCGAGGAGGTCGTAGTAGAACTCCAGCATTTGCAGCTTCGCGAGCTCATAAACAGCTATCCCCACCTGGAAGGGGCCTTTGAATAGTGATTCTCGGCCTGTGACTCTGGAGCTCATATGACTCACCGATCTCCTCGATATCTTCGAACCATGCACTACGCAGGGCCTTGTCTACCACGCGCTCATCCATCATGAAGCTGGAGTTGCTATGACGTTCTAGGGCCTCGATGAGCTTCCCATAGGCACTGTTGCCGAGGAGTTTGAAGCGATCTGCCAAGGGCACCTTTGCTCTTATCTACTTCTCCCGAGCGGCGGGCCTCCATAACATTCTCCATGAACCACTCAAATGGGCGCTTGGCCTCATAGTCTATGGTGCGCTATACGGCAGTGATCTCCAGGCCATGGGTTATATACCACTTGAGTGTCGGTGCGTACAGCAGCCGCTTCTTGCCAGAGAGGGCACTGACCAGCTTCTGGGTGGTGGGATGCTTCCTCCCTGTTCGCCCTAGATATGCCAGCATCTCAGAAGAGATTGCCTCTACCGGGATCCTGCGGTTATAGAAGAGAGGAGGCATTTCCTCGAACTTTGCCCACAGAGTCTTGGGGACCTCTATATCCACCTCAGCACACCCACACCAGCTGTCTGCTAGGAGAGTCTCCTTAAAGCTAGCTACACCACTAGCTCCGGACCAATGGCACACTGTCTCCTTACCACATGGCACCTCTTTGGCCATCGTTGACAGGTACAGAGCATTTGCATGTGCTGAGCGGTTCCACGTAGGAGGTACTGCAGTGACACACCTGGGAGAGACACCACGTCTTTGAGGATGTCTATTTCTCATTCTGTGTAGAACTCCCGCATCAGCTCTAGGGCTTCGATGAATGGACTGACGTCCAGGTTGTTGTAGTATTGCAGCCAGTAGGCAAATGTCCGCATTCCATGCTCGCTGAATGTCTGGTTACACTATTCCCACTCTGATCGCGTCAAGAGGTAGCCACCCTTGAGCTTAGCTGTTCATGCAGAGTAGTCCGGAAGCCCTGGATAGTTGAGCTTCTCATGTGTCAAACCATTCATACGGGAACCAGCTCTTCTGCTGCGTACACCCGTAAGCTTTGACCCATACCTTGTACAAGACTCGTGGGCTGAGGTAGTTCAGCACATCGAGAAACCGTAGCTCAGGTGCTATGAGGAACATGGTCTGACTAGCCTTCTTGGCGACTTTCACCGTACCTGTACTGTCAGTCAGCTCATCGACAAAGTACTTCTTGATGGGGTTCAGGTCATACCGCTCAGAGTTGAACCCCAGTACAGGCACTTGGTCACACCACTCGTTGATCAGTCGCTGCTGTCGCCTTGGGAGCCTGTCCAGGTCTGTTGGTATGTACTGTGCGTTAACCCTTGTCCGGATTAGATATGCTCGCAGTTGGATCACCAGCATGAACTCTCTGATCAGTTCTTTGGGGTCAGAATTGCAGAGGTGAGTGGGCTCACTCGTGGCGCCATCTAAGGAGCAGCCAACTGACACAGAGATAGGTATGTGAGTACTCTCGATTGTGAGAGTCTCCGTAGGATGAGTCTTGATACCATCTAGGAGTGCTTCGAAGTCGTAAACTATAAAGTGTGGGTATGGGACAGTCCAAACTCGTTTAGAGACGCTTGGACAGCGTTTTAAACAGCACTCCCACTGTACCACAAGCGTGCATCCAGATGCTCTCAGCTTCTCCTCTCTTAGGACTGTCTTGTGGTATCTTTGTTCGGCATCTGCACCTCTCTGGTGTTGTGGACACCTGTGCCAGTAACAGCCATGGAACTGGTAAACAGTGTCGGTGGTTAGATCATAACCATCTACGGGAGCACCCTCGATCCAATGCTCGCCACCGTACCCACACTCTACATGATGTATGTGTACGCTTCTGTTTCTTGACTCATACTCGATCCGAGTAGCCGCTGAACTGGATGGTTGGCGTGGATAGAAGGCTTTCTCATACGCAGACTGTGGCGCCTCAACCTTCTCGCCAGAACACACGATTGTTGTTTTGCCGCCTGTACAGTGATCAGCGTAGCGTTGAAGATGGCATGCCTGTGTAAACCTCTGCTGACAGTGACTGCAGACTAGTGTATGTCCCAAATTGGAGATGTTCTTGATGTAGAAGGCGTGGTGGTCCCACACTCCGATGGTCATGGTGTCACGGTAGTGAGCCGCTTGCCTGATCAAGTGCCAGGTGCCCTCTTCGCTTGGTTCATACACGCGAATCCCGATCTTGGCGAAGAACTCTACCTTGTCCAGCTGATCCAGCGAGGTCTTGCGGACATCAGGTACTGTCTTGCCGTAGAACCATGTGGCAAGCTCTCGTGCAGGAGCTGTACTTCTATCAGCTCTCACTCCTCAGTGGACTGCTAGACATCTCCAGAGACACATGTTGTCCATGTAGGTGTCGAGGGCAGTCATACTCTCCTTCTGTCGTAGCCTTCTGGGAGGGGGCCTGTCCCAAGCAGAGGTTGGCAGTCGATGACAGCCCTGACCTCAACATTGATTGATCGAACGAAAACCCACTTGGTGTTGGGTCGATCGATATTGTCTGTGTCAAGGCCGGCTTGCTCTCTTGCTGCCACCCGGTCCTGAGCTGCTCCTATCGTGTTCAGCCACAGGCTCCCTGGAGCATTCTTGTGGAAGAGCATCACCCTACCGTCTTCGATGTGACGAATGCGATAGGTATGGGTGTAGCGGAGGTAGGTGTTCTGGACAGTCTGCTGGAGCTTTTGCATGATCCAGCGTGTGAGGTCTCCTTCTAGACCTCTGAAGCATGTCCAGCGTACTGACTGGCCTCCTCTATCCTCTGTCTCCCTTTCGCCTAGACGCTGGTTGAGAATGTGTTCGCCTTCTCGCCTCATGCTCCGGGCTAAGGGTTCCGACCTCGGCCCCCTCATCACTCGCATAGTGATCCTGCATAGGGGAGGTAAGCTACAGTCTTGGCTCGCAAGCTAGCAGTCACCTCCTCGTCCAACTGACGAAGCTCACGGATCCGCTGCGCTTTCTTGTGGGGATTCCAAGGATCATTTTTGGTAATCACTGGAAAGCTTCCCGTCTTCATTGCTCGGAAGAGTTGCTTCTGCCACTCGGCGGCTCCATCATCTGGAGCAGGTCGGCTTTCTTGAACTTAGTCCCCTCTAAGGCCGAATCGCTTTGCAATAGCGCAAAGCTGTGCGACAGTAATCATGGTGTAATCACTGTGGATGCTTGTCTATAAATGGGCGTTCAGACCCTATTATGTGTGGTTGATCACAAGGTGATCAGTACCTGTGGGTGGTCCGTCATGTCGATGTGATACCGACGGAGACTATGTGTTTGTTTGAGATGTGGTCGATGTTCAGGAGAGCTGATGGGAGAAGTGCGCGCATTGAGAGGTTGATGGGCGAGTGATCACTGCATTTCTTGTTCCCACCCTTGTTCCAACTCGATAGCAGCATCCACATCAAAACTTCAAACCGTTTCTAAATAATTCATATACTTGAAGAGTTTGTCCATTACTATCACAGTCATTGGATAACGTCTGTGACACGTAAGGCATGTTAGTAGAACTGACGAGCGGAATGTTGGGATCCCTGAGCTTCTCCATTTCTCAAGATTTCGATCTGCATAGTTGCCCATATCACGCAATGGCCCGGGTACTTTTTCTCATCACGCCGCACAGCCTACATCATGCATGCATGACCATAGCTCTTTAGGCCAGCCCATTGTGTGTAATATTGTTTGTAGATGAGCGTTTACACGTAGTTGAGTGTTTGAGTGTTTACAAGTAATGTATGGTTGTGCGTTCACACAATTTATGATCACCGGTATACCATTATATATGCTGTGTCTAATTGGGTGTTAACGCATAGATTGTGAGCTAAATAAACTACTATTCTTGACTTTGGTCCAGTCGAGGGTCTGTAGTCTGCAATCATGGGTTTTATGTGATTGTGCGAGTTGGTCATGATGTGATGTCATGCTTCTCGGGTAATGGGTAAAGAGTAATTGTAGACATGTTTACCATTTGCTAATAACACATAACGAGATTTGAACCTGTGATTTTAAAGTTTACCATTTGCTAATAACACATAACGAGATTTGAACCTGTGATTTTAAAAGTGTATAATACAACGCATTAACTATCTCGGCCATGTATGCATTAGCTGATAAGTTATGTGTTCACACGTTGCTGTATTGCTGCGCTATCAGGTTCGACTCACTCTAGATCTTGATGTCACTTCGAGATAACGCAGTAACAGCGATTTCACAACTTACGCTCAGAGATAAAGAGTACTAAGAGTCGAGATCTTAAACGGTGTCGTGGTGGGCCTATCAATAAAGTTGTTGAATTGCAGTGTTCCCAGGCTGCAGACTGGGGTTCAAATCCGCTCAAAAGACCTTGCTAGAACTTACCTGAAATTTCGAAACTAGGTAAGACACTAGGGCCAGGGTAATATGACCAGGCTGGATAAAGACCCACCACGCCCCCCCCCCCCCCAGTGCGGGGTCAAAGCACCACAGACACACACACCCACCAGCCGGCTGGAATAGCAACAGGGTAGGGTAGAAGATAGGTTGGGTAGGAGATAGGTAGGTTAGGTACATAGGTACATGGGTAGGATAGGTAGGATAGGTACAAAAGTGTCCCACAGATAGAAAAACCTCCTTAGGATACTGGTCAGAATAGAGAGAGGCCGGCCACTGGTCGGTATCCTGAGGAGGTTCTCCCAACCATGTGGGGTCCACACGGGAGTTTTATATTCGCCACGGCCTTCCATGTCCGGGAGGTATTTGTGTGGCCGATGTCTCAAATTCCTGTGCCCCAGGGATTGAGAGGGTGGTGGGGGCCACGGATCGACGAACGGCGGCCACTAGAGGGAGGTGGTATCATTTTAATCCCGACCCTACTACTGCAGCTATTGGGAGAAGTTCGTCAAGGGTTTTCCTTTCCTCATCTATGATGCCCACATCATCAGCATATTCCATCTCTACCAGCATACCCAGTATTGACACGGGGTTGGGGGTGTTGGACTTGTGGAACTTTCCCGCACGGATTCTAATGCAGCATCACGGTAACAGGTGAAAATCATCGGAGATAAACCATCTCTCTGTGGGGAGCTGATTGATGTCTCAAACTCTACAGACTGAGTCAAAAGCTCATGACATGTCAATGCACTTTTTGTGGAAATCCCGGAGTTTGGCCATGACTACCGACACAAGCATGCGTTCAGCCCATATAATGGCTGCACAGCTGCGTTCATGTTTGAAAACCACTTTGGCATGATCCAGTGAAGTCATCGATCTTGTCTCAGATGTGGCATAGAGTAACATTGGATAGGATTTTCCGTATGTTGCTGAGGAGCACAATGGGCCGCAGTTTGGCTGGGGGCCAGGTGGCTTCTTGGGCTTGGTTAGTGTGATAAGGATGCCTTGGTCTACAGTGTCGATGGGAAGGTGGTGCATAAAAGCTGAATTAATTAGGCATGTGATCGGTTTAGAGATAATGTCACCTGCATGGGTGTGAACATTTATATTTTGGCCACCATACCATATTAATGGGTTGTGAAAGTACATATATGTTTCGATTCCCATACTTTGGAGGGGGGACATTATTTCACGGGCGTTAACTGGACATGAAATAATGTCCCCCCCAATGGAAGTTATGTACTGGCAAGTTATGTGTAAATACCCAGTGCTAGAGGGTGGATATTAGATGTGTCTGGTTGTAAGACTTAATATTTGGGGCACCCTACCATATTAATGGGTTGTGAAAGTATATATATGTTTCGATTCCCATACTTTGGAGGGGGGGGGGGGCATTATTTCATGGGCATTAAATTGGTCATGAAATAATGTCCCCACAATGGAAGTTATGTACTGGGAAGGTATATGTAAATACCCAGTGCTAGAGGGTGGTGATTAGATGTGTTTGGTTGTAAAACCTTATATTTGGGGCACCATACCATATTAATGGGTTGTGAAAGCACATATATGTTTCGATTCCAATACTTTGGGAGGGAGATATTATTTCATGGCCGTTAAATTGACCATGAAATATTGTCCCCCTCCCCCCCCCCCCCCCTCCCCCAATGTAAGTTATGTGCTGGGATGGTATATGTCCATTCCCATGGCTAGGGTGTGGAGATTTGATGAGCATGGGTGTGAACCTTTATATTTTGGCTACCCTACAATGTCAATGGGTTGTGAAAGTACATATATGTTTCGATTCCCATACTTTGGAGGGGGGGGGGACATTATTTCATGGGCGTTTCCTGGCCATGAAATAATGTCCCCCAAATGGAAATTATGTTCTGGGAATGTATATGTAAATTCCCAGGGATATGGGGTGGAGATTAGATGTGTCTGGTTGTAAAACTTAACATAACATTTGGGGCACCCTACCATATTAATGGGTTGTGAAAGTACATATATGTTTCGATTTCCATACTTTGTAGGGGGGACATTATTCAGGGCCGTTAAATTGGCCATGAAATAATGGCCCCCCAATGGAAGTTATGTACTGGGAAGGTATATGTAAATACCCATTGCTAGAGGGTGGAGAATAGATGTGTCTGGTTGTAAAACTTAATATTTGGGGCACCGTACCATATTAATGGGTTGTGAAAGTACATATATGTTTCGATTCCCATACTTTGAAGGGGGGAACATTATTTCATGGGCGTTAAATTGGTCATGAAATAATGTCCCCCCAATGGAAGTTATGTACTGGGAAGGTATATGTAAATACCCAGTGCTAGAGGGTGAAGATTAGATGTGTTTGGTTGTAAAACTTTATATTTGGGGCACCCTACCATATTAATGGGTTGTGAAGGTACATATATGTTTCGATTCCCATACTTTGGAGTGGGGACATTATTTCATGGGCGTTAAATTGACCATGAAATATTGTCCCCCCCCCCCCCCAATGTAAGTTATGTACTGGGATGGTATATGTCCATTCCCATGGCTAGGGCATGGAGATTTGATAAGCATGGGTGTGAGTGAACCTTTATATGTTGGCCACCCTACAATATTAATGGGTTGTGAAAGTACATATATGTTTCGATTCCCATACTTTGGAGGGGGGGACATTATTTCATGGGCATTAACTAGCCGTGAAATAATGTCCCCCCAATGTAAGTTGTGTACTGGGATAGTATATGTCCATTCCCATGGCTAGGGGGTGGAGATTTGATAAGCACGGGTGTGAACCTTTAGATTTTGGCCACCCTACCATATTAATGGGTTGTGAAAGTACATATATGTTTCGATTCCCATACTTTGGAGGGGGGAGGGACATTATTTCATGGCTGTTAAATTCGCCATGAAATAATGTCCCCCAATGGAAGTTACGTACTGGGACGGTATATCTAAATTCCCAGGGCACGGGTGTGTGGATTAGATGTGTCTGGTTGCAAAACTTAATATTTGGGGCACCCTTCCATATTAATGAGTTGTTAAAGTACATATATGTTTCGATTCCCATACTTTGGAGGGGGGATATTATTTCATGGGCGTTAAATTGGCCATGAAATAGTGTCCCCCAATGGAACTGGGAAGGTATATGTAAATACCCATAGGTAGAGGGTGGAGATTAGATGTGTCAGGTTGTTAAACTTAATATTTGGAGCACCGTACCATATTAATGGGTTGTGAAAGTACATATAGGTTTTGATTCCCATACTTTAGAGGGGGGACATTATTTCATAGGCGTTAAATTGGCCATGAAATAATGCCCCCCCCACCCAATGGAAGCTATGTACTGGGAAGGTATATGTAAATTCCCAGGGCTAGGGGTGGAGATTAGATGTGTTTGGTTGTAAAACTTAATATTTGGGGCACCCTACCATACTAATGGGTTGTTAGCGTACATATATGTATCGATTCCCATACTTTGGAGGGGGGGGGGAAATTTCATGGGCGTTAAATTGGCCATGAAATAATGTCCCCCCGCCCAATGGAAGCTATGTACTGGGAAGGTATATGTAAATACCCAGTGCTAGAGGGTGGAGATTAGATGTGTTTGGTTGTAAAACTTTATATTTGGGGCATCCTACGATATTAATGGGTTGTGAAAGTACATGTATGTTTCGATTCCCATACTTGGAAGGGAGATATTATTTCAAGGGCGTTAAATTGGCCATGAAATATTGTCCCCCCAATGTAAGTTTTGTACTGGGATGGTATATGTCCATTCCAATGGCTAGGGCGTGGAGATTTGATAAGCATGGGTGTGAAGCTTTATATTTTGGCCACCCTACAATATTAATGGGTTGTGAAAGTACATATATGTTTCGATTCCCATACTCTGGAGGGGGGACATTATTTCATGGGCGTTAACGGGCAATGAAATAATGTCCCCCCAATGGAAATTTTGTACTGGAAAGGTATATGTAATTTTCCAGGGATATGGGGTGGAGATTAGATGTGTCTGGTTGTAAAACTTAACATTTGGGGCACCCTACCATATTAATGGGTTGTGAAAGTACATATATGTTTCGATTTCCATACTTTGTAGGGGGGACATTATTCATGGCCGTTAAATTGGCCATGAAATAATGTCCCCCCAATGGAAGTCGTACTCTAAGTGTATATGTAAATACCCAGTGCTCGAGGGTGGAGATTAGATGTGTCTTGTTGTAAAACTTTATATTTGGCGCACCCTACCAGATTAATGGGTTGTGAAGGTACATATATGTTTTGATTCCCATACTTTGGAGTGGGGACATTATTTCATGGACATTAAACTGGCCATGAAATATTGTCCCCCCAATGTAAGTTGTGTACTGGGATGGTATATGTCCATTCCCATGGCTAGGGGGTGGAGATTTGATAAGCACGGGTGTGAACCTTTAGATTTTGGCCACCCTACCATATTAATAGGTTGTGAAAGTACATATATGTTTCGTTATCCATACTTTGTAGTGGCGACATCATTTCATGGGCGTTAACTGGCCATGAAATAATGTCCCCCAATGGAAATTATGTACTGGGAAGATCTTCACCTAGGCGAATTAATGTCATCTCGTGCAATATCGATCGCGAGTTGTGTGCCGATTCCTTCCGTCGGAGGCAGACTTCAACTGTTCTCAAACCAGTGGGAACAGGTCGTGCAAGATTGTTTAGTCTGTCAGTGGTTAAGAAACGGCTACGAACCGGACTGGCTCATCCGTAAATCGTGAGTTCCGTTAACATCGACTCCAGTGTGGACTCCCGTTCCAAGGGAATCCGATCGTCTAGATGCCATTTACTCAGAAATCGAAAGTCTTCAGCGGAAGAATGCGATTCACTTAGTCCGCAATCAGTCATCCCTAGGCTTCTATTCGATGATGTTCCTCGTTCCGAAACGCACCAGATGGTGGAGACCGATTCTCAATCTCAAACCGTTAAACAAGTTTATTCTGTCACCAAAGTTTCAGATGGAGACTGTAGCGGCAGTGATGAAAGGCATGTGGACAGTGTCGATAGATCTGAAGGATGCATATTTTCATATTCCAATGTCAATTCCTTTTCAGAAATGCCTTCACTTTATGTTCCAAGACAATGTTTGGGAATTCAATGCGCTTCCATTCGGCTTGACCACAGCATCGAGGGTCTTCACCAAAGTGGTCCTCGCCATGACTTCTTATCTTTGCAGGAGAAACATAGCTTTCATACTTAGATAGACGACTGGCTGCTGAAGGCGGGGAATCCAATCAATCTGCGCAACAATCTTCAGGTAGTCCTAGCCTTACTAAAGGATCTAGGATGGATTGTGAATCTAGAGAAATCAGAATTGACTCCATCCCAGGAGTTTGTTTATCTGGGAATATTTTTCAATCTCAGGGACGGCGTAGCTTTTCCGGCGGAGAGCAGAGTCAAGAGCCTGATTGCAGTTCTGGAGTCGGTTTCTCTAGGAGCCTATCTGACGGCGCGCCAATTTCTCAGAATACTGGGTTTACTAGTGTCTCTGGAGAAAGTGGTTCCTTATGCGGCACTCAGGCGCAGGCCAATTCAGATGTATTTAATGTCGTTCTGGTCTCAGAAAACGGATCCATTATCTCTGAGAATTCCAGTGAAAGAACCATTGATATTCCATCTTCAGTGGTGGTTATCAGAACAGAATCTCCTGCGAGGTGTTTCTCTACATCCTCCTCAACCACAGATGTCCATCTTTACAGATGCATCGACGACGGGTTGGGGAGCGGTATTGGACAATCGATCAGTGTCAGGGAAATAGGATCGGACCAATGCGTAGAAACATATCAATGTTCTCGAATTATTAGCAGTGGTATTAGCACTTCAAAAATTCGAGAATTCAATCCGAGACAAGATTGTCCTAATAAGGACAGACAACTCAACAGTGGTGTCTTATTTGAACCGCCAAGGTGGGACGAGGTCACCAGAGTTGTGATTTGGAACCTTCCGCTGTGGTGCCAAGAGAGGAATATTATTCTTCGGGCAGCACACATTCCAGGAAGACTGAACATCCTAGCAGATGCGCTCAGTCGAAGGATGATTTGTTGTCTGACGGAATGGCAGCTCAACCAATCGGTAGCGGAGGTTCTATTCAAACATTGGGGCAAACCAAATGTGGATCTGTTTGCGATGAAACTAAACGCAAAGATGGTCACATACGTGTCACCGATCCCGGACCCGCTAGCCTTGGCAGTAGACGCACTGGCGATAAGTTGGAAGGGAATGTACGCGTAGCGTATCCTCCAACGATTGTAATCCCGAAGGTTCTGGCAAAGATAAGAGAGGGAATATGACAAGTACTACTGATCGCCCCTCATTGGCCAGGCCGATCATGGTTTACGGATCTGCTGGACCTTCTGGTCTGCAATCCAATCCCTCTTCCAGACCGAAGGGATCTAATCACTCAGAACAAAGACCTGTGTCTTCACGACAGACCGGAAATGTTCAAATTGACCACATGGATGTTATCAAGCAGCGTGCAATTGAGGGTGGCTTTTCTGAGCAAGCAGCGAAGTTTGTCGCTTCAGCCAGAAGAGGGTCAACCACCAAGACATATAATTATAGAATCAACAAATTTGCAGTGGTGTCAGAGAAGAGATATTAATCCCTTTTCTGCATCTGTTCAACACGTAGCAGATTTTATCTGTCATTTATATGAAGTTGAAAAACGTGTACCTTCAACCCTAGCAGCATATAAGTCTGCATTAGCTTCAGTCATTCCCAGTCTGGCCGTTGAAGGAGTGGAGAAGGACACTTTAAACGAAGTTATTAAAGGAATGAGCAATCTGCGACCTAGACAGCCAGTTCCTATCCCAGCATGGAATCTATCTCTTGTTCTGCAGGTTTAGGGCATGCGCCCTTTGAACCGATTAGATCTATAGATATTAAACTGCTCACTATTAAATCAGTTTTCTTGGTTGCAGCAGCATCGGCGAGAAGGAGAAGCGAGATTCATGCGCTATCTGCCGAGCAAGACCGTTTTGTCGTCACGGGTGAAGGTTTAAGACTACTTCCACGTCTTTGTTTCCTGGCAAAGAATCAGTCACTTAAATATCCAGGTCAACCGATCAATTTGCCAAGTTTAATTAGACATGACCCAAACTCTTCTGCTTGGTGTCCTGTCAGATGTCTGAAAATGTATAAGAAACGTACTGAGGAGTGGTGAGATGACCTGAAATCTCTGTGGTTATGTCTCAAAGCTCCTCATTTGCGCGCCTCGAAAGAAACTATTTCTCGTTGGATAGTTGATGCTATTCAGATGTCGCACAAAATTGCTACAGGAAAGCAGATTGATCGTGCAAACGCCGATCAGGTCCGAGCATTAGCAGCAACATCGGCCCTTTAGAGGAGGTGATGTCTATAGCACAATGCCATGCCGAGTCATCATTTACTGATTTCTACTTTCGCGACATCTCCAGCGCACTTAATCCGATAGCCGTCGCCAATTTGTCTAACCTTAGTTAAGCCACATCCGACCACTATTTCACAAACATCGCAAGTTACTTCCTCCTGCACTGAACAAGAGCCATGCACATGACCAGTGAACGACCGTGGAGTGGGCCGAGCTCCTGGGATGATCAAGAAAGAACAAGCACGCAAAATGGTGAGTGTTTACTTTAATTAAGTGACTAATAATAATAATAATAATAATAATAATAATAATAATAATAATAATATTTACTTACAGTCGAATTACCAGACTGCTTAGGTAGATAGTCTGGTGTAAGAGTATACTTATCCTCTCAAACAGACATTAGACTCATTCCAATTTGAAAACTTAATCGATATACTGATATTTTTTTCAAAATTAGAAGTTGTAGTTGCTTCTTTGCACTCTACTGGATTTCCCTAGCTGAGACTTGGGGCTGACATGGGTCTGGTGGGTGTTGCATCCCCTTTTCGTCAGCCCTCTGGATATTGTGCGGACAAAAGAGGGGGGGGGGGAGCGCGGTCTAGACCATGGAAGTTTATCACTCTACGAGTCAGATGGTAGAACCCAAGCATATGCCAGGGTTATAGTCTCTTCACAACCATCTCTGTTGGATGGTAGATGAGTGCTGGTTCGAGCCTCACCTCCTCCCACCGGTATTTCTTGGCTGTTGAAATCCGGAGTTTATCATAATAGTACATCTGGTAAGTATTATTCGAAGTAGAATAAAAAAAGCATCCGCTTTTGTTTTTACAAGAATTCTTAATACTTACCAGATGTACTATGGCCCTTCCTTAGCCGCCCCGCTGAGGTGAGGCTGAGCTGCTTTCGCTGTTTGTCAAGGCAAATATAAGACAAATCTGACTGTGATTGGGAATTGACTCGGTACCTGGGCCTATGGTAATTCCCGGACACAGTATGGGCAGGACCAGGAGAGTGCGGAGTTTTAATTGTTTATTTTGAGCTAGACTAGATAATAGACATTATCATAATAGTATATCTGGTAAGTATTATTCGAAGTAGAAACCCATTTCACAAAACGAACTCTAGAATTATAAGTAGAAAAAGTACGATATTTCCCAGCAGTCAATAGCAAAGCCTGTGTTTGAAGACAATGAGGATGAGAAACAGGGAGTATCACAAGAAGAGGTGGGTGAACACATGTTTCTGAATGAAGAAGAACATTGGATGATTCAACCACCTCACTAACATTAACTGACAAAGAATGGTACTCATTTAAAGTTCTAACAAACTGAGCAATACGATAACTCAAATAAGAATTATTATTTTCCAAAGAAAATCTGATGCTGAAAGTTTAGAATGAGAAGTGATAGAAGAAACTTGAAGAGGTACTTGAAAAGTAGAAATGACAGCAGAAATAGCAGAACCAGAAGTAGATAGGCTGAAATTAGAAGCACCGGAAGTAGCAAAAGTGAAAGAATACAATTCTGAATATCCGGGAACAGAATTAGCTAAAACCCTAACATTATAAAATAGTGTTGTATCTGGTTATTAGGTATACCTGTTGTCCTTTTTATAATTATGACAATTAAGAACCGTCCATATGTCAAGGACAAAATTCACAGAAAAATGTAGTTTCATACCATCCAGGTCTTTACATCCGACCCAGGTAATGCAAAGTTCACAGTTCGGAGACAGGCTAAAAAATCCTCTGTATCCATCAACCATATTGCTTGGCCCCTCTTGACATTAACCAGGCGGGCTGAGATTGTCACTCGCTCCACGTAGTAATTAACTCATGGGAAATGTAGTCTACAGAAAATCAGCAGAAAAAGTGATGTACAGATTAATACCATCCAGGTCTTAACATTAGACACAGTTAATAATATTAGAATGTTAGTATAAGTGATTGCGGTTCTTCACGGTATAGACAGAGAACATTTCTCAATATGAAATTCAACAACAGCTTATCAGACAGAATCATGGCTAATGTATATAAATATGTGTATTACCAGTCAATTGTAAACAAGGTCTCAATGAATGAATTCAATCTGTCTGTAAAGTATGACATCATACTCAATTACCTCACATATAGGATGACGTCACAATTGTAATTGACAGAAATAACCTGGAATAGTCAGTTAGTTGGACAAATTGTATGTCTTTACCATTTAATAAACGTTCTGTTGAATAATTTGAAACTAATTTGAATGGGAACGACTGTTGCTACAGCCCCCCACCCCCTCAAACTAGTGTCAACTATTTAATAGCTTAGCTGAAAGGTTACCATGAAATTGGAATTCTGGGAACTCAGGATTCAAAGTATATAAGTGGATTCCAACGCACGAAAAGCACGGGCGGGGCTTAGCTAGAGATGGGCGGGGCATAACTAAAAGTGTATTCATCCATTTGTGCTGATGCTATAATGTTTTAGTCCTTTCCAGATTTAGCTATGACCCGCCCATCTCTATCTAAGCTCCACCCACAACTCGCTCGTGTTGGGATCGATCGATCTCTGAACTTCTTGACTATTAATTTCTAGAAAACTATACAGAAAAGCTGTTGAATATTTTGAAACTAATTTGAAGCCCATGGCAGCAACAAGGCCCAGTCTAATTAGTTTCAAAAAATTCAACAGCATGTTTATTAAATAGCAAAAACATACAATTTGTACGTGTCAGACTCTTAAGCATTAAAGACGGGCATAATCGAATCATTCATGACATGATTATGACGTCAGCATACACGTCGCGTATTTGATTATGACATCATATGATTGAGTGAGGAAATGGAGTCATGACATAATCCAAATACATTTTCTAAATTTCAATTAAGATTATCATTACATTATAACCCATAATGAATATGAAAAGCCTTTGCTTTAGCTAACTGAGTCTATCAGTCTCATTCGTGAAGTGTATCATGGACAGTTGCACTTTGTTGAAATTTATTACAAACCATCCACCGAGACCACTGGTTAATGTATGATTGCCATTGCTGACAAACAGAGTAGAAATATTCTGGAATGTCAAGCTTGCAGTTATTCTTACGATGCTAAATCAAGATATTGTCTCATGTGCAGGGGCATGCATATTGAAGTATTGCCACAACGAACTCATAATAGAGGAATCTAATCTGTCAGTCAATTAATTACATGACATCACAATGAATTACATCACATTTTGGTTGACGTCACAATCCATTATGTCATAAATGGCATATCCAATTGTCTTTACTATTTAATAAACATTCTGTTGAATATTTTGAAACTAATTTGACCAGTCACATTAGTTTCAAAATATTTAACAGCTTACCTGCATAGTTTTCTGGAAATTGAGATTGAGGGTTCGATCGATCCCAACACAGGCAAAGCGTGGTCGGAGATTAGCTAGAGATGAGTGGGGCATAGCTAAAGCTGAAATCATCCATTCAGGGCTTGTAGCACACACGTCACATCGGCAATTAGCCTTACTACCTGTATAAAAGACTCACTATTACAATCAATATACAAGTTCCAAGAAAGAGTGAGGGACCTATATATCAGAAGGTATGGATTGGATAATTCTCCTAGCACCACAACTGATAGAAAAGTTGCTAAACACAGTTAGGTTTTATCAGTAATTGTCAACTTTGTGACATTATTCAATTATAATAAATGTATTTATCACCCGAAGACAGTTTTACTTGTATTTTTATGAAAGACGTGTCGAATCAATTGGACTAAATTCTGAAAGTATGCTACAATGTGCACGAATTTAGTAGGGACGGTAGGTTAGTCAGTCATTTTATGTTACCAGTTTTCTTTCTTTAAAATTACATTTTCTAAATTTCACAGTATCTTATAAACCATTATTTGGATATTTTGGGACAGATTTTGGTCAAATTTGGGCCTGTGTCACACACACACCCACCCACCCACCCACCCACCCACCCACACACACACACAGGTGATCTATAAACAGGAAATGATGAGACATAAAAATGAAAAATCAAATTTATGTGGAAATACAAACATTTCAGTGCACAAAGCATGGAAATGTAACTTGCAGGTGTCAATTTTGTCAATATTAGAATACAAGAGAATTTGTGTTCAAAAATGTGTCAATGAAAAAAAAGAATTTATCATGGCCACTAACCTGAGAAACCAATGCATAAACTATGACTGGTAAATAGTGGCCTTGTTTTTTCATGTATCCACTTACTTCCTAATCATATTTCACAAATTTTGGAACAATCCCGTTTGTGATTCTGGATAAGGAGTGTTTGTGAAAATTAGGTCATCCAAGATGGCTACCATGATTAAGCTGTACACGTTCTCTTAACCCTGTAACTCTCGAATTTGTTCAAGAAAATTTCAATCTTCTCATAGATAATGTCCATTTGCAGACCAAGAAAAGACTATTTTAGAAAATATACCACTGGAATGACTGGCTCAGTCATCGAGCCAGTCATTCCAGTGGTAAATTTTCAAAAATAGTCTTCTCTTGGTCTGCAACTGGATATGTCTCAAGACCACTGCAGAAGGCGTTTTTGGCTGACATGAGTGTTAAAGGGTTAAAGTTACACACTTGGTTCAGCTACTTACTGCTCCAGACGATATTTGTTGAAAGTCATGTCATTCTGACAAGCAGGGTCAAGTTTAACTGGCTAACCATACTCAATTTTCTGGTTTACTGAACATGTACAGTTGCTATGCCCAGCCCAATGCTGGATAGTTAACTATAGTTGGTACCCGATTCCCCATTGAATTACTATTGCAGGAAATTTGGCACCAGGTACCAGCCTCCATTAACCTTTTCTGTCCTTCGATTTGATGGCCTATGAAAATGTGTTATTCTTGTCCGCTAAGACGTCAAAAAGCATCCATATGAAAAAAGATGGAAAGAATAGGGGCTTGGAAATGCATGGCGTAGTGTGGATGTGGCCTGCGGTGCGGGGTGGCACTGCCAACCTGGTTGAAATCATATGCGCCAGTCGGAAAATTGACAGCAGTTGCAAAGCATTTGCTAACGTCCTAGTGTTATCTGTTTTGTTGAATGTCCGACTTTCTGACTAAGCTTCCGACTGGCAAAGCTACGAATAGCCATCTTTCATGATATTAAATTTCAGTCTGATGATACTAATAAATGTTAAATCACACTAATAAAAGTAGTGGGCAAACACTTATGAGACACACAGTAGATAGTTAGCCTGTTTTATTACCCATGCTTTGTCTATGCCTATACTGTTAATAAACATAAGCAAACAGAGTTTGTAGACCATCGCCCTCGCCTTTTTGTCACACTGTAAAAGGTTTTAATATTTCCCCGCTTTATTTCGGATTTCTGGATCACGCCCATACATTGTGGAATCTTAGCGTTTGGTCACAACCTTACCTGTGTTAAATTGTGAGCCAAATCGGAGCAGTAGTTTCAGCGATATCCACAGGTACAGAATGTGATACAATCCAGATCCAGCTTATTTTATCATGATCACGGCAAACGGGGAAATCGTCTTGCAATTCACTTCGTTGTGTTAAAATTTGAGCCAAATAAGATCAGTCACATTTTTTGTAAATATAGATCTGAACCGACCAATCGACTGACCGACAGACAGACAGATAGAGACAGCCATAAAAAAAATCACATTCCCGATAACTGACTGATCTATATCCTAGTGCCATTGCATCGTCAATATGAGTGCCTGGTGATATATTGAAGAATAGACCACAGAGGTAAAATATCTGGCATGTACACCATCAATTCCAATCAATTCGTGTGATTGTGATACGGGTAGATGGTGGCCTAGCGGGAAAATGCTTGGGTCCCAAAACTAGAGGGATGGTCTCACAGGATTGCCTGGGTTTGAAACCTGCTCGGGTCGACAACTGAACATGTAAAAATTACATTCAGATGACTTACTGAGCTATATCCTAGTGCCAGTGAATTGTCAATGACAGGTTTCATAGAACTAATGCTCTGCATTAATGAAGGACAGACAGACAGATCCGATCGTAATACCCTCTTCCTCCTCTCTGGCTTTCTGCCTGTCCTGTAACTCTATGATAAATTCAAAATAAATTGAATGCGCAATGGCAGTTGGCCATGAAGAATTAGTGTATCTATATAGAATTGGCATGTGTGCTGGTTGTGAGAGGTGGGATGGGGCTCTATGTAGATAGACTAGCTCTTCCCAGCCAGCTAGATAATATGGCCAAACCTCTGAACTCTCAGCTCTGGTCATCACTGAAGGTGGTTGAAACCAAGTGCTGCAAGCTCAAAGGTTCCTAGACAGTTATGTAGATGTAACCCACCAATATTGAATTTGAGCTAATTAGATATTGCCGCGCCCATTGGTCAATGGTATTGGGGGACCAATATCAAATGATATATTCGCGCCTATATGAAACAATATGATTTTACACAAATTACTGATTAACTCCGTGTACCGATCCTTATTACTGGTCAAGTTCACTTTTTATTCGGCCAGTCCTTACAAAGGTAAAATAAAGGTTTACTCAGGTGTTACAAAAGGTTGTATCGGCTCCGTAGGTGTGAGAATATCAGAGAAGTGAAATGAATGGAAACTATTGAGCAGATATTGACAGACACAATAAATAAAATATGATAATTCATCAACTTTACTTCTGTAATCTTACATTTGTTTAAAAGAAATTGGATCAGAATAGATTAGACCCTTGCAATAATAATGCAATAGAGAGTAGATATGGCCTAGTATCAAACTTCATATAATGCCCGAGTCTGTACCAATACGCCAATTAGCGGGGAATCAGAAATTTATCTAGCTCGATATTGTTTCACATCGGCGTGAATATAACACTTGATATTGGTGCGCTGCGCCATTGACCAACGGGCACGCCGATATCGAATTTGATATTGGTCCCCTGCGTCGTTGGTCAGCAAAATTTGCAGCTGACATTTTCAATATAATAAAATAGATAAATTTTATGATCAACTGAATGTCCATAATTTCATCTAGAAATGTGCAGATGCTTTCCGAGACTAGCTAGATTTCAATAATTTTCAGGGAAGAACCCACGAACACCCCCCAACTCCCCTTAACGGGAGGGGGACACCACACCATAATTCTGCACCTGTCGTAAATTTATAATCAGTTCGCCCCACCTGGAAAAATATTTCATTAAATAACTTAGGTTTGATGAAATTATGCTTTCCCATTTTATGTCAATGTTCCCAAGCCCCTATTCCTTCCCACTTTTTGTCATATGGATGCTTTTTTGATGTCTTAGCGGACAAAAATAACCCACTTTCATAGGTCATCAAAACAGACGACAGAAAGGGTTAATGGAGACTGGTACCTGGCTCCAAATCATCGGCAATAGTAATTCAATGGGGAATCGGGTACCAACGAACTATAGTTAACTATTCAGTATTCGGCTTGGCAGAGACTGCGCATGTTCAGTAAACCATGAAACTGACTATAGTTAGCGAGTCGAACGTGACCATATATATATATATATATATATATATATATATATATATGGAAAAAGGTCACTTATGTTGGGCACCAGACGATTCAAGTTCTCAAACTTGGTTCATCTATTGCCTTAGATGATGAGTATTTCTAAAAATGGTGCTAAAATCCAAGATGGCCACTGTCCAAATTGATCGATCAGCATCCTTCAAATAATCCTTTATCCCTGACATAAGAATGATTCCTCGCAAATTTGTTTTAAATTGGTTCACTTGTTCATGACAAATTATTTAAAGAAGTTACGTGGACGGTCGGCGGATGACCAGGATAGCTGATACTAAGCACTCGTCTAAGGTTTCATGGTCAGCAAAAACAAACAGACAACATTAACAGAAATTGTAAAACGGCATGAAGAGAGGAAAAATTCCCTATTTGTTCCTAGTAAGGATTGAGATTACACATCTTCCCACAGCCCAGAACATTTCTGAAGTTTCAGTATAATCTGAAAGGGCCGGGCGAATAAACGAAATTAAGGATTTCTTCTTTCACGAGTGAGTAGTTACTCACCTCCCTAATACTCTTTGATATTTCTAAATATCGACCTAGCTACAGCAATACCCAGATTCTAACTGAAACTGCCCCTAATAGGCAAACATGAAAGTTGACAGTTCGGCGGATGTGCGCCCCAACCCCGTGCATGCGCCGAATGTCACTTCCTCGATCCACAAATATGCAATGTAAGAGCCTAAAGACTGAGCCTCAGTGGGGTGGAGAGGCCCGGGTTCATATTAGGGAGGTAAGTAATTACTCAGTCGTGAAAAAAGAAATCCTTGATTTCGTTTATTTCACTTCATGAGTATACTTACCTCCCTAATACTCTTTGATATTGCCAGAATTAGAAAGATAGTCTGGCGGGAGGGAGGCGAGGTTACATCACCAACTCATCACTGGAAGAGCCAAGCACGTTTGCATAATGACACAAACATCTGAAGTTGCGTATGACACACAACCAGGAAATGATTCGAGCATCGGATAGCACAACCAATGAAAGATCATATAAAAACACGAACCATCCCCATATTAATATGTTCAATAAACAAGACAAAAAAACAACACAACATCAACATAAAACTGACATTAAAAAGCCGATGAGCCGTAATCCTGCTGAGAACGGCACACCACCAAACAGTGGTTGTCTCCCTTACTTAACGGTCATGTGTGAACTCTGTGGGCCTTATATACACTATATACACCCGTTTATTTTTTCAAAATTGATAAGGTGAGAGAATTAGACATGTCGCAGAGATAATGGTCTGTGAAACTGGACTCTCAGTGCCACTGTGCTACCGACAATGTCATCCACCGGGACCCGTTAAACAGGGTGGTGGAAGCCACTATGCCACCGACACTGTGAGCCTTGGCCATGTCAACTTGTTTGGATCATATCCAGTCAAAGCAGGTAAAATAATCGGTTGAACCGAATATTTCAATGACTGATTTTTAGTCATGAAATTAACCCTTGGTAGACACCTAAGGCCTTTGCAACCACAAAACGGTCTGCCTCGGCCGAGAGCGTGAATTTCGCTTCTCCGCCTTGCCGAGGCTGCTGCAATAAGAAAAACAGTTTTGTGTCAACAATTTAATTGAAATGGAACTTAGCGGTTCAAAGGGTTTATCAGCTAGTGCTTGAAGTACTAGAGACAAACTCCAAGACAGAATCGCTGGTTGATTTCTTGGTCTTAGATTACCCATGTCCTTGATTAAAGTATTAAGATTACATACTTCATCACCTCCCTTATTTGCCAAGCAAGGGATAACAGACATTAACGCTGATTTGTAAACAGCAATAGAATTAGGCTTACGGCTGTAGGTATCATACAGGTGACAGAGGAAATCATCTACTACCTGACTATATGCTTCCATTGGATTAATACATCTTTATGAGCACCAGTCTGCAAATCTGTTGATCTTATAATTATATGCTTTGAAGGTTGACCGCCTTCGGGCTTTTGCGATAAATATGGCTGCTTGCTCAGAATAGCTCTCCTTAATTGCGCTTTCCTTGACAACATCCACGCAGTCAATTGTACATTGCTGGATTGTTGTGTAGGGACTTGCCCTGGAAGATAATATTGTCCATCAGAGGCAGAGGAAGCGAATTGCAGATCAGAAGGTCCAGCAGATGCATATACCATGATTGGCTTGGCCAATTTGGGGCAATCAGAGTCAATTTGGGCCGATCAGAAGCACTTGGCACTCCTCATGTCTAATTTTCTGAAGAATTTTTGGAATCAGAATTGCTCGCGGGTATGCGTATGCATACATTCTCTACCTCGGAGACGGGCGTCGTCATCTTCACATTCTTCTTCGCTGTGAATAAATCTATGTTGGGTTTCCCCTAGTGGTTGAACACACAATCCGCCACACATTGACTTAGTTGCCATTCCGTGGGAAGTATACTCATTCTTCGGCTCAATGAGTCTGCTAAGAGATTTAGCCTTCCCAGAATATGAGATGCTTTCAAGGTTATCCCATGGTCTAGGCAGCAGCAAAGCAGTTTCTATGTCATCATGCAGAGACTGGCCTGGCTGTTTATCTAAGTCACTACCGTTGAGTTAATCTGATCGAACAAGAACTCTCTTGCCCTGAACTTTCCCCACGAAATGTACCAAGGCCAAGACTACTGCTCACATTTCCAGCAGATTGATGTGTTCTTGTGACTGTCATCCAGATTCCAAAGCCCTGCTACTGTGGCTTCTTCCAGGCAAGCTCTCCATCCAGCCATTGATGCATCCGTATACAGCATTAACTGAGGGTGGGGAGGGGTGAGCATGGGAATATGGAAATCAGCATCCTTCAAGTCTATGGCCGTTGTCCAGATTCCCTATCCAACTCCGCTAATAGTCCTTATTGTTTCCATTTTGAAACTGGGAGTGTCTATGTATTTGTGTAGCGGTTTGAGGTTCAGAATTGGTCTCCACCCTCCAGTGCTTTTTGTCACTATAAAAACAGTTGAATAGAAGCCAAGACAGGACAACTTTGTGCCGGTTGAATTGCTCCTTTTAGCATGAGAGAATTTATCTTTTCGTCGATGCATAACCGTTGATCTGAATCTCTTGGTATTTCAGTCCAGACTGGGACCAAAGACAGTTGCAATGGTGGATGAGATATCTAGTCGGGATGGTATCCGGCTGAAAGCCATCGCAAGACTAAGCAATCCCGGGTTAACCGCTCCCAGTCTTGCACGTGGAAGGCTAGGCGGCCTCCCACTGGACCACCTTGGATGCAAAACTGATGGCAAGAGTGACTGTCCCTGGTCGCACTAGCGACACTGGAGTGGTTCTGGTGAGCGCCGGACCTTCAGGCCTGATTACAACCAGATCCTTGCGCACCCCTGCATGCACCATGCACACCTCGCTGCGCTGGTTGCTGCCTGGCAGGTTGAGCTGGATGAGCCCACTCCCCCACCCCTTGCTGGCCCTCACTGGTGTGGCCGTGGCCTACGCTGCAAAGGTAGTTGGCCTCTTGACTCTGGTGCCACCAGCTCGAGCCTGCTGGGGATGGAAAGCAGGGGGCGCAGCGTGAACGCACTCTCTACGGAGAACTTCAAACTGTTCCCGTAGCGTCCTCTAGTTATTCACCAGAGTCACCGTCTCCTGGAAGTTTCTGCAACCCTCACCCCCAAGAGAACAGGACCTGCCATAGGCATCCTAACAAGCCTATTGTACAAGTCCTGGGACAGACACAAGTAAATATCCAACGCAAATGTGTGTCTCGCCCGGAAACTTCTGGTGACAGACCGCGTCATGCAATCCAGAGCCAGGTTTATTCCATCCTGGATGGCTCACTGGAATGAGATGGGGCTGGTATTGTGTGAAACAGATGATGCTACAACCCCCTGTAGCAGCTCGGAGACATGAGATAAAAGCTCAGATGGCTGCCCTCGATGACTCCTGTGTCCTGCAATGAGGTGTTTGCACTCAGCAAAGCAGCAGTGCATAAGGGTCCCGTGTCAGCCCGGGACCCTGGCCACGTGTCCTTACCTAAGGCTGCATGGTCATCCGCCATACCTCTGGAACTACATGCAGGTATACGGCAGCGCCGTGTCACCTCGTGCGGGGCCTTCGCGAGCCATCCCTTCGGTTGAATGGATGTCTCTGCCGCAACGAACATATCAACGACATGTTCCGTGTATGCCAGAGATGGCATGGTGCTAGATCTCTGCTTCCCCATCAGCCACGGGCACTGGTAACGATGGGAAGCAGACGGTTCCACCTCAAGTTCTGGCCTTACATTTACCAGCCAATGGCAAGCGTCAAGTCAGTCCTCTTCAATGGCCACCTGCGAATGTTCAACGAGCCTAGGGCCCTGG
The DNA here is from genome assembly GCA_034401795.1 of Chaetoderma sp. LZ-2023a. Taxonomy (NCBI): domain Eukaryota; kingdom Metazoa; phylum Mollusca; class Caudofoveata; order Chaetodermatida; family Chaetodermatidae; genus Chaetoderma; species Chaetoderma sp. LZ-2023a. The sequence goes on along the minus strand of JAVVLW010002138.1, from coordinate 3,573 downwards.
TCATCCTCTAATAAAACATTCGCAGATGGAACTGTGGATGGAGCCACTGATACGCCTGGAAAGCCAACGAAGACATATGTTCACACAAAGGCCGGCATGGCTTGCGCCATGGCAAATTCAGGAGATGGAGCAATGGCGCTAAATGCATGACAGCATGGTGCGGACCTTCCGTAGCGCACCTCTCGGCAAGCTGAGGAATGCGGTACGGCCTACCCGTTGAGCCGTGAAGTTAACTCCATGGAAAAGGGTACCTGCATTCTCTATCGGCATGTGGGTGTCCATTTCCATGGTCATCGGCAGAACCGGCGATCTATCACCCAGAATGTCCTCTTCCTCCTGGCCAGACAGGTTACACGCCAGGCTAGCAAAGAATGCTAGTCTTGCCTGGCCAGGAGGGGTGTCGAAAGAAGGGATGACTCCCTGAGTAGTTAGCTGCTCAAGAGTATGGGTACTCAAGGCTACTACTCTTACCCCAGGTCCATGTACGAGGGGAACCTCGAGCCCGGACCATCGGAGGACACCTGTGGATTGTGAGCGAAAACTGGAAAACCCATAAGGGCGATCCAAAGGAGGGAACATTTTGCACTGGAGCAAATGAGGGGGATGACAAAGCACGTGGCACGGGGAGAATGCTGCGAAGCATCTCCGGAACCAGGTCCCTTATCGTCTTCCTCATTTCTCCCATTATTTCCACGCAGAATGTCTCCATGTCAGAAGACATGGTCTTCCGCTTCTTACCAGAGACATTACCAGCTTTAGACTTCTCTAACTTGGTCTTTTCCAACCTCTTCTTCTCCTCCGTCGCATGCTCCCTCGCCTGTAATTCGACGAAGTCAAATTTAGCCTCCCTGCACACATCACATTTAAGTAAGGGGCATTAAGTGGTTCACCTAGTGCAGTCATGGTTCAAGAACCTCGGCTTCATAAATTGATGGCACTGGGGACAGTCAGATTTCTGTAAGACGTGAGACGAAGACAATATTAGTTTATTAGTCATTAGTAAACTAAAACAACTGAAGGGAAGCAACTAAACTAGTCTAACCTTATAGGAAGAACCGGGTCAGAATTAATTAGTAATTAAACAAGAGGCCCAAGAGGCCTGTGTCGCTCATGGGGACCGGCACCAACGAACAAAATGAGATGACCACTGTAAAAATTTACCAATCAAATTTCTGTGAAGAAAGTTTAGACAAGTTTTATTAAAATTGGCCCAGTGTTTAATAATTAAGTCTTTATATTTGCAGAAAATACAACAGGTCTGCCAAAAACATTATATTTTGATTGATTCATGGCGGACGTTTTTTTGACATATCAATTTTCCTTGGACAAATTTTAATGGCATTTCAGCCATAATCATATCAGCCAAATTTCAGCCCGATACGTTCAGTGGTTTTCGCGAAAACTAGGTCATCCAAGATGGCCACCAAACCATTTGGCAAATTAAGTTCCCTCGAACAAACTTGGTTCAGGTCTTACCCTAGATCATATTTCATGAGGTCTGCATCGATCCACAAAAGCAGTTTCAGAGATTTTTAAAGGGGTTTCAAAGTCGGCCAAAATCCAAGATGGCCACGGGCCAAATTGGCTGATCATCTCCCTTTGAACAAATTTCTATCCCTATTCCCTAAGGATGCCTCCTGTCAAATATGCTTGAAATCGGCCCAGTGGTTTTCAAGAAGACATTTTAAATTTCCCATTGCTTTAGTAAAGGAGGTTTTGTTAGGAAAAAGATCCAAGATGGCCAACAAACCGCTTATCCGAGTTTTGGAAATTGCAAATTTGAAATCAGAATACCTAAAACCTATATAAAACCAATTTCGCCTCCAAAATCCATAAAATAAAAATATCCAATAGGCAGCCAAACACCACATTTTGATTGGTCGATGGCAGCCATGTTTTTTATGCATCAACTTCCCTTGAACAAACATTAAAGGCCCTTAGTACCTAATCCTATCTGCTAAATTTCAGCTCGATCCAGTCAGAGGTTCTGGAGCGGTTATTTTCACGAAAACTAGGTCATCCAAGATGGCCGGCAAGCTTTTTGGTCAATTAAATTCCATTAAACAAACTTGGTTCAGTTATTCACCTAGATCATATTTCATGAGTTTTGAATCGATGCCCAAAGCGGTTTCGGAGAAGATTTTTAAAGACATTTCTCAACATAGGCCAAAACCCAACATGACCACCGGCCAAATTGGCCGATCGGCTTTGTTTGAACAAACGTGGATTCCTATGCCCTACGGATGATTCCTGCCCAATATACTTGAAATCATCCCAGTGGTTCTCGAAAAGAAGACATTTTAATTCTCCCATTTCCTTATTATGGGAGTTTCGGCGGGAAAACAATCCAAGATGGTCACCAAACCGTTTATCCAACAGTTTCAAATGTGGCAAATTTGAAATCAGCATACTCAATAATGTATATAAAACCAATTTCGGCTTCAAAATCCATCAAATAAAAAAATCCAAAATGGCCGCCAAATGTGCTACATTTTGATTGGCCAACCGCGGCCATGTTTTTTGACGGATCAACTTCCCTTGAACACACTTTAATGGCCCTTAGTCCCTAATCATATCTCCCAAATTTGAGCCTGATCCCTTTAGCGGGTCTGGAGAAGTCATTTCCGAGAAATCTAGGTCATCCAAGATGGTCGCCGAACCAGTTGGTTATTCAAGTCCTCTTGAACAAACTTGGCTTATCTCTTGCCCTAGATGTTTTATGAGTTTTGAATCGACTCCACTAACGGTTTCGGAGATTTTTAGACATTTCCTAAAATTGGCCGAAATCCAAGATGGCTGCCAGCCATATTGGCCAATCAACTTCATTTGAACAAACTTGGATCCCTATGCCCTAAGGATGCTTCCTGCCAAATATAATTTAAATCGGCACAGTGTTCCTTCAGAAGTCGTTTAAAGGAAAAGATGACAGCCGACGGATGAACAGATGACGGATGGTCGCCATGGCATAAATGCACTTGGCATTTCAGGCCAGATGAGCTAAAAACCAGGGCCGGATAAGAAACTCACCATGATAATAAGGGAGATAATCAGTTTTTGAACTTTGACAGGTGTGAGCGCAATTGTATTCAACACTCGAGTGGACAAGAATGCAGTGAACAGAACCATCAGAGCAATCAAACTAAATTAAATAATTTAATTTGGCAGACAAGTTTTTGCATAAATTTCAAAAACATTAGAGCGCCTGACTAAATAACTAGAATACCTTGGCCTTTAGCATAATCACACCATCTGACTTGAGCATGAACATCTCTCCCACTCGTTCTCTCAACCAGCAAACTCCGATGGACGGAGGGGGGAAGAGTGAGAAACACTTATGAGTGCTTCTCACCTTTTTCTTTTTTTTAATTCACTTTTATTTAGACCCTAATGAACACAAAACCGGGGTGCTGAGAAGAGAAAAACTAACCACATGTGACCAAACCCGCACCCCCCCCCCCAGACCCCCCTTGCGGGTTGGTCTGTTGTTTTATTAACCACTATAAAAACACACTTACCGTTCAATCACTACTTGCTAAATCAATTATCTGCATTTAGCTACCAGAATAAGATTTT